>QLTV01003442.1:1041339-1060953 GCA_003457575.1 Thermophis baileyi
TTAAATTGTACAAAGAAGCACTGGGTAGACCATTCCACGACATACAGACAAAGAGCATGCAGTGAAAGGCCACACCTTGGGGAAGGTATGGCGTCCTTTTATACCTTCAGAGACATCAGCTTAGTTCCCAATTCTGGCCCCCTGGCCCATGACTTCCTTGTAGCCCTGCATTGGCTGTGCAGCAAGGAACAGGGGGGCTGAGTGCTTAGCAACAGAGTGGCTGGGTGCTTAGCAACACAGTTATTTGCCCGATGTAACCCTGCCAAACCATGACATACCCTGCTTCTTGAGATATGCCCAGGCATGGAGTTATACAAAAAAACAAGATAACAGAAGTGAGATCACTGGTAGAAGCAAATGGCAGACAGAGGCAATTCCAATTCTTAGCAAAGCAATTCTTACAGAAGCAAAACAGCAAGTCAAACCAATTCTACTGACTCTGCTATTATGTCCCACTAATTCTACCTATTCTATTATTATTATGTCCCTTCAAGGGGAAGAGAGGAACCATCTCCACCCCTCCCAAAACAAACAGGAGAAAATTATTTACCTTTTTGGCCTAAGCGGTTCCTACAACGTGTTGACCCTCCCTTCTTTCTTTCTCCCTCTGCACCAGAGAAGCCCTTCAGCCCCATCTTCTTCCTCAGTTGCTCCGTGTCCAACGTCATCTGTTCGATCGTTTTTGGGAATCGTTTCGATTACAAAGACAAGGAATTTCTGGCTCTCATGAAGATGATGAACGACAGCTTTCGGCAGATCAGCAACAGCTGGTCTCAGGTAGCTCCACACAGCTCCTCGCCTCTCTTCAGCAAAATGGGGGGATCCGAGACTGCTCCTCCCTCAGACCAGCTGGCACTGTCCAAAGACGCTGGGCAGCTGCCGTGGCTTGGGAGGAGGGGAACTGTGGTCCAAGACAAAAGGGGCAGCCAGGAGGGAGGAAAGGACCCTTGAAAGAAAAAAATCTCCAAGATTATTTAAGTTCCTCTCATATCAGCTTTATTCTGCAAATGCATCTGCTGATTTATTCTTGAAATGCTGCATTAATTAATTGATTAATCGATCTCATTGAGTCCCTTTGGCGATGCATCCAGCGGCTGGAGTGAGCTCTTTTCTGACACACCCTTTTCCTCTCGTTTCCCGCAGTTCTACGATATCTACGCCAACCTCCTGAGATATTTCCCTGGGCCCCACACCAAGATCTATGACATCCTGGAGGACATGAGGCTCTTCATTGCCAGGAGGGTGAAGAAGAACAAGGAGACCCTGGACCCCAACTCTCCCCGGGATTTCATCGACTGCTTTCTCATCCAGATGGAGAAGGTAGGATGCGGGGAGGATGGTTTCCCCAGCTACAAGGCACAGGGGGCTTTGCCACGGGGCAAATGATGCCCCAGGGCTAGGAGCACGCTGTCCCTTCCTAAGCAGACACGATCAGCAAAGGACAGGAAGGCTGGGAGACTGGAGCTTCTCAGCCGGACCTCGTAAAAAGAACTTCCAGACCAGCCAAAGGGAAAGCGAGGGGCACGTTGGGTGTCCAGAAGCCCACCAGGCCCACCAGGCCACAGTCTCTGCAGCTGCACCAGGGTCCAAGCCGCCCTTCCTCCCTCGTTCCAAGGGCAACCTCGGGATGCCCAGCGTTTGCCGCTCCTCTCCTGCAGAGGGCACTGGGGCACTGGCAGAGATGAGGACGGAGGCAGGTGAAGCAGAAAAGGGGCCGGCAGTGGAGGCAGCCCGTCCCCTGGGAATCCCTTGGCCAGTCCGGCCACTCGTTAGGACCAAGGGGCCGTTTCTGTTTTGGGGAAACTGGCGCTTGGTCAGCCTCCAGGCAGGGCTCATCTCGCCTGGTGTGCACCCCCCAACCCAGCTGGAAAGCCTCCTTCGAGCCCCCCCAGAGCTTCTCATGCACTTGCCTTCCACTTTGCCTTCAGGAGAAGGACAACCCGGACAGCGAATTCAACCAGAAGAACCTGGAGATGACCACCCTGAACCTGTTTTTTGCTGGGACGGAAACAGTCAGCTCCACCCTGCGATACGGATTTCTGTTGCTGATGAAGTACCCCGAAGTGCAAGGTATTTGGGGGTGTGTGATTCAGCCCCACTGCAGCACATGTCTCTAGGCCAGGAAGCAGCCCCCCCCCCCAAATGCCACCGGGATCGCTAGGCCAGCGAGAAGTTGCTATGAGCGGAATGGGACTGTTCTCTTCGTCCACTTCGCCGCCCCTGGTTGGCCCCCAGGGTTCCGCCTCCAACCATCCGTCGCTGACTTTTCTCCTTGGCTGAAATGGCCCTAGCTCTTCAGCCCAGCCCTTCCATCCCAGCCCCTTCGTCCCAGCCCTTTCTCTGAATGGGTCCAAAAGCCCGTTCACCCCGGGCTTTTTCGGCGCACAGGGCACTTTGCCACCAGCCAATCAGAGGAGCAAGAATCCCACCCCATTCTCCCTCTTTCCTTCCTTTCTGTTCCACTCCACTCTGCTTGTGCGCGTGTGTTTGATCCACGATAGATAATCAAACGGCTTCTACCTGGGGGTTTTATTCCACCCCAGTCGCCTGATTCTGTAGGTGGGGGGGGGAGACTTATCAGTAGGCAATAAATCCACGTGGCCTCCGCTCTCTTTTATCAGGAGCTTAATGTTCAGAGCAAGCCAGGTTTCTAAGCTAAGGTGGGGGGGGGGAGGGAAGTAGTAAAGAAACAAACGAACCACACACACACACACACACACACACACACACACACACAAAAGACTCCCTCCGATTCTCCTTCCTGTACCCAGGCTTCCAACTCCAGGCAGCAGGCAGAGTGGAGTGGAACAGAAAGGAAGGAAAGAGGGAGAATGGGGTGGGATTCTTGCTCCTCTGATTGTCTGGCGGCAAAGTGTCCCGTGCGCCAAAAAGCCCGGGGTGAACGGGCTTTTGGGCCCGTTCGGAGAAGGGGCTGGGACAGGAGGCGCTGGGATGGAAGGGCTGGGCTGAACAGCTAGGGCTGTTTCAGCCAAGGAGAAAAGTCAGCGACGGATGGTTGGAGGCGGAACCCTGGGGGCCAACCTGGGGCAGCGAAGTGGACGAGGAGAACAGTCATAGAGTCAAAGGCCTCGATCCAGCCTGAGAGCCACCCATATAGGAGGTCAGGCCAGAAGGTTCCCCTGCCGTGGGGCAAAAGGGGGGATGCCAGCCCCACAGCCCTTGAGAACAGCCCCCTCAGCAGGTGGAGACCCCTCCTGCCCAGTTCTTTGGCCCCCCAGCCGCTGCTCCAGGCGCATCAGGGAGAGTGCAGTTAAAGCCACTAAGTTTAAGGCCACCCTTTGCCAGCAAAGATGCAGGAAGAAATCGACAGCGTGATTGGCCAGAACCGGATCCCCAACATCGAAGACCGGAGCCACATGCCCTACGTGGACGCAGTCATCCACGAAGTGCAGCGTTTCAGCGACCTCATCCCCATGAACGTGGCCCACGCGGTCACCCGCGACACGGAATTCAGAGGCTACCTCATCCCGAAGGTCAGAGCCTTGGGGAGGGGGAGACGGGCCAAGGGGCATGGGGCTGGCATGTCATCACCCTGCATGCTGGCTGGGCTGCCCAGCAGGATTGGGCAGAGAGATCAAGGGGCCGAGGAGGGCTGGCCAGGATGCAGGAGCCACAGGCGGAGAGTGCCCACCTCGAGGGGGCAGTTTGCTAATGGCCCAGTGCCTCCTCTCCACCCACCCAGCCGGCCAGGTGCGATGGGGGGAGGGTGTCGATGGGGTCCCAAAGGATTAGCAGGACAGAAGGGTAGGAAAACCCAGGTACTCAGCACCCGTCCAAACCGGCCCACGCTCTGTCACTGCAAAAAGGAGATCGTCTCTTGGCCGGATTGCCCAGATCGCTCGGCCATCTTGTGCCACCTGGGCGAAAGAACCTCTGCCCCTCTGAGCCGGGCCTTCTCTTCCTCAGGGCACAGAAGTCTTTCCCCTGCTCAGCACCGTCCTGCATGACGGCACCAAGTTTAAAAGCCCCGAAGGGTTCCACCCGGAGAACTTCCTGGATGAGAACGGGCGCCTGAAGAGGAATGACGCCTTCGTCCCCTTCTCTGCAGGTACAGCCACGCTGAGCCCCCCTTCTCCCTCCCTCACACCCCCCTCCCAGGCCAGGCTTCTCGGCTGCCCTTGGGATTTTCCCTTTTACGGCCTGTTTTCCGGTTTCCATGCCAAGCTGCCTCGGCATTTCCTGTGCATGCTGGACCCCCCCCCTTTGCCCCCACTGGCAACTCAGGAACCCAGGCGAGAGACGGAAGGTGGCCCTCTAGGCAGCGGCCGTGCCTTTCCCAGAGAACGGTGAGCGGCTCCTGGCCATCCAGCTTTCGGCCAGGAAATGGCTTGGAGCTTCCCGGAGGGGCTAAGCCTGCTTCTCCCACCCTCTCCTCGCAGGGAAGCGCATCTGCCTGGGGGAAGCCCTGGCCCGGATGGAACTCTTCCTCTTCTTCACCACCATCCTGCAGCGGTTCCGGCTGAAGCCCGTGGTGGAGCCCAAGGACATCGACCTGACACCCCAAGAGTTCGGCTTTGCCACCATCCCGCCCCTGTACGAGCTCTCGGTCGTCCCCCGCTGAGGGAAGGGAGCCAAGCAGGCGGGCGAGTGCACCCTGCCTCTGCGCTCATGTGCTTTTGCACCAGCTGGACTTTTGGGGGGGTGGGGGCTGCACAGTCCCCTTCTCTGCGACCCACCCAGGGCCAGGATCTCTGAGGGGCTGAGAAAAGATGCCTCTTCCAGGTGTTTGCCTTGAAAATATAAAGCTTTGCGGGGATGCGGGTGACTTGAACTGGTGCAGCCTTGGTTTGTTCTAAGCCGTGTGTGTGTGTGTGTGTGTGTGTGTGTGTGTGTGTGTGTGTGTGAGGGCTTGTTTGCTGGTTGTTATTGTACCCAGCACAATCACTGGGGTAAATCTAGATGGCCTACGTGGTATTGCTTCAAGAGAGCAAAGCAGAAAAAGTAAGAGAGAGCAAAAGCCAGAGAAACGGTGATCTGCCCAGCACGTTGCCATAAAAAGCCACGGGATGCCCTTGGCCCCCGGCCTGTCCCGGACCAGATGGCCCCAAATGTGACACTCAGGAAGTCTACTTACAGGGGGCATGGATGCCCCCTGTAAGTGGACTTCCTCTCGCTCAGGCCGTGAGCTTTGTGGGGTGTGGAAGGGGCTGGACAAAAGACCAGGGATCCTTCACCCCTGTTTCTTGGGCCAGTAGAGCAACTGGCCTGCATTGCCCGGCCTCCTTCAGCTGCCTTGCAGGACTGGAGAAGAATGGCTACCAGGCAGCACCGGTGCGCACTGAGCTACGGTCAGCTTCTCGGGCCAGACTCTGGGCGAATTCCAGGACAGGCATCAGTGCCAGCTGAGCTGGAGCAACTCTCTGGGCAGAACCAGAGGATCCAGCCGGACTGGCCAAGCTTCAGCGGGATCTGAAACAGCTGCTGATGGGTTGCAGCCCAGAGTCAGCCGAAGGGAAAGCAGCTCACCCAGAAATGAGGGAACCCCCAAAGCAACAACACCTTTGCTAACCCACAGCTCCCAGGCTGCCTTCGCACAAGGTGCATAGTTCAGTTACAGAGTCATCCCCCGGTCCATTCAACCATCAACTCACCTACATTCACTCGGTTTGCTAAGCCCCCCCCCCCAAAGATTAATCCAGGATGATGCTAAGTGAAATATTGGGCAAGTGCAGCCACGGAATCTGATCTGAATTATTTGTGCGAACGCAGCCGGGAAGAAGGAGAAGAAATAATAATAATAATAATATGCTGGCCTATGGTCATAATATAAATTGGGAGGAGGAGGAGGAGGAGGAGGAGGAGGAGGAGAGAATCCACTATCCAGAGGGCTGAAAGGATGGCAGGGCAAGAGAGTGAAGGGGCCAAAGGAGTCCCTGGGCCAGTCCCGCCTGATGTCCTGGGCACAAAGGGCTCCCCTTGCAATGCAGCCTTTCTAGGGTCAGGATCATAATTAGGATTAAAGCTCTTTCTCCCCCCCCCCACCCGACATCATCCAGACCCTGAATGCCCTCAACAGCTGCCATTCAGAAAACCACAGTCATTCCCCTGAGATTTGTTGTGTGCTCAATTTTGCATTTGAGCATCTTCTGACTTCAAACGTTTCCTGGGTCAGCGTTGCTTTGCAATCCCCTGAATTCCTCTACTTTAGCCAGTCTGGCCTTCGTGGGGGGAGGTATGGGGAGGGGGCTGGAAGCTGCACATCCAGCATGGGCAGTTTGAGCAAAGATGGGCCTTCAAAACCTCTTGAGATAATTGTGATCTCAAGGCAAAAGACGAGCCCGCTTTGCTGGCTGCCTGGGACCTCTTCAATACACAGCCCTCACAGCGGGCATTGGGTGGCAGCAGCCGTGGTCAGCCAGGCCAGCTGAAACCCAGTTGCCAACTTCTGGGCAAGCCTAAGCACCAGGCTGAGGCCAGGAGGCGTGCCAGCCCCAGGGTGCTGCCAGCCTCTGAAGCTATAACTGCTCTCCTCCTGTCCTGCAGCCACAGGGCTCGACAAACAAAAACACAACCGCAACTAAGGCAACAAGGGAGAAAAACCCTGTCAAATGCCCGGGGGCATGCTGCCATCTATTGCTTCACCTGTTGAGTTTCTATCTGAAGAAACCATCAGCCAGAGGAATGTTGGTCGCATAGCATAAACATTTCAAAGCTCTTGACCGGCACCTGTTCGGGAGATCCAGTTACATCAGGTGTCAACAGATTGTTCAAAACTCTGGTTTGGAACAAAGCTTGAGGAATGGCATGATGGGGGGGGGGTCAAGTGCCCGGGGCCTCCTCGACCCCTGACCTGGATGGAGCCTTTCTGGATGCTCTTTTCATCCACTTCCCTTGCTTGGGACACTTTTGCAATTGGAGAGCAGCTATTTTAAAGAGAGCCTTGTCTCTTCTCTGTCCCCTTGGCTGTGACCCTCTGAGCCCCCCACAAGCCCCCCCGGGTCCCCCCTGGTGAGCTTGGCAAAGCCTGCCCTGCAAAGGGAGAGAGCTTTACATAAGCCGTCATCTGGTTAAGCCTCTTTCTCCGCTCACAATGGGAGCTCTGGGGAAGGGCTCCAGTTTCCTGGCCCTCTCCGGGGTGTTCTCACGGGGCTCATGCCCTCCTGGCCCGGCCCTTTGTCTGCCAGGGCTCCTCTGCACGCTTGCTGGCTCCTTTGGGCCGGGGAGGGAGGTGGCTTGGCTTGGTTTCTGAGGAACCAAGACAGAAATGGGCATCGTGTTTACAGGAGACATTGTGCAAGTGAGTGTTGTGTAACCCCTTTCACAAGTGGAATTTCACAGGGCAAGAGCACATCCAGAGGGCAAGGCAGGCGGCAGAACCCGATGTTTAGCATTGCATTGGGGTGGATGTAAGGGAGGGGAGGGAACTTCAAGAAAGTTTACTTGCTTCCTGGCACGAGTGAATTGCTAGCAGGGAAAAGGGGAGATTTGCTGGGGGACCTCAGCAGGAAGAGGGCCAGCTGGGTTCCTTCAGCAAGCGTGGAGGAGATGTCTGAAACTGTCCCTTCTGGGACCACACGTTGTCCACGGCCACCAGAGCTGGAACACGAAGGCAGCC
Organism: Thermophis baileyi; assembly: GCA_003457575.1. Classification (NCBI taxonomy): domain Eukaryota; kingdom Metazoa; phylum Chordata; class Lepidosauria; order Squamata; family Dipsadidae; genus Thermophis; species Thermophis baileyi. The sequence continues at coordinate 1,048,916 of QLTV01003442.1, forward strand.
CAGGAGCCACAGTCTCTGGGGCCATGGCAGTCATATGCCCCTGCCAGTGGAGAGATGTGCAGGGGCATTCCAGCTGGCAAGGCCACGTTCAACGGTGGACGCGCCACCCTCTACTGGAGCAAAACAAGCAGACCTCTGGAGCGGAAAGGGGTGGGCAGGAGGTTTCCCCAGCCCCCTGCAGTCCAGAGAAGGTGCCGCTGCTTGGGGGAAAGGACAACCTTCTTGCTTGCCATCCCAGAACAGACCCTCCCCAAGAGCTCCAAATGGGTGGGGGGGGGCAGCCTCTCCCTCTGAGGCCGTGTCCAGCAACGAAAGCACCCTCACCCTCACAGCGTGGTGGGAAATGGACGCTTTGTGCTATCAAACCGCTTGGCTGAGACCCCTACCTGAAAGGCCGTAATCGCAACCTTTCCTTGAAACTCAGACAACCGGCCCTGAACTCCAGCCCTCTCCATGCCAACCCGTGTTGGTTCTCCCTAGGCCAGATTGCGTCTGCTGACTTCCTAGCCCTCAGCAAAAGATAACATCAAAGTTTGATCCTCTGAGTCTTTCAGTGGAAAAATGATAAGGGACGTGTTGCAAGAAAGGAAAAAAACCACAGAAACTGAGATTCTTGTCCTTCTTCATGGAAATTGCAAAAATGGAGGTTTTTTATTTAGAAACACACCCCCCCTTCCTGCTCAAAGGAATTGTTTGATGAGTCAAGCTATCTCCTCAGTGGAAGCTCCACGCTGGAAACCTTCCCGGAGCAGCCCTGAAGCCCAGAGACATCTTGGCTAGCCCTGACCATCACCCAGCCCCCCGCCCCTCGCCCCACTTTGCTTCCCAAGGGATTGTGCCACACGTGGGCAGAAGCCACAGAGGGCAGGGGAGGACTATTGCCTCGCAGCAGGTTATATAATATCAGTCAAGAGGTAATTCAATCATCTTTACATAACCGCCACCCTCCTTCGGTATGGGGCAGCTCCTCCAGAGGGGCCCTCGCAGGACGGCGGTTATGTAACTGAGGATGGGAGGGAAGGGAGTCCGCGGTTGGGTTCAAGGGCAGGATGTTGACTCTTGGCACCCTCCTTGTTCATCCTCCTTCACTGAAGAAGGAACGAGCCTGAGGTTGATGGCAAATGAAGCAATCCGCCGGCTGAGCTCTGGGGTCACCACAGGGCAGCCTTTGCCAATCGTGGCCTTGGTGCCAAGCCCGATGTGCAGCGGGCGCAGGCCCAAAGAAAGCATAAAGGTCCCGGCTCCTTTGGCATCCTGTCCGTTGGGCTTCTCTGTGAGGAGAGCGGGGGAGGGAAGCTGGTCCCAAGGAGCACTTAAGGGAGAGCCGGGGCCAAAGCAGCCCCTCCCTGCTCTCTGAGGTCTGGCAAGCCACTGAAATTTGCTAGAGGGCCATCCCTCCCCCCAATACTGCTCTAGCCAAGAAGAAAGCTGGTTGACCAGGATGTTTTCATCTCCTCCCGACTTTGACCCTTTTCTGGGCAGATCAATAGAGAAAACTTTGGCGCAAGCGCAGCCTCCCCTCCTCAAGCTGGACGTACCTTTCCTTCCAGCACTTCAAAATTCCTTCTTTGTTTTTTAACTCAAAGCAAACAGCATATTTTGTAATGCACTCGGTCAAGATTCTGGTAGTCACCGTGGAAATTGTCTGTGACCCACCTGGTGCCCAGAGGCATCACCTCCTGGAGTCCAGACCCCCAGAAGACACTTCCAAACCACCCTTGAAGTGTCAGTTGGCCATCCGGACATTGCTGACAAAAACTCCCAGCATCCCCTCTTGTTCTACTCTCTCATAGTTTGGTGAAAGGGGGGGGGGGTGTTCTCCTGGGTGGTTTCTTGACTGAGTGGCCAAAACTCACCAGCCTCTGAAAGCAATAGCAATAGCCCTTAGACTTATATACCGCTTCATAGTGCTTTACAGCCCTCTCTAAGCGGTTCACAGAGTCAGCATATTGCCCCCAACAATCTGGGTCCTCATTTTACCCACCTCGGAAGGATGGAAGGCTGAGTCAACCTTGAGCCGGTGAGATTTGAACCGCCGAACTGCAGCTAGCAGTCAGCTGAAGTAGCCTGCAGTGCTGCACTCTAACCACTGCGCCACCTCGGCTCCTCTGCGCAAACCCGGCCCTTCCATCGGGGTCCGAAAAGTCTCCGGCACATCTAACTCTGGTTGTGGAGATTCTGCCTTCCTGTCCAGTTAGGGTGGGAGGACGGCAACGCTCCTCTCGCATTAGGCCTCCACAAGCCCTTCCTGCCAGGGAGATGCCCCCTCCCTGCCAGGCGCCCAACAAACGTGGCTTTGAAACCCAATCTTCTTTTCCGGCTCAGCTCCCGGGTTTCAGTGCCGGGAGAGGCAGATAAATAGCAGCAGGTCCTGGGGGCCCCAGGTGCATTTCCCGCCTGGTCATCATGGAGCTCGGGGGCACAGTGGGCATCTTCCTGGGCATTTGCTTCTCTTGCTTGCTGCTCATCTCTGCATGGAAGCGGATGCACAAAGAAGGGAAGCTGCCCCCGGGACCCACCCCGCTGCCCTTCCTTGGCAATATCCTGCAGGTGAAAACCAGCGAGCCCTTCAAGTCCTTCCTGGCGGTGAGTGGTCCCCTCTTTGGTGCAAGGAGGTGCAGGGGAGAAAGGCCGACTGGGGTGGCTGAGCAGAAGCTCCAGGTTGCCCAGAAGGAGCAATTTTAAGCTCTGGGAATGAACACCCCCCCACACACACACACGGTTCCTCGAGTATCTCTAGGGCTCCATGAAAAATGGAGGAAGAGCTTTTCCCGAGCCTGGTTTGGCAGTACCACAGCCAACCAGAGCTCCGGGGCTTGAAGGCGATGCCACCCCATTATTGGCCCTACAGTAAGCAGGCTCCAGGGATAGGCAGCTCCCAACCATGGATGTATCACTGAAGGCTCATCAAGGCTGTTGGAATCCTTCTTGGAGAGTAGATCAATCTAAATCCATTTTAGAGTCATCGAAGATCTGGGTTTCACCAGACAATCCCCAAAAGAAAAACTGTCCTGCCTCTGGCCTAAATTTGCTGCCCTGACCCCAAGTGGAAGCCTTTCATGAACTTCTATCCTTGGTCTATCCTGCAGTTGAAAGAGAAATATGGCCCCGTGTTCACAGTCTATCTGGGCCCCCGGCGGGTGGTGGTTCTGTGTGGACACGACACAGTGAAGGAAGCCCTGGTGGACCAGGCTGAGGAATTCAGCGGCAGAGGGGAAATAGCCACCATTGACCGGAACTTCAATGGTTTTGGTGAGTAGACCAGATCCAGGGCATCTCCTCAAGAGAACCCAGGTTTTCTCGCAGAAGGAGAAGCCGGTGGGAGGTTGAGGGAACATTGTGGGGGAACTCTCTCATCTTCTGTGTGGTTCATTGCTTGGGAGAGAGGGAAATGTTTTTATGGGACTGAAGACGGTGCCTTCAAAGGAAACATGACCCCTTGCTTCCCAGGTGTCGCTTTAGCCAACGGGGAACGCTGGAAGCAGCTCCGTCGCTTCTCCCTTACCACCTTGAGGAACTTTGGGATGGGCAAGAGGTCCATTGAAGAGCGGATCCAGGAAGAGGCCCAGTACTTGATGGAGGAAATCAGGAAAACCAAAGGTTGGTGATGACCAGACCCAGCAACGCCTGACTGGAGTTTGGGCTTCGCATGCCTCCGGTTCAGGGAAAGCGGCATCCTCAGGTAGCCCTTTGCTTCCTGTCTCTCAGGCCAGCCCTTCGACCCCACCTTCTTCCTGAGCCGCACGGTCTCCAACGTCATCAGCTCCGTCGTCTTTGGCAGCCGCTTTGACTACGAAGATAAGACCTTCCTCTCCCTGCTGCAAATGATCAATGAAAGTTTTATAGAGATGAGCACCCCTTTGGCACAGGTAGTGGGCAGCCCTGGAGCAGGCCTTCTCCCGGGTGTGCGGGTGTGGGCCAGAAGGGTCCTCCCGGTGGGCTCTCCCTTGCAGAACCGGGGGCAGATTTCTTCCTGGGTTGGCTCGGGTTAGTTCCAGGGTACCGATTTTGCCCAACAAACACGCCGGGTTTCTTTTCTTTGCCTTCCAGCTCTACGACATGTATTCCTGCATCATGCAGTACCTGCCGGGAAGACACAACCGCATTTACTACCTGGTTGAGGAGCTGAAGGACTTCATTGCCGGGAAGATCAAAGCCAACCAGGCGACGCTGGATCCCAGCAACCCTCGCGACTTCATCGATTGCTTCCTCATCCAGATGGAGAAGGTACCACCAGGAGTTTCTCATCCACAGAGAGAAGCCCAGAAATCGGAGAGACTAGAAGATGGGGCGGAGTGGGAGATGGGTGGAAATTCCCACTGGAGTTCGTCCCACGAGACTATGAAGGAGTAGGAAGCCATCTCGGGAGCCATTTCTTCTCCCTGCAACACAGACAGTGGACCAGTGGCGAAATCTAAAAATTTTCCCTACCGGTTCGGTGGGCGTGGCTTGGTGGGCGTGGCTTGGTGGTCATGTGACCGGGTGGGCGTGGCCAACTTGTAAAATGTGGTGAAACTCACTTAACAATGCTCTTGCTTAGCAACCAAAATTTTGGGCTTAATTTTGGTCATAAGTTCTCTTTCTTCTTTCTTTCTTTCTTTCTTTCTTTCTTTCTTTCTTTCTTTCTTTCTTTCTTTCTTTCTCTTTCTTTCTTTCTTTCTTTCTTTCTTTCTTTCTTTCTTTCTTGTCTCTCTCTCTCTCCCTTCCTCTTTCTTTCTTTCTCTTTCTCTTTCTCTCTTTCTCTTTCTCTCTCTTTCTTTCTTTCTCTTTATTTCTTGTCTCTGTATCTCTTTTCTCTCTCTCTCCCTCCCTCCCTTTCCTTCCTCTTCTTTCTTTCTTTCTTTCTTTCTTTCTTTCTTTCTTTCTTTCTTTCTTTCTTTCTTTCTTTCTTTCTTTCTTTTTTTCTTTCTCTTTCTTTCTTTTTTTCTTCCACTTTTCCAAGAAGAAGGAGGTGGCTGAAGAGCTGTTACATTTTTTTTCACATGACATAGAAAAGAACAGTTGGTATTCTTTCTTTCTCTTTCTTTCTCTCTTTCTCTTGGTGGCAGGAAAAGGAAGAAAGTGCTCTGGTAGGCCGGCCGGCCTGGCCGTGGCATGTCCCCTGTCATGGGCTGGATGTGGGGAGCGGGACCCGAGGCGGAGGGGAAGGCAAGTGGGCGGCAGTCGGCCAAAGGCCCCGCGGAAGCCGAGCACGCCAGGCCCAAAAGGCGAGCAAGCCTCGCCAGGTCCCTCCGAAGCGGCTCCTCGGACGAGCGCAGCCTTCGGGCTGGGGTCTCTCGGCCAGGCCAGGCTGCCGCGGGGATGCCCTGAGGTGCCGCTGAGATGGCAGAGCGGGCGGGGCAGCTGCTCCTTGAGCAACGGACGCTGAGCCGGTGGGTGGGGGTGCCGGGTGGTCTCCGAGCCTCGCCAGGAAGGTTAGCTGAGCGCCGGCCGGGCCCACGCACGCTCCCGCCAGCCCCTTGCTCCAGCCGTCTCCTGGGAAGTTCACAGGAAGTGGTGGGCGGAGGTGGGCAGGGTGGAGCCACCAGTGCAGCACCCAGCGAGGAAGGCCGGGCGGGGAGGCGCGGCCGATTGTCTCGTTTACGCTGCCCACTTCGCTCATGGGGCGGATGGGCTGGAAGCCGCCGCCGGCACCCAGCAAAGAAGCACGGTTGAGCGGGGCTAGAGCGGGGGCAGTGCAGCCTGTTGTGCAGATGGGCCTCATGGTGGTGGGCTTCGCTGTAAGCTGGCATCCCTGCACGACCCGGCTGCGGGCTTCGCGATGCCCGTCCTGGCGCTTCCCCTTAAATAAGTCACCTCCCGAGAAAAGCAGACAGTGGAAGCCACGCGGGGCTCTTCCCTGTTTGAGCAGCCATGAGCCCCCATGACCTGGGCCAAGGGAAGCACCGGCCAGTCTCCAGCCTGCCCGGTCCCAGCCCTGAGAGGCTGGCGGCAGCTGCTGCGGCTGCAGCTGCTCCTCTGGTTCCGAGGGGGGTCTGAGAGTGCATGTGCAGCCCTGGGACATTCGTTTGCCGTCCCGAAGCGCCGCCGCTGCTGCCCCTCTCAGCCCCAGAGCAGCTGCAGTAGCTGCGTCTCCACCAAGGGCCGCCCACCCACCCACTGGCCGGGCCGGGCTGGATGCCGACCTCGGAAGGCAAGCAGGTGTGGGAGACTGCCGGGAAGGCTGCTAGCTCCCTTCCCTGTGGCCGGCTGGCCCCGGCATGCTTGCCTGCCTTCCACACGGCCTTCCGCTTGCCTGCCTTCACAAGCTGGCCACGGGGACACCGGGAAGGCTGCATGGAAGGCAGGCAAGCGTGTCGGGGCCGCGGGCCGTGGGGAATGGAGTAGGGAAGGCAGGCTGAGATGGTGTGTGTGTGGGGGGGTCAGGGGCAGCTAGGTAGGCCGCGACTTCGCAGGCTTACCTCGCAGGTAGATCAGGGGCGCAGCACTTCAGGCAGGCAAGCTGCAGAGCAGAGACTGGGCGGGGCAGGGCGAGCGAGCGGCGACCAGGGGACCGGTTTGTGGGCGTGGCCAGCCAGCCGTCGCTACCGGTTTGGCGAACCAGGCCACATGTCCACTAACGGTTCTCCCGAACTGGTCCAAACCGGTAGCATTTCACCCCTGCGGTGGACCTGTCTGGTGACAGTAGGAGGTCCCCCACCTTAGATTAGTCTTCCGCAGCCTGCTTCCCTCTGCTCTCCCAGTAGTTTTGGGGAGCCATCATTGCATTTCAGTTCCAGAATACCCAGCTAGTAAATAAGCGAGTGGCTTGTAAAGCTGGACTTTCTGAATCCACGTTGCTTCTTACACGGTTCCTCTACTCACCATGCACGCCCTGCTGAGATAAGCCGTTTCTTCTCTCGAAGGAAAAAGGAAACCCTTCCACTGAATTCAACCTGAAGAATTTGGTCCTGACCACCCTCAACTTGTTCTTTGCTGGGACAGAAACCGTGAGCTCCACCCTGAGATACGGACTCCTTTTCTTGATGAAATATCCAGAAGTGGAAGGTAGGCTGGCCAAACTCTGGAGCCATTTGCATGGACTTGTCCGAGAGAAGGCAGCTTCCTCCCCACAGATTCCAGGAAGCCCCCCCCCCCCCCCGGGCGGGAATCTCAGCTGTCTGAATGGAGCACAGGCATTCACCCCAATAGGCAGCTTACAGAAGACCCATTCAAAATGGAGAAGGCAGCCCGGCCCCTGCAGCCAGCCATTTCATGGCTTGAGAGCCTGGTGGGCTCTTAAGGGAACAAGTGTGATACCTTTAAAAAGGAAAGCTGATTAGTCGGAAAAGCTTCTCTGCATCAGGTCCAAGCCTTCTTCTCAGACCAGGTCAAAGATAAGCGCCGCTGGTCACTCCCAGCAGGAATATTTCTGTGGGTACAGCAGGAATGTGGGTGGGTGAGCAGGGTAATTTTCATCGGGGTGGCCCCAATGCAATAAAGGGGGGGGGAGCGTGTCCCTTGGGTGAATCTATTCCCACCTGATGCTTCTGCCTTGGCTGTGAGAAGGGGGGCAGTGGGCGGGGCTTTGAAAAGAGGGGAGGGGGGAGGGAGCTGCTCCGGACCTCTTCAGTTTCAGAGGCCTGCCCAGGTCTGCCCTGCCTCCTGGCTAAGGGGCCCAAGACAGTGGCCCCCACTGGGTTGAGAGGCCTGGGCCACTCGTGGCTCCCCCAAAAGGATTTCCTTGATGTTTTGGCAGAGAAGGTCCACAAGGAGATTGAACAGGTCATCGGCCCCAATCGCCTTCCTGCCACGGAAGACCGGCTGAAGATGCCCTATACGGATGCCGTAGTCCACGAGATCCAGAGGGTGACGGACATTGTCCCCATGGGAGTGCCCCACACGGTGATCCGGGACACTCAGTTCCGGGGGTACCTTCTGCCGAAGGTGAGGCTCCCCGAGAGGAAGGGGCCGGGTGCAGCGATGATCTCGGCCATCCCTGGTGAATGGAGCCTCATTCTGAGTTTGTGTTTTTGCAGGGCACGGACGTCTTCCCCTTGATTGGCTCAGCCTTACGGGACCCCAAATATTTCAGCGACCCCGAGAACTTCAACCCCGGACACTTCCTGGATGAAAACGGCCGTTTTAAGAAGAATGAGGCTTTTGTACCGTTTTCCTCTGGTAAGGATTGGGGTTTGCTCTTTTTCTCTTCAGCTGTCCTTGCTCTGGGGCACCTGACCAGGGCAGCGCAAGGGGCAGCACAGGTGAGGCCGAGAGGTGGAGCTGCCTCAGGGCCCAGGCGGGACCTTCCCAAAGAACTGCTTCGGCCATTTGAGCTGCAGTTTTACAACCGGAAAGGAAGAAACAGCTTCTGCCTCCGATGCCCATCAGGCTCCCTTTGGAACTCCCCCCCCCTTCGGGAAGCAGTATGGGTCTTGGGGAGGCAGTATGGGTGGCTTGGCCCCTGGAAGCCCGAGGCCTGCTCCAGGCTGGCCCTCTGACCCCTGGCCTGGCCCTCCCATTGTCTCTCTGGGCCAGCGAGATGGGATGGTGAGAGTGGTGGCCTTGGCCTGAGCCCCCCCCCATGATAAGCCCCCTCTCTGCCTTCAGCCAAATCCCTCCATCAGGTTATGGCCCTCCCCCTTCCTACCGGAGACCTTGAAAAGATGGTGACCCCATGGCCAAGAGAAGGGGGAAAGTCTCCCTCGGTGGATAGGGGTGGGCAGACTCTCCGGCCGACGTCTCTCCTCTCCTCCAGGGAAGCGTGTCTGCCTGGGGGAAGCCATGGCTCGGATGGAACTCTTCCTCTACTTCACCACCATGCTGCAGAACTTCTCGCTGAAGTCGCCTCTGCACCCCAAGGACATCGACGTCTCCCCCAAAATGAGCGGCTTTGGGAACATCCCCCCCGTCTACCAGCTGAGCATGCTGCCCCGCTGACCCCGGGCATCTGCCGGCTTCTCTCCAGCTCCCTTCCTGATGCTGCCCTGTCCGAGCCCCACGGCCACCCCACCCGGGAAACGTTTCCCCTGGGCGCCTCCCTGCCTCCTGCTGGGCCAGTTGAAGCAGATCTCAGGCTCTGGGATCTGCTGGGTCAAATGGATCCCTTCCTCAGAGCAGCCCCTGTTCTTGTCCAGATCCCAATCAGGGGGAACAGGGAGCCCATAGCATCCCAGTTGTGTTCAGCCCTGGGGAAACTGCTCCCCCCCCCCGAATCAACTGGCACCCGGTTCCATCCGAGCCCTGCTTGGCCCTCTGGCTGGGAGGTCTGGCCTTTGCTCTTCTCTCTGCCCCACTGGTGCCCGTACAGGGTTGCTGCACCCACACCCTGCCTAAGACCTTCTCCCAGCCTCCAGCCGTGACTGGATGGGACAGAGATTTGGAGCGGAGGGTGCTAAATTCAGTTGCTGGAGCGTGCAGTCAGAACAATCTGGAGGTATTAAAAAAAATGCCCTAAAGGTTACGTATTCCTTCGGTCTCTGTCTGGCTCTTTAGCTGGAGGCTTCCTCTCGTGTTTCAGCCTCCCACAGCCCCTTCATGGCCCAAAGAAAGGTCAAGGACAACCCAGTGCAGCCAACTTGCTGTGGGACAATTCAACGCTGTATTAATCATTGCATTCAGTTACTTTTATTGTTGGTGACCACATTTTTTGTCAACATTATTGTAACTCTTACATTTCTGGATTGACTTTATTTTATTATTATTGAACATGGTTCCATCGAAATCAATATAACTTTTGTATTTGTTGAATTGTCCCAGTTGGCCATGGCGAGTTGCCCCCTTCCGCCCCAAGAGAGGGCCTGAAAGCCCCCAGCCCCAGAAACTTTGCACAGGAACTGCCTTTATACGCAGCGGTGATTCCAGAGAGTCTTCTGGCAGTCTTCTTCTCACATGTGTTAACTCAGCTTAGAAATCTGTCTGACCTTTAAAACTGCAATTAAAAGCCTGTTTAGAGAAAAAAAGCACACACACACACACACAAATCTGTATTTTAATAACAAGATATTTAGACTTGGAGAAGTGAGTGAAATTGCGGAAACAAAAGCTGCTGCAGTCAATCTTCCTAAGCAGAATTTATTTCAGAAATCCTTTTTTAGTTTCCTATGAATATTCCTTTTATTATGAACATTGTGAAGACATAGAAGTTTTAGGAAGAAAGAGGACAAAATGCTGGATTTAGTAAGAAAATGCTTATTATGAATGATCCTGTACACAGTCTGGACAAAGTTTAAACACAGAATAAAACATGTTTTACTATCAAGAGATTATGGATTAAATTTTACGGGGATTAAGACATCTATATCATGTATACACAGAGGGCTTCGATAGGTGAACCCCAATGCTTCTGCTTGGGTCAGCTTCAGCCCAGGAGAGATTCCCACAGGGAAACTCTAAGGGGTCCTCAAAACACGGAGAAGCCACAGGGGAATGAACTGCAGAGATCCCTACTTAGGACTGGCTTAGCTGGACCGGCCCTTCTTCCTTTGCCCAAGCCCCTCCTCCCTTGTCCCAGGCAGGGCAGTTGGGGGGGGGGTCCTGACATTTCCATAGCCCCATCAGCAGCAGCACTGTGGAGTGTGGGAGACTCCGGCGGGTGCGAAGAGCCGCCTGCTCAGGCCTTTGGCCAGTCCAGCAGTCGGGGTGGGGGTGGGGAGGAATTGCACAACCTTGGGATCAGCTCCAGCCAATTCCCACCTGGGGGAACCGCGCAAGAGCAGCCGTGTGCTTGAGGGGGTCCGGAGGGGTTTCCAGAGAAGATGGCATGTTCCCCTTGCCCCATCTCTGCACACATTGCTTGCAGAGGGGCCATGGGCATTGCCCGCCCATCATTGGGGCATCTCTTGGTTCCTTTCCATCCCCTCTTCCAAGCATGTGGGAGTGAGACCCCGACTCCCATTGGCCACAGCCCTTAGGGACTGCCTTTCCCTTCAGAGGCCTAGCGATGCCCCCCCCCACAAGACTGCTGGGCTGCCAAAGCTTCAGCATTCATGAACGCTCCTTGCCCTGCAAGCTGACAGTCCCTGAATCGCAGCCTTTGGTGCCTCCCGTCCTCAAAACCCTCGCCAGAGTCGCCTCCTTGCCCATAAATGCAGGAAGGGGGAGGGAGAAACTCCTGTAGCTGCCCTCCGGAGGTGGCATGCACCCTTCCTTGCATTCAGGGCAACCAGAGGGCAGCTCCCAGATGTTCCCCTCCAGCCTGCAACCGTGGGAGCTTCTGGGGCCTCTGGTGCAAGTCCTCCACCAACCCTCCTCAGCCTTCTGTGGCCAGAGGAGCAGGCTACCCCCTGCTCCTCTTCTGCTTCTTTGGGGGATCGATCAGCTCGCATCTCCCTGGCTGGGCGGTGCAGAAGGGGGGCCCAGAGGCCCAGCTGGACAGGACAGGCCTGGGGCCTCGGATGCCGAATCTTGGAAGAAGCAGAAATGAGTTCTAGGCAGGCGTCGCTCTCCTGCCTGGCTTGGAAGAGACCTGGGCTGTTGCACAACCTGGATGATAAGGTGGGCGTTGCATTCCTTTCCGGATCATATATTAGGTCCCCGGAGAGCCAGGCTGACACTCTCCCCACGGCAGCACCTGGGAAGGGCTGGAGCGGCCCGTCCCCATGGATCTCCTGGGAGCAGGGACCCTCCTCCTGGCCGGCTGCCTGGCCGGCCTCCTGGTCCTCTCCTCTTGGCAGCAAATGCGCCAAAGGGGCAAGATGCCCCCTGGACCCATGCCCCTCCCCCTGATTGGGAACCTGCTCTGGATAGACCGAAACAACCTGCCCAATTCACTCATCAAGGAAAGTGCTGCTGAACCAGAGGGCACCTTAAGAGGTAGCCAGGAATGATTATCTCAAACTAGAGTGGGTCAAATATATCAGAGTTTGTTGCAGAAAAATCAATTTCCAGAAGCACACACAGATAACTGATTCAGCTGGATTCATTAACTTCTTTATAAACATAATAACAGATGAATTTACAATACCATTAGCAGAGCTCTTCTTCAATGTAGCAACAGTTACAAGCAAAATACAAGCAGCTTCTAGTTCAGAGTTCAGAGAGAGAGAGAGAGTACAGAGTGGACTGAGCCACGCACAGCCTTCTAGCTTCAGTTTCAGTTTCGATTATCTGCACAGACT
>QLTV01003442.1:1078470-1092336 GCA_003457575.1 Thermophis baileyi
CAGGTAGGGTTATGTTGGGATTAATCTGTTTACCATGTCTTATATACCCCTTATAAGGAATGTGGTACAAAGCACTATTGAAGGTATGATAACTCACACAAAATAAAGAGAAACATGATGATGATGTTAAAAGATGTAAATGAATATACTGCTATTATGAAATTTGAAAATGCTGAAGAAATTGAAGAAAGCTTAAGAGAATTCCGGAGATAATGTTTTATTTTATGAAAGAGCGTAATAAAATAGAAAGGGATAGATTGTAGGATATAAGAAAATTCAAAAATAAAATAGTATATAGAAATTTATATAAATGTAGAAGATTTAATTCTGCTTGGGCAGGGAGTTGGACTGGATGACCTGCAGGTTCCCTTCCAGCTTGAACTTGTTAAACATTAGTTGCTTTAAGATAGTTGGAGAAAATATATGCTGAACAGATATTCTTTTGTTAATTAGAAAGGGGCCCAACTAAAAGGGACATTCCTTAATGCCAAGGAAAGAGAGATAAGAAAATGCTGTGCTTGCAAAATATATTGTAGATGATTTAATTCTGATTGGGCAGGGGGTTGGACTGGATGACCTGCAAGTTCCCTTCCAGCTTGAACTTGTTAAACATTAGTTGCTTTAAGATAGTTGGAGAAAATATATGCTGAACAGATATTCTTTTGTTAATTAGAAAGGGGCCCAACTAAAAGGGACATTCCTTAATGCCAAGGAAAGAGAGATAAGAAAATGCTGTGCTTGCAAAATATATTATGAGCAATAATGGAGAGGTGTTGATGAACATGTCAGAGATGCTGTTGTCTCTGAGGCGTTACGGAGTAGATGCGATCGGTGACTGTATCCGATAGGAGGGGCATGGGGTGGGCGTCGAGATAGAAACTATAAAATGTAATGCTTTTGAAATCTTAAGTGTGGCTTTTGGCTCAAACCTCAATTTGAGGTCAGGCTGAAAGATCCAACGCAATTTGCAAATTGCTATATATATTTCTCTTTAGAAATAAAATCTCTTTGTTTCAACTGATCCAGTTGTTGGTTTAATTTCAACAAATTAGTTGTTGGTTTATTTCCAACAAATTGGTGGAGAATGCGGGCATACTTTTGTTTTCTTCTGATGCCCTGAGCAGCTGAGTTGGGTCAGGAAGGCATGCCCTGTTGAGTTCAACAGTCTGATGTTTATTTCCAACACCCACCATTAAACAGCCCCCCCCACTTTCCCTGTGGTCTCCTCTACTGAGCTTCCTGCTGAAACTGAGAGGTGGGTGCAATTTGGGGTTGGATGGCACATTCACGAAGAGGGGAATTGAGGCAAGGGACCCGGGAACAAGCCTTCCTGAGCAAGCGATGTGTCTTCTTGGGTTGACTGTCACCACTTTTCTCCGAATTGGATGCTGCTGCGTGGAAAGGAGCTCAGGCCATCGGGGAGCAGAAGGGCCCCCACTCCCAGGGACCCCCCCAGCAGCTGAAGAGCCCCTAAGAGAGCTGTGCCTGCCCTGAGGAGGATGGTGGCTGCCTTTCCCCTGGAAAGAAGGGGGTCCCATTTGGGAAGGAAATCAAATCCCCCTCCCCAGTCTTCTGCCACTCCTCATCATCCAACCTTTCAGCCAATTTCAGGCAAAAGGGTAGGAATTATTACACTGAAATGGATTTGGTGCCAAGATGGCATTAAGGATGGCAAAGGGTACCACCCTACTCAGATAAAGGAAATCTCCTTAGGTTATCAGAGACCTGCCCGTTTCAGAAGCACGGGGGCCTTCTTCACTCAGAAGGCAAAAACTCCAAGCCCAGCAGGGAGCTTGACCGCTTGGCCAGCCGGCTAATTGCGCTTTCCAAGAATTCCCAGAGGTCGGCTCTCTTCAACGGGCAGCTTTTTTCTTACAGAAACTGTGGGGAAATTGACAGGTGGCCACCTCCGAACAGCTGGTTTTATTCTTTGCACTTTGCTTGTACTGTGCCGTCCGAAATAAACTCCACTTCTGTTACAAAGAACCGTCGCTTGTTCTTTCAAACCTGGCTCGCTATGGACTTGATTTTCCTTCTAACACCCACTTGGGGGGAGTCAGGGGGCATTGACAGGAGTGCCCGTGTTCTGCCCATCGGCCCACCCTCCCTAGACCCAGATGTGGATCTCCCTCTGCCTCCCTCCCCAAAAATGTCTGCTGGCACGCAAGGCACCTCCTGGCCTCTCTTAGCCTTTTCCCTCTAAGCTCTGTTTCCCCCTCTGCAGCTATTACTTCGTGCTCTGCCCCCAAAGAGCAAAAGTACAGGCCCTTTCCTTGAAGGGGGGCAGTGGTCGAAGGTCACAGGGCTCAGCAGCTGCCCCTTGTGCTTGCTGAACGGGTTTTATCCCCGGGCACCCAAGGAGGGCAGAGCTGCTAAAGGCCAGGAATGTCCTTGGTGAAAGCAAACCTGCCAACATGCTTTCCAAGGTCTCAGGTGGGGGCTGGGAAGACCAAAGACTTTCCCCTTATCTCGCCTGCCCCTCCTGCCCCCACCTGAGAGAAGAGGGCTGCTCCCTTGCGTGCATCCTCAGGGCCAGCTGTTGCGTGCTGGGCTCCCTTCCAATGGGGGCAAAGTGAAAACAGAAATTGGCGTTACTGAAGCGAGCACATTTTATTCCAAGCATTTTGTTTGTTTGTTTGGGGGCTGTGGGAAAAGCGCTCACCTAAGCATAAAGAGTGACTCGATTTGGCTCTTTGTGAGGAGAGCGCCCAGCTCAGAGGAGGAGCTCACAGTCCGACCTGAACCGCGGAGATGCTTTTCTGTTAACAGCACTGGGTGCCTGTCACAGGAACTCGCTCCCAATAAATTGCACTGCTGAAGGAGCTCGCAGCCTCCCAGCCTCTGGGCATTCGAAGAGTGCGACAGAAGGGAAACTGCTGGGTAAAGCAGACATGGTGCCATCAAGAGCTGGTATCTCATGGGCACAATGCTGACCTCACCCAGGGACACCGGTGACGTGAGAGTGAAGGCTTGCAGGATGGTGGAGAGGAAGAGGACAACTCCATGCGGGCCAGGCCCTCGCCCAGGCACAGCCGCTTCCCTGCAAAGAGGGGACAAAAGTGGTTCAGCCTGGTGGATGCCAGAGGCAGCCGAGGGCCCTTGTGCTCTTCAAGTGGCCTGAGGCTGAGCCACCTTCTGAGAAGGGAGACCCAGCTGAGAGGGAAGGGGCAGGAGTGAGTTGCACAAAGAGGGAAGGGGATGAAAGGGAAGGGGAAGGGAGAGGAGAGGAGGAAAGAGGAGGGGAGGGGAGAAAAGGGAAGGGGAGCCCCCCCACCCAGCCCCCACCCCCCAGGACACACCTGCTGAGAAAGGCATGAAGGCATCTGCCCTCTTGAAACGGCTGTGACTATCCAGGAATCTCCCCGGGGTCAAACTGCTCAGGGCCGGCGTGATGCTCAGCGTCGTAGTGCACCGTGCTGAGTAAAGGGTAGACGTAGGTCCCCTGGCAGGAACATCCAAGCAGGAGGAGCAGAAGGGAAATTGGAGACAGTGGCAGGAAGGAAAGCCCAGAATGAGGTGCCTGCATTGCCAGAGACGGGAAGTTTGGATTGAGTGGCATTTCAGTGGCGCTGTCCAGGGCAGAGGGCCTGAGAAACCTTGCTTTGCGGTAGCCAAAAGAGATGCCCACCATCCTTCCACTGCAGAATCTCTGCTTGGGCACATCCTCCACCCACAGGACCTTCCCCAAAAGCCTTTCTCTGCCAGGCAGGCCGGAAATTTGGGTCTGCTGCCCATCTCATTGGACAAGATTTAATTGAAACTAAGGAATTCGTTTCCCCTTTCCCTTCTTCTCGGATAACAGTTTAGCAAAGGCCAGCTGGCTCTTGAGCATGCAGAACTGGCATGGCCAGGCCAATGGGGCAGGTGCAGCTCTGGCGCAAATGACACCCCCGCCCCACAGCGAAGTGCAGACCCCGAAGGCCGTAATGGAAGGGAGCATGCCGGACAAACGCTCTGGCCAGTGCTGAGCTCTGAGTCTTGTCCTGCCCCAGAGCCTCACCTTCAGGATGGCGTATCCCCTGAAGTGGGTGTCTCGAGTGACGGCATGGGGGAGGCCCATGGGCAGAATGTCACTGAACCTCTGGATCTCGTGCAGCACCGGCTCCGTGTAGGGCATCTGCCTCCTGTCCTCAGCCGAGGGCGAGCGGCCGGTCCCGATCACTCGGTCGATCTCCTCGTGGAGCTTTTCTGGGGAAAGATGACCGAGGAGACCCAGGGGTCAGACTTGGGGGGCCAGGCCTGCAGTGGATTCTTGCGGAGGCCCCTGAAGGCAAAGCAGCGACAGACCCGCCTGCTTGCCATGAAATGGGCGTGCAGAGCAAAGTAGGGGGTTGCCCTGCACGGGTGGCAGAGAGTAGTGTTCGTGGTCCAGGGGCCACGGAGGCCAGATGGGCCAAGTCAAAAGGGGAATAAGGTTTCCTCCATGTACAAAGGTCAAGAAACTGAAATGAATGAAGAGCTCTTAAAATGATCGTTCCCATATGGTTAATTCATTTCTATCCTACATATTAAAAAGACACAATGTGGGGTCAACTTCTAGAGCTCCCTGAGGGTCACAAGCCGGCCTCAGAACGTGCACCCCTGGACCTCTAAGCACCAGCAGCTGAGGCCCAAATGTTGTTGTGGACTGTCCACTTCCCAGACCGGAAGCTCCCATGATGCCAAATGGACAACTGAGAAAAGAAGCGTCCCCCCCCCCGGCTGAACTACATCCCTCCCCCGCTTGCCAGCCCACCCCTGAGGAGGCCCCTGGCAGTGCTGGGGGGGGCTCCTTCCTCCCCTACCTTGGACCTGCGGGTGCTTCATCAGGATGAGGAAGCCGCATCTCTGGGTGGTGCTGATGGTTTCTGTGCCAGCAGATTGAAAGTGGCCATCACCAAATTCTCCATGCAGAATTCAGAATCCGGGTTGTGCTTTTCCTGTCAAAGATCATGGAAGATAAGAAAAAAGTCGTATTTGTTTTCAGGCCCTGCTAGCTGCAAATCTTCTAAATTTTGCTGGCGCAGACGGAATAAAGGTTCCGCAGCCAGAAGGTCTGGCAGCTACAGAATCGAGAATGGCCAGTGTCCATTTCTCAGGTACTGCTTCGTGGCCTTTGTCCTTCGGGCAGGATGTGGGCCTGGGGCCTTTCCTAGGGGGAGCTTCCCAAGGCGATTCACCCCATGGCCAGTTGCTTCCCGGGTTGACTTCCTGGGATGAGAACCGGGGCACTCCAGGGTGGAAACCTCTCTTTAGAACAAGGTACGCTCTGCCTACCTTCCCTCCGAAGCTCTCAGGCTGGAGAGAGACGGGGGTTGCTCTGTTATGTCATCATCTCATTTTACAAGCTTCGTTTTATGAGATTCATACAGGTCAATCCTATTCTACCGATAATACTCTCTGTATCTCTCCCAACGACGCTTCCTAAGGCACCGTCTGCAGCAGTTGTGGAAATCCCTGTTTCTCAGCCTTGACAAATTCAGCAGGTGTGAACTTCAGTTCCTAGATGTCAAAGAAGGTTCTCAGACATCCAAGTACAGTTGTCTGGAAGCTGAGTCACATTTCGCTGCTAATCCAAGTCGCTTCTTCAGACTTAGCGAAATGCTTCGAACCAACAAGAACGAGAGACGGGTTGCCTGGGCTCAACTTCCATTCAGCTCCTAGAATTCCCCAGCCAGCACATATGAACTTCAACTCCCAGAATTCTCAGAGTTGAAGTCCACACATTTTAATGTTGCCAAGGCTGAGAAACCCTGATCTGAAGGGTCATTGTCCAGGAGTTCAATTCCCATGGCCCTTTTATGACTGGTGGACTTCAACTCCCAGAATTCCTGAACCAACATGGCTGGCTCAGGAATTCTGGGAGTTGAAGTCCACGGGTCATAAAAGGGCTATGGTTCCCTACCCCTGCTCAAACCCCCTTGTGAAAGCAGTCAAGTGATGAGCTCCAGTAGAACAAACTGGGGCCTCCTGGTGGTCAATAGAAGGAGAAGCGTGGTCCTCAGATAGCACCCAATGAGCGTGTCAGGGCTTGTCCCCTCCCCTCCCCCCCTTTGCAGTTTTCCATGTAATCTACTTCTAATCAGACCGAAGACATTTGGGAGCTGGCGGTCCACATTCCTCTGTTGCAGGCAACATGAAGTCTGCCCGGTTACGATCCTAGGCAATTCCTCTTAAGCTGAATAGGAGCAGACCACATGATAGAAGCTTTGTTCATTGGTTCTCTAACCCAGACTTCCATAACCTTTCCAGTTTTGTGGACCAGTGGTGTGTGTGTGTGTGTGTGTGTGTGTGTGTGTGTGTGTGTGTGTGTGTGTGTAAGAGGGGAAGGTTCTGCGGGAGCGTGTGCACATGCACACAGCTCTATTTGTGCCAGTGGCGGCCATGTGCACCCACCACTCACATAAATGGAGCTTCCGGTGCATGCTTGCCCTCTGCTTACACAAGTGCAGCTTGTAGGTGAGCTCACCTGCTGCTTCCTCGGCCCGGTAGTGGGCTGCAGCCTGGAGGTTGGGGACCCCTGCTCTAACCAATTCATTACTTAGCTAAGGTCTGAGTTGGAAGGTGTTGGGTTATCTCTACCTAAATCTTGACCCAAACTCTGGCGCTGGAGCTCTGCCTGAACCCTGAAGACCTGACAGACCAACAGCCTCAGTTGCCTTTGATGACCATAAAGAAAGGGGGGGATAACTTCTCCTCCTTCCGTTCAAGGGAAGAAAGCCGGGGGGGCTCTGGGACCAACAGGAAGACAACAGCTGCACCCCAAAGACCCACAACCAACCCCTTTGCCTGGCAGCTGAACTTTGGTGAAGCACTTTCACGTCACCGAAGTGAGAAGTGAAACTCCTTTGATAAGTAGCGTTACCTGCTCCATCTTTGCCAAGAAACAATCAATATAATTTTGGGGGGCACAAGGATCAAGCGAGGCCTGCTGCATCTGGATCCTCTCCTTTATGAAGCCAATGATCTGCTGAGAGCACCTGTGGCCTGCGTGATGCGCTCCAGGGATCTTCTCCATGATCTCCGGAAAGATGTCATACAGCTGCCCCGTGTTTGGCAGAGGACAAGGGGCGAAACAATAATACTATTAGCTTTTCTTCAGCACAGAGTTTGGGTGCACCGGGCTTAACTTGGTAAACAAACCAACCTGTCTGGGCGGATTGCGCAATACATGCATGTGTTAACTGGCAAAACAGACTAAAAAAACGAAGCAAGCTTAGATAGCTGTGTGCAAGCAGCTGCTCCTTCTTAATCACACTGGTGAAGGGCAGTTGTGAGCACATCCTTCTGCCGTGTGCGTCTCTGAAGACATTGCTCCACTTTGGGAATATTGTTGAAAATTCACGGGGGGCGGGGGGAGGAAGACAGGGTTCCAGTTGGACTAAATCCACCAGTGTCCCAGAAGTGAACTTTCTCTAGTTCTTCACATAAGAGATCAGATGCAGCCAATTCCAGCCAGCCTGGAAGCAAATTGAGAGTTTACTCCCCCATCCCAGGCGGGATGGACCTGTAGGAACCTCCACCAACATTAGGAGAACTTTCGTCCTCTTCTCACCGAGGGGTGAGAGCCACGGGGAGCTTTTTTCTCCCCCAAGAATAGCAAATTTGGTTATGGACTTTCAAATATTTTGGGGACAAAATGCCAGGCACTCAGCAGAAAGTGGCCCAGTTACGGTAGTTCATGGTTTGATTAGGGAAAAGGCAGCAAAACTGAACAAAGACTCCTGCTTGTCCTCACTGCAGCTTCGGTTGAGCTTGCAATGCAGAAGCGCTCCGTTATCAGCTTGTTCAACCTGAGGAATTTTTCATCGTTGTACTTGAACCGATCCCCAAACACAACGGAACAAATGACGTTGGAGACAGCTTGGCTAAGGAGGAAGGTGGGGTCAAAGGGCGTCCCTGGAGAAAAGAGCGGGGGGGGGGGGGAATCTTGCTGGGCCTTGAGCATCCCCTCACCCCCTCTGGGGGGGGCTTCCCGGGGGGGGGGTGGAATCTTGCTGGGCCTTGAGCATCCCCTCACTCTCTCTGGGCTGAGCTTCCCACCCACCTGCCCAACATTAATAATATCCAGTATGGACATCTGGCTGACTGTGCAGCAAACCATGATAATAACAGCAATAGCAATTGAATGTGGACTCAAAAGGACAAACAATTGCAGGGAACACAATGTGTCAGAGTAATGAAGATTTAATAGCTGCCCAGCTGCTGTAAGGCTGCTGTAAATGCTGATGCAATGAGAATGAGTCAGCAGGGTTATTGTCGCTTTAAGACTGAGGATGAGTCAGCAGGGTTATTGTCACTTTAAGAAGCTGTCTATATAAGGGAGGCCATGAGAAGGCGTGTTCTCTCCTCGTGTATCTCTCTCCTTGTCGTGTTCAATCTGCATTGTAATTCTCCATGTAGAGTTGAAGAGTGATTGTTTGCCTGGTATGTGCCTACCACGTGTATGTATGTATATAGAAGTCTTGTATATAAACCGCTGTTTGTAAGACAAACCTCTGTGCATTGTATTTTGCTCCTGGGTTGTCTCACAATTGTAGTCATGCTGTGCACACTCTGACATGATGACACGATGTGGGGAGGAGGGTCAGCTCTAGAGCCCAGGAGCCCCCACAGCAGGTGAGCAGCAGGCAATTCTGCCCCACGGAAGGGAGGGCTTGCGGGGCACATCCTGTCTGGGGCATTTGGACAGAAAGGTGAGAAGGGCTACTACTAGCCATGATGATCTCTGGGATCAGTCAGGATCAGCTTCGGGGGGGACTGCTCCCAGATCCCAGGGCATCTAGCTGGCCACGGTAGAAAACCAAACCTTCCTCTATTGGGACTCAAAAGGAATTGGAAGGGGAAGACTTCCTTTGCCTGGTTTGACCTGCTATTCTTCTAACTCCCCTTGAGTAAGGCTCAGGTCAACCGAGGCAAGGGAGGGAGGGAGGGAGGGAGGGAGGGAGGGGCTACCTTCTGTCTTCCGGAGCTCCTCCACCAGGCACTGGGCCTCCTCCTGGATCCGTTCTTCAATGGGCCTCTTGCCCATCCCAAAGTTCCTCAAAATGGTGAGGGAGAAGTGACGGAGTTGCTGCCAGCGCTGCCCATTGGCAAACACAATCCCTGCCCAAGAGACCAGGAAGACAGGTGGTTTCTCTCAGGACTCCCCCCTCAATGCAATGCAAGCCCAGCAAGCCCGGTTCAGGCCCATCTTGTAGCAAAACCATCCCTCATCATGCTGGTTGAAGTCCTTGGAGAAGGCGGGCAGCTGCCCTCGCCCACTGAACTCCTCTGCCTGGTCCACCAAGGCCTCCTTCACGGCTTGGTAGCCACACAAGACCACAACCCGCTGCAGTCCCAGGAAGACGGTGAACACCAGCCCGTACTCCGCGCCCATTTGCCAAGAAAGACCAGGAGTGCTTTGGAGGCCGGCCGGCCGGCCGGCCGTCCATCCGTATTCAGAGCCTTTAGCAGCCCGAGAAAAGCTCTTCGTGAAGGCGATAGAAGGCCTCCGAAGTCCTACCAGCCCAGACTGCCTGACCCTGCCAGAAAGATGCCAGCTTTCTCTCTCTCTCTCTCTCTCTCTCTCACACACACACACACACACACACACACACACAGCAGAAGGGATGCACAACAGCTGCTGAGCAACAACTCAGCTTTCCCCCAAAATCAGAATTAAATGCTGAACATTTGGAACTGCAAATAGTCTAATCTGAATTTCAGATTATGCATACAGGCAAGTTTGTTTTTTTGTTTTATGAAAGCATCAATTCTACAGAAATCCTGGGTTCTTGCATGAATAGTTGGGGTTCAACGCTCTTCTAGGCTAGAAGGTGCTTGAGTTGTTTTGGGCTAAGAGCAGTGGGTGAACCCTGCGGTGGAGGAAGATTAGTGTAAGGTGAGATCCAGTTTAAAATCCCGCAGAGGAACCTTCGTGGATGGAAGTTTCCAGCTGGGTGGAAGAAAGATTTCTGGCCAACAAAGACACCCACTTCTGAATTATTCTCCCTGCCTCTCCCTCCCCTCCAGGCAGGATACTCAACTCTGCTTGGCACCCAGTGCCACCCCCCAGGGCTGAGCTTTGATGCCAGCTTCAGATGTTGACAGAGGAGGGGCACCGAGCCAGGTTGGAGGGGAGGGGGGCAGAAGAAGTGGGGCCTGGGAAAGAGGCGGAGATGCTGCAGCCGCTCCCCAGACAGGCCTGCTTGGCTCCTCCTGGCCCGTCTCTCTTTCCTCAGGGTTTCTCCCGACACCTTTTCCAAGAGGCAGAAAAACCAACTTGTTTCTGGGGTGAAGGAGAGGGGAGGCTTGCCATAACCAGCTAGATGAGTGAAAATGCTGGCCCAAGGAAAGAGCTGCTGGTGGCTGGCCTCACCTCGGAGGAGCAGGAAGGAAGGTCGACCCGAGGGATCTTCCTTGTCTTTGACGCTGCGCGCACATACGCCCCCTTCCACTCCCAGTCAAGGGGGTCTCCAGCAATCCAATGGCCCCACATCCCCCTAAGGTTCCTTTGGGTCAGGGAGTTTTGCTGGGCTGCTGCCCCTTCACCCCCAGCAAAAAAGGCAGCCCAGCAAAGCCAGTTCCTGCTTGCATGCCAGGCTCCACAGGTGGATGCTGGGTTGTCTTTGGGGGGTGGGAAGGTGGAACCTCCTCCTCCTCCCTGGGAGCTGTTTCCATCTTTTCTCTGAAGGGATCAAGCAGGAAAACTCTTCACCCACCATTCAATCTCTTTTTTCTCAAACTGTTGGGAAGTCATAATAAAAATCAGGGAGATCAGCAGATTCCTTGGTGCTCAGGATATTCTTGTAATTCTTTCTTACTCTGGAATGAGTTGCCAGGATTTCTTCCTCTACTACTTGTCCCCTTATCTCCACCCACCCTCCAAGTCTCTTGAGATGGGGCCAGAATACCCCACTTCTGATAGACCCCAAAGATCCAGACTGGACATCACCATTGCCTGGGGGATGCCCGCAGGGGCTCCTTTCATGTCCCCATCAAAGAGCTAGAGCTAGTGACAGGAGCTCAACCCACCAGGCAGCAGCACTCGGGTCTCGAACATAGGCTTGCCAACCTCCAACCCAGCACCTAACCACGTGAGCCATGTGCTCCTTCCAGCAGGATAATGACCTCCAAACATACATCTGAGAAAACCCAAGAATGGTTCCGAAATGACCTGCTGTGACCTGAATTCAACAGAACAGGGACTCCAACCTTGACAACTTGAAGACTTGTGGACTTCAACTCCCAGCATTCCCCAGCCAGCATGGAGACCAGAGGGGGGTTCCTCCTGGTTTGGACCGGTTCTATAGAACCGGTAGTAAACATAGGGAAGGGTTCGCTGAACTGGGAGTAACGGCAGCCTGGCCACGCCCCCAAGCCAGTTCCGTTCACTCCCCCCTGTGCCAGTTCCACTCACTCCCTCCGCGTGACCGGTCGCCACTCGCTTGCCCCGCCCATCCGCACCATGCTTGCCCCAGCTGCCTACCCGCCCGCCGCTCACTGACTCGCTGGCTCGCCGATTGCCCCGCCTCTGAGAGCCCTATATATACCACGGTCACCACGCGGTCTGGCCTCTCGCCCTCACGTCGTCACTTCCTGACTTCCTAGCCTGCCTACCTGAGTTACTGCTGCCTCCTCCTGCGGCTATCTAAAGGTAAGTAAGCCTACGGCTGCGACTTCGCAGGGTGCGGATGGTAGGGGGGCAGGAAGAAACTACCAAGAGGGCCGCCGGGCTTCCCAGTCTACGCGAGCCCAGGGACTGGCTGAGGCTTTCCTTGCCACCATTCCCGGGGCTCACGTAGACCGGGAAGCCCAGCGGTGCTCAGAGGGCAACTTTGCGAGGCGCGCGGGGGGGAAGAAACTACCGAGAGCACCGCCGGGCTTCCCGGTCTACGCGAGTCCAGGGACTGGCTGAGGCCTTCCTTGCCGCCATTCCTGGGGCTCGCATAGACCGGGAAGCCTGGCGGTGCTCGGAGGACGACTTCGCGGGGCACGCGGGGGGGGGGAAGAAACTAACGAGAGCACCGCTGGGCTTCCCGGTCTACGCGAGCCCGGGGACTGACTGAGGCCTTCCTTGCCACCATTCTCGGGGCTTGCGTAGACCGGGAAGCCCGGCGGCACTCGGAGGGTGACTTCACGGGGCGTGCGGGGGGGGAAGAAACTACCGAGAGTGCCGCCAGGCTTCCCGGTCTATGCAAGCCCTGGGAATGGCAGCAAGGAAGACCTCAGCCAGTCCCCGGGCTCGCGTAGACTGGGAAGCCCGGCGGCGCTCGGCTGAGGCCTTTCTTGCCGCTGCCCCCGTCCCCGTCCCCGGCCTCACCTGGCTCCATGCCAGGCGGGCCTAGCTAACTGGGTTGTCCCTGTGTGCCTCCAGTCCAGCTTACCTTCAGCCGGACTCCGGAGCGTCTGGTCGCCTGCTGCATCATTCCAGCATCCATCTCATCAGAGAGCAGCTGATTTTATCTGCTGGTAAGTGGCTGGGTTTTTTTTCTTTATGCTTTTAATTTTTTTTTAAAGGATATTTTATTGTTAACTTTTTCAGGACATTTTGTTGTTTTTAGAAAATGTTGTTTTTTAAAAAAATTATTGTTTATAGGAAATGATTTTTTTAAAAAAAAATATTGTTTTTAGGAAATGTTTTTTTTTTAGTTTTTTTAATTGTTTTTAGGAAATTTTAGATTCCATAAAAAGAACCTTCAACCTTACTAGGAAAAGAATTATCTGCCTGTAGCATTGCCATTGTCAGTGTAGACTACAGGACAAGATTTGATGAGCTTCTTTTAAGGATAATATTGCAAAATGCCATACCAAAGATACTAACAGTAAATGAACAAAAAGAATATGGAAATTAAATAAAAAAAAAAAAACAATTTAGATGCCTGACAATATTCAACAATAGTAACAACAATAATACAATAATAAAATCAGAAACAAACTATTCCCTGTGCCACTTTAAGCTATGAAGCACCCTCCATTCCAAATACCCTAAAAAAAAAACCTGTTTTACCCACTAATTGTCAAAAAAAAAGGTTATATTATTGTCCACATTAAATTAGGAACTTGAGTAGGATCTACTTAAGAGCTAAAACGATTTATTAAAATACTTCTATCCTTCTTAGTGTGGAACTTGACAAAACTCTACATACCCTGGATGTTTAGTCTTGAAAGGGGCACTTCTGGAAACCACCCTTCTTGTTTTTTAGAAAAATTATTTCAACTTTCCATGCACGCACAGAGAGAGAAGGTTATATGTGACTTTTAAGTTCATATGTGATAAAAAGCTTCTGCAGTATTAACCAGTCTCTAAAAGAAGATCAATAGCGGCTCACTTTTGCACTGACCCTATTAGATCCTGATTTATCATGATTTTAAAAACCTGTACACACACTAGTACAGTTTAAAAGAATGATTCTTTGTCCATGATTCTTATTGATTTAATTCAGCCTCGAAAGTTTCCGGCGGTGACGTCACGCTGTGGTGGCTGGAACGAGCGGGGCTCCGCTCGCCCCAGCTGATTTTTTCGTGTGTTTTGGAGCCTTTAAGGGGCAGATCGGATCCTGGAGGGAGCGAGAGAAAAGAGGGGTTCACTCGGAGGTTGCACGTGGAGAGGAGCGGCTCCCATGGGACCTGAGGAACTCTCGGAAACTACACGGAAAAACGTGGTCTGTATGGCCGTTCTGGAGGCGTGAGGTCCCGAAGCGTTAGACTTGGAAGAAAAGAGCGACAAACAGCTGGTGCCATCGGAAAGAGAAAAAACAAGAGGCAGAAAGGAATATCCTCTCGGAGACAGTGGAGTGCTTAAGGATGGCATAGCAGCAAATGGGATCTCCAACGTGGATGTAAAAGCGGCGAACAAGCGGAAGGAGGTGAGATCGTATTTGGTGAGAGAGGAGAGATTGATGT
>QLTV01003442.1:1127704-1148684 GCA_003457575.1 Thermophis baileyi
CGGGTCGGGTCGAAAGGCGCCGGTGGGTGGAAGTTGGACATCGTGGCAGAGAGTAGGCAGAAAGGCAGCTGCCTGGCTGGTTGGAATCGCTGAAGAAGCAGTCACGGTTCTCCTGAACCCAAGCCCTCGTCGCCACTGTTAGATAGTGGGTAGAGATGACAGGAGACAGACTTCCAAGCAGTTCTTTATTCAGCTCTTGTGTCAGCAACCAGCAAAGAGCAGTCTGACAGCTTGCCCTTTTATAGGGAGCTGTCAGACAGACCAGCCAATAGCGTTTGAGCTTTTTCCCGCTCAAACGCTGGACCTGGTTGGAACCATGCAACACAGTCTAAACAGTTAGACCTGTTGCGAAACCCTTGTTTACCAGAAGAAAAGGCAATTGTTAGATAGAGGGTAGAGATGACAGGAGACAGACCTCCAAAGCAGCCCTTTATTTCAGCTCTTGTGTCAGCAACCAGCAAAGAGCAGTCTGACAGCTTGCCCTTTTATAGGGAGCTGTCAGACAGACCAGCCAATAGCGTTTGAGCTTTTTCCCGCTCAAACGCTGGACCTGGTTGGAACCATGCAACACAGTCTAAACAGTTAGAACATAACAGGGGGGGAGAAGGAACCCGCCCAGCCTAAGGCATCTGGAGCAGTGGGACGGGTTGCCTGTTGAGAGTCTTCTTCGGAGCTGCTGAAAGGAAGTGCTTGCTTGCAGCTAACTGCCCCAAAAACGTTTGCTGTGAAAGATTAGGGCATCAACAATGATAGCAATAGCAATAGCAATAGCAATAGCACTTAGACTTATATACCGCTTTATAGTGCCTTACAGCCCTCTCTAAGCGGTTTACAGAGTCAGCATATTGCCCCCAACAATCTGGGTCCTCATTTTACCCACCTCGGAAGGATGGAAGGCTGAGTCAACCTTGAGCCGGTGAGATTTGAACCGCCGAACTGCAGCTAGCAGTCAGCTGAAGGAGCCTGCAGTGCTGCACTCTAACCACTGCGCCACCTCGGTGATGTCCGTGGCATTTTAATTTCTTTCCTGCCTTATGACATATGACAATATGTTAAGCCATTCATCACAGTGTCTGCTCTGTGGACTGTGGAACAAAGAATGGCGGGTGCCATTTATTTGTATCAGTTTCAACACTTTGTGGCCAACTGTAATTCTTTGGGTTAGAATGGAAGGATATCAATATTTCTGGCCACGTCTGTGTATCAACCCCTGCCAGCTGCCATCACAACCGCAATGCCTCCTCCCACCCTGTGTGACTTCCCTGACCCCTGAGCTTCCTTATCTCCAGGCCAGGAGGACACCGTCCAAGGGCTGGAGCAGCAGAAATAAGGCCAGGCCGTTGTGTGGACTTGTCCTCCTCTCTCTGTCTCGGAAAGAGGAGGCGCCATATCCTCGGATGTTCTGGGTATTCCATGTACTTCTGCCCCCTGCAAAAATGCCCGAGGTGCCCGTGACACCTGGTCAAAGGCCAGCCGTTCCAACATTGCCCATCAAGCTCGCTGTGAGTTTGTACCCCGAGAAGAAGCTGCTGGCTCTGAAGGAAGGAAACCCAACTCACCTTCATCAGGGACTGGACCAGATTCTTCCGGTCCAGCTGGAGAAAATTCCCCAGGATGGGGATAGGGGTGGGCCCAGGGGGCAGGGGACCTTTCATTCCCCTCTTCCTCCCATTCAACCTGAAGGAGACCCAGAGCAGCAGCAGCAACGGTGAAGGAGGGACCAGCTCCACGTTAGAGAGCCTGGGAATCTGAAGAGAAACCCGGCAGCCATTGGCCAGGGAAAACAGAGAAGAAGAGGGAAAGGAAAGGGGATGCTTACATGATCCATCCGGCTACGACTTCCAGCTGCCCTCAGTGGCTGCAGATGCAATCATAAAATCCCTGTCCTGCAGGGACCCCGAGGGTGGCTTCGTCCAAAGCAGCCGGAAGCCTGGGAGATGTTCGTGGACAGAAGCGATCTACTTTCCACCTTGGTTATCCTTTAACGAGATACGCTTCGCCCACCTGGATCTTGGCCAGCTGACTGGGGGCGAGACCTCATCTAGCCCAGTTGCAAGGAGAAGGAGGATTCCCTCGCTGAGGGGACATTTGGTAAAACAAGACTGACTTTTTAAATTCCATCTTGGCAAATTCTGTTAAGAGCAAAGGTTAGATTCCTTAAGATGAATAAAGAGATGTTATTTTTTTAAAAGGAAACTACAACCCAAAGGCTGAATTCATACAACAGGGTAAACCCTAAACCATGATTAACAAAACAAAACTTCCATGATTACGTTGCTTCCTAAGTCCAAAGAAATAAACTGCATTGTCCCATAAGGTGATGGCCCACAACTGGCTAAGTCAACTGCTAGAGTTCCACAACCCATGATCCACAACCCATTGGCTTGTGCCCCACTTGGAAAAAGGCCAGAAGTTCCATTTCACAGAAGGAAAGGACTGCAGCCAATTCAGGCAGAGCACAACCAGCCTTCTCTGGGTCCCTTTTGGGACCGGCTGCCTGGAATTGAGCAGCAATAAAGGAGAATATTTGTAGCTCAGGGATGAAAGGCTGAGCACTCAAGATGTTACCTAGTTTGGGTCATGAAACGTCTGCAAGAAAATAACCCAGCTCAGAGAGCACCAAGGAATTGACCAGAGCAGGAAAAGAGGGGTGATTCCAATGAAGGCTAATGCAGCCTCCTCTTCCTCACTCCTTGTATTCTTTTAAACACACACACACACACATACACACACCACTGACACGCATCTATGGAGATTCTCATTCCTCCAGGACAGGTCATGGTTATCCCAAAGGTTTCTAAAAGGCAACTAGACTTTCTTGGGTTTTTCCTTGAAAACATTTCCCTTCTCATCCAAGAAGCTTCTTCAGTTCTTTGGTCAGAACTGAAAACCAAGAAAGTCCAGTTGCGTTTTGGAAAAGCATCTTTGGGGTACATGCCTTCTTCCTATCATCGCCTGGGTTCATGCCACCTGCTTTATCCCTGATAAAGAGAACCAAGCTTTGCTTGGTCAGCCCGTTTCCCTGGGCCTCTGGCAGGAGCTCAGAGTCTCGTAGGGTAGCCAGCTGGGTCTGGGCTGGGTTGCCAGGGCCACCAGTTGAATGTAGGGCCTAGTTGGGGACTGAAGCCATTTTGTCTTCATAGCTCACTTTCAAAGCAGAGTTATGCAGGGGCAGACTGACCATGATCCAGAAGAGCCTTTTCCCAGCCCAGGAGGGTCTTTGCTGGAGAGAAAAGGCCCCAAGGGAGCAGGAAGGGGAGAACGGGGGGGGAGGCTCTTTGCACCCAGAGCCTGGTGCAACAGGAGTGTGGGCATCCATGCCGTGGCTGTCCTGCACGTGGCTGGGTTAATGTTTGGCCAACGGAGCAGCCCCAGCCAGAGCTCTCTGGAACTGCAAAGCCATGTGCAAACATGGCTTGAGAAATCTGGGTCACGATGGTGGCTTAATTTCAGCCTTGGCTATTTGTTAAGGGTGTGCCTCGTCAAGTCTAAGGCAGCAGAAAGGGTAGATTGCATGCATGGAATCGTCTTGGATGCTGCAAGAAACCACAAACAAGGAAAGGAAAACTGCCGAGAGTTTCCTGGAAAACCAACAACTTCTTTAAAGGGGGACTTTAAAAAGAATCAAAAGGTTCCTGGGTCCCCAGCAGAATTGGCCTCCTTCAGCCCAGCACCACCCAGCTGACATCGGCCGAGCCTCAGGCTGTGGTCCAACTTCCGGTGGGCCGGGGACTGGCGCAAGCGAGCACTTCGGAGTCCCGACCGTATATATCCTGCCTGGCTGGCAAGCGCCTTGGCAGCCCCAGCTGGACTTGCAGCAGCCATGGAGATCTCGGCCGTCACTCGGATGGATTTGGGGGGGCCCTTCAGCATTCTGCTAGCCATGGCTGCCTCGTGCCTCCTCTTCCGCCACTTCACAGCCAAGAAGAGGTTTGCCAGCCTCCCACCGGGCCCCCCCCCCTCCCCTTCATCGGCAACATGCTCCAGGTGGACGTGAAGGAGCTGATCCCCTCCCTCAGGGAAGTGAGTCGGGGCAGGTGGGGGCGTAAGGGGCAAAATGGTTTGTTCCTTTGTCTATGTGTCTATCATCTGTCACCATCTATCTATATCTATTGATCAATCTGTCTATCAATCCATCAGTCAGTCATATTCAGAGACCGCCCATCTCCATGACAGAGAGACCCCGGGTGCAAATAAAATAGAAGAGAAAAGCAAACAGGAAAGCAAGACAAGCCCAAGTGGCTGGGAAACTGGACTGGCCCTCCTTTCGGTCAACTGAGGCCAATGTGGGTCCCCACAGAGCCAGCGGCATCTCCCCAAATCCAGGGAAGGGGCCGTCTTCCCTTCCCAGGCCACAGCAATGCCCGGCATCAGGCCAACCCCCTCCCTGCCTTGGCCTGAAGCAGCAAAGCCCCCCTCAGTTGTAGGGGGCCGAGCACGAGGACCCGAGACATGGGGCAGCTCAAGCGTCTCTCTGTGGGAAATGTCTGCCGGGCCCCACAGAGCAGCTTGAGCTGAGCCGGAAGGACGTGGCCCTGGGCAGGCCCCCTGAGGGCCTGAGAGCACACGGCTACACCCAGGAGCTGGGAGGGTCCTCCTCTTAGCAGAGCCCACTGCCCCATGCTAGGTTTGGCCTCTTTTCTCCATCAGCCTTAATTCCAGACAATTGCAGGGCTTTAGATCAAAGAAAAGGCACGGCTTCCCCCAGAAAAGTGAGTTTGTGTGCACATATTAAATTAAATTAGATTAAAGTGGAACCCAGCTCTAAGCTAGGGGCCCTTCCTGTTGGGAAACTACCAGCCAGGCGAGGAGGGACCAAGTGGGGAGTCTTAGGACTGAGACCCCCACCCCACCCCATCCGCCGAACCTCGTCTGTTTGTTCCCGAGAGAAGCTGGGCAGCCTGTGGGAGACTCTTGCATTATAAGCAGAAGGCAAGAAAGGGGGAGGGGGCTTCCACCCATTTTCTGGGTCTGGTTGCTTTGCCTGACCCTTCCAGGCAACCTCTGGTGGGTCCATCAAAATCCCTACACAATAAACTGCGACAACTGTATTATAAAGCACCCCTGCCTGCCCTGCCCTGCCCTGCCCTGCCCTGCCCTGCCCTGCCCTGCCTGTGAACCCCCTCTTCAATGGAAGAAAGGAGGCTTTGAAAGCCCAAATCCCTACTGAGTTGGTGGTTCTTGTTCCCTGCTAAGGGAGCCCCCCCCCGCCCACCCGGGGAAGGAGCCCTGCCCTGACCAGTCCTCCTCTTCTCCCAGCTCAGCAAGACCTACGGGCCCATGTACACCTTCCATCTGGGCTCTCGCCCCTGCGTGGTCCTTTCGGGGTACCAGGTGCTGAAGGAGGCCCTGATTGACAAAGCCGAGGAGTTCAGTGGCCGGGGGGGACTTTCCTGCTGTCCAGATGTGGAGCAAAGGAAACGGTGAGATGCTGGAAGGAGAGGAGGAGGAGGAGGAGGAGGAGGAAGCAGCTGCCGAGATCACTCTTCAATCCTGGATTTTGGAATGACTTGGAGAGCAATGCAATGACTCCGTGTTCAATTGAATATATTTTTCAGGGCTTCCAGAGCTGAATTTGGACTTTTAGAAGAGCCAGTGAGGGGCAGGACGTGGGGGAGTGAATCATAGCCCAAAATAAACCCAAGGTAGTCTCAAAATAAGGAGATTCTTGTCTCCCCTGGGCTGGAAAGAGCTTTGGGGGGGAGCTGGTGGGCTTTCTGGGAAGGAGGAAAATTGTGGGTGGGCCAAGTTGGACCTGGTGTCAGGTATGTTGTCCCGTCTCCCCCCACTTCATCCCCAGGAATCGTGTATGGGACAGGGGAGTGCTGGAGGCAGCTGCGCAGGTTTGCCATCGGGACCCTGAAGAATTTCGGGATGGGGAAGCGGTCCATGGAGCAGCGGATCAAGGAGGAGGCCCAGTTCCTGGTGGCCGAGTTCCGCAAAACCCAAGGTGGCTGGAGGGCCCTTGCCCCACCCTTTCCTTCTCTTGCTTATAAGGCAGGACAGGCTGTCTCGGGGTGCAACCCTCCTACGCTTGGTTCCCTGATGTTTTATAGCAGCAGCCGAACGCGGCACATTCATTCAGGGGGCCAAAGGGGTCTTCCCTTCCTTTGGGGCCAGAAAAATCCCACCTGCTGGATCCCAACTTTAAAAGAGGCTAAG
Organism: Thermophis baileyi; assembly: GCA_003457575.1. Lineage (NCBI taxonomy): Eukaryota > Metazoa > Chordata > Lepidosauria > Squamata > Dipsadidae > Thermophis > Thermophis baileyi. The sequence continues at coordinate 1,133,867 of QLTV01003442.1, forward strand.
ACCATCTCTGGTTGAAAATGTGCTGAGCTCGTTAAGGATTGTTCAATTAGAGCAGGTGGCTCCCCCCCCAGTTCCCCCCCCCCCAAGGTCTCCAGGCCTTTTCTGAATATAAAGTGCCTCATTTTCCAAGAATTCCCTCTCCCGAGGAGGCCAGAGGAGGCTTTGCACGAGAGGTGCAGCCGCATTCTCAGGCTGTGCTCCTCCAGGTGTGCCTGGCCCTTCCTTCATCTGATGCCCTCCGGGAATTCTGGAGGCATCAGGCACCACATCTGGCACGGAGCAGGTTGGAAAGACTGCTAGGCAGAGATTTCAGTTATGCCAAGTTATTTCATTTAATTATTCAATTGCCATATTTAAGTCAACTTTTTTGAATTGTGCCAAAGAAAGGCTATATGGCATGAAGCAATCCCCAGGTGGGTGGGGGAGTGGAGGAACGTTATAAAATACCCCCGGGCTCACCGCTGCCCCCGTTTGCTCACAGGCCAGCCCTTTGACCCCCCCCCCTTCTTCCTAAGCTGCGCCGGCTCCAACATCATCTGCTCCCTTGTCTTTGGAGAACAGTTCGAATACACAGATCAGGCCTTCCTCACCTTGCTTGACTTGATCAACAGCAACTGGAAGCTCATGAGCTCCACCTGGGGACAGGTGAGGCTGACCTGGAGGAAGGGACTGGCTTGCCCAGGCGCCCCAGAAGGAAGGCCCAGCATGCAGCTGGTCCTAAGACTTGGCAACTGGATGCGGCCAAGTCCAAGTAGGCCTCCTCACGGGGCTCGAACCCCAAGTTCCACAAAGTACCTAAAGTCTGCATTTATGCCACCTGCTGTGCTCTTCCAGTTTTGCCCTGGTTTATTTTATGTCTTGTGAACTCAGGTCCTTCAGCCTGCTTAGAGTTGACTGTCGTGATGTGGGGTGGGCTGGTTCTCACCTGCAGCTGCCATGGGGCCAAGGGGAAAGGGCAGAGGCCAGTTGGCCAGACCCAAATTGGGAAGGAAAGCAGATTTCATTTTGTACAGACAAGGTAGTGGCTAATAATTTAACCGGTCTATGCCAGTCCGGTGGAAGTTTCCAGACTGTCCTCCCATCAATGTACTCTCACATGTGCCAGCAATGGAGTGCCAAGTATAGCTGGGGCGATCCAAGGAGGGCAAAGAGCAAGAACAAGTCCAGACCCACATCAGTGCCCCTCTTCAGGAAGCCCTCCTCCCAGCTGAAAATCCTTAATGGAAGGAGGGAGGGAGGGAGGGAGGGGGAGAGAGGGAGGGAGGGGGGGGGGGGGGGGGGAGAGGGAGAGAGAGAGAGAGAGAGAGAGAGAGAGAGAGGAGGGGGGTGAGGGAGAGGGAGAGAGAGAGAAATAGAATGGGAGGGAAAGGAATGGAAAGGGAGGGCGGGAGGGAGGGAGGGAGGGAAGAAGAAGCCAATGAGGCAGAGCACTCTTCTGGGAAAAGTCCAAAGGAGGCCAAGGGACACGGGTGCCAGGACCAAAAAGGACTGGGCTGATGCAAGACTAAAGCCTGAGCACAGGATCTTCAGCTGACCACTCGCTGCCACCCCCAGAGTAGCTGCCCTGTGAGAGGGCCTGGCTTTCGCCAGAGTGGTTTGGCTCTTGTCTCTGTGGCATGGGGGACCCCTAAGCCCACCCCCTCCCCTGTCAACCGAGAAGGTTGATTCCTGAACTGCCTCGTTGCAGTGGGTGGTTGATGGCCCACCCCAGAATTGGAGGGGACCAGAGAAGCCCTCCCTGGGTCAGTCTCTGGGCTCCCTTCTCTCCATCTCATAACTTGGGGGGGGGGTGAGGTTGTGACCCGCAAAGTAAGTCCCTGAGGGCTTCATCCATGGCTGGATGGATGGGCTGGCTGGGAGCAGTTGGGCTCCGCCCGGCCAGAGACGCCTTCAGAGCAGAGCTTCGCCCTTCTCCTCCAGCTGCTCTTCGTCTTCCCAAAAGTCATGAGATGGCTCCCAGGGCCCCACCAGAGAATCTACGCCAATTACCTGAAGCTGGCAAAGTTTGTGGGCGAGCGACTGGAGATGAACAGGCAGACCCTGGACCCCAACTCCCCAAGGGATTTTATCGACTGCTTCCTCATCAAAATCCAGCAGGTATCGCCGTGGCCCCTGCCCGGCTCTGCCAAGAGGGGAAGGGGCTTTCTCCCGGACCCCCATGCCCAGGATTCCTCTGAGGAGGCCACACGGTTGCTGCATCTCCATCTGGGGTCTTGCACCCAGGGCCGGGCAGCCGCGCTGGCTCTGCTTGGGCCTCAGGGGGGCAGCTGTTGGGGGACAGCCAGGCTGAGCCTTCGCTTCCCAGGCCCTGCTAGAAAAGCCCATCGTTGTGGGCAAATGGGGTGGGCTCTGATTTCCAAACCCTCCAAGCAAGATCCCTCAGCCTCAGTTTCTCAACTGGCATCTTTGCGCCCCTGTTTGAAGAACCAAAGCAGGCTGGTTTCTGCCGCCTTGCAGGAAAAGGGCCACGCCAGTTCTCACTTCAACGAGGACACGATGTCGAAGACCACCGTCAACCTCTTCTTTGCCGGCTCTGAGACGGTCAGCTCCACCCTGCGCTACGGGCTGCGCATGCTCCTGAGGCACCCCGAGGTGGAAGGTAAACTGGGGGAGGGTGCGGAGGAAGGGGGGGCCCTGTAGCGTCCGAGCACGTGGGAGTCTCGGAGGGACAGGACAGAGTCCACCGTCTAAAGCAGAAGGACAGGCAGCCCCTTTGAATTCCCCCCCCCGCCCTCTCCCAGCGGGGACCGCAGGTGGCCCCCTCCCCTTGCCATGGCTTTTAGGGTGACTCTGGAGTTCTTCTGGCAGAGAAGCTGCATGAAGAGATCGACCGGGTCATTGGGGGCAACCGTGCCCCCTGCATGGACGACCGGAGTCAGATGCCCTACACGGACGCGGTCATCCACGAGATCCAGCGCTACGCCGACATCGTCCCTATGGGGGTGCCCCACACAGTCACAAGAGACATCGAATTCCTGGGATACAGTCTCCCCAAGGTTCGGCCAAGTAGAGAACATGGGGCGGGGGATGGGATGGGGGTCAGCAGCGGCCTCTGCCGTGATCGGCTTGGGCTGGTTCCCAAAATGAGCAGCACACCTGTCTTCTCTCCAAGTCCAAATGGCGAGGCAGGCACGAGGAAGCCCTGAGCAGAAAGCACTCTGCACATGCCTACGATGACGGTCTTCTCCACTCAGTGGGGGAGAACTGGGCTCAGGGCAGGCTGCCCTCTGATCACCCTGCCTTCTCCCCTCAATCCCAGGACCTCAACGTCATCCCCTTGCTCTGCACCTCCCAGTTTGACCCCACGCAGTTCAAGAACCCCAAGGCCTTCGACCCGACCCACTTCCTGGACGAGAGTGGGCGGTTCAGGAAGAGGGAGGCCTTCATGGCTTTCTCAGCAGGTAAGGGGAAGAGAGGCCTCGGCCCCCCTGGGTGGAAAGAGGGCTCATCCAGTGTGGGGCAGGAGAGGCTAAGAGCCTCATCGGTTCCTCTGGCACAAAAGGCCGGGAGATGGTCCGGCTGGCCAGGGCCATGGGGGCCACTCGCTTCCCGGCATCTTCCCAGGAGTGGCTTGAGGCAAGCAAAGGAGCCGCTTCCTCCAGATGTATTGGACTGCAAAGCTCATCATGCTCAGCCGGCAGGGCAGGGTCGGGCGAGGGACTGTCCAGGGGCTTTGGAAAGAGCAGAAGCTTTGGGGGGGCGGGTGCCAGGCTGGGCCTCCCCCTTCGCTGGCAGAGGCGCCAAGGAAGCCTCCTCTCCCCACAGGCAAGCGGGTGTGCCTGGGCGAAGGCCTGGCCAAGATGGAGCTCTTCCTCTTCCTCACCACCATCTTGCAGAACTTCCGGCTGAAAGCCCTGATGGACCCCGCAGCCATCGACATCACCCCCGAGTCCACCGGCCTGGGCAGCATCCCCCGGCCTTACCAGTTCTGCCTCCTACCCCAATGAAGGGCTGGCTTCCCTGGGGGGCCCAGCTGCTGTGGGTCGCTCGCCTCCCGGATGCCCGTTGGGGGGTCCCTGCCCCACCCCTCGGGTGGCCCCCAACCCCTCACTTTCCTCTCAGCCCAGTGCTCCCAGCCTTCCCAGCCAAGCCAGTCGCCCGCACCTGCCTGCCTCCGTGTGGGCTCCTCTGGAGCCCTGGTGCCAGGGGATGCCAGGCTCAGCTGTCTCTCAGGCTCTGGGCTACCTCTGGCACCCCAGCAGGCATTGCCTAGTGCCGGAGAAGAGGGCCTCAGGGGCAGGAGCCATCTGCCCTGCAGCTGCCAAGGACGGAGCTGGGTGCTGCCAAGGGGGTCTTTGCGAGGCTGAGGAGGTTCTGCATTAGGAAGTGCTGGCTTGGTTTCTTTACCCAAAGCCCCCTCACTTGATGCCACGTTTTCCAGGGGAGGGAAACTTGCCAAGGGAGTGCCAGGGCTGGCGATGCTGCGCAAACAGGCTGGTTGTCCAACTGGCAGAGGGAGAAGCCACTTCCGGGGGGGGGGCTTTCAGAGAGGGGGTTGGGGAGGTGGAGAAGCACATGCAGGCCCCCCACAGGAAGACAGGCCGATCTGCACAGCGTCTGTCCCAGCCAGCCGGGGAGGAGAGCTCAGCTGCCAGAGCCGATTCCTCAGTGGGTCCCTGCTCCTCACAGCCACCGAAGTATAGCTGGTGGCTTTCAAAGGGATCCCCTCTGCCCCTGCCCCACTGGATGGGGTTTTATGACCCTGCTACTCCAGGGTGTGCCGGCTTCCCTAACCCCAAGTCTTGCTGGCTGGAAATCAAGAGAGCCTGGAGAAAGGGAAGTTTTGGTCACGCCAAGGGTGATTTGGGCAGCCTGAGTGCAAATCCCGCCCGGATTCCCAGCCCTGTCCCGAATGTAGAAGGGGAGCTTCTTGTGCGTGCTTGCTTAGCATTTTATTTAGAATGTTTGTATCCCACTTTCCAATTCCCGAAGACCCTCAAAACAGTTTACAAACAATTCTGAAAGATAAAAACTCGCTGAAATTGATTAACAGAGCAGAAGAATCTCTAAAAAAGCAAGATTATTCCAGGCCCCTTGACTGCCCTCATCCCATTTCTCCAAGTCAGGTCAAGGACAGGAGCCAAGCGGGGTGGGGGGATCCCACTTTCTCTAAGAGTTCTGAAAACTGTCCTGTTTTAATGTAAGAATATGACTTGGAAGTAACCTTTGATAACATTTGGTACTGTGCAATTCAATTTTTGCATAATAATGTTACTTATTCCTTGTAGTCCCTCTGCGAAGTTATCACCTTTCAGCCTCACCCAGGGGGCCTGAAAAATGCCACCTCGTAACAAGCACGAAGGGCTCCCAAGGGCCGTATTAGATGGAGGGTTGGTGGGTGTGGATTAACACAATTCAACAAAGGCATTCCGGCCTTTTATTACAGGACATACGGCAGGTGTTTACTCTGGCGGTTCTTTTCTTTCTGTTTGCATTTGGTGCCTCTTGAAATCGTCTCAGGTGCAAAACAAGCCCCGGCCAAAGCTTACTTGGATTAAAGTTCAAGGCGCGAAATGGGTCTTTTGTGCTGGCAGGTCCCCGATTCCGCAGCCCTGAAACCCGATGCCTCGGATCTGATTAAGGGCTGTAGAACCGGCAGTTTCGCTCCAGCGGCGGGCAGCGGCCAGGCCGGCCCTGCAGGTGAATTCGGGGCTGCCCAGAGAAGGCGAGGCAGCGCTGGCGAACGGGAGGGGGCCGGCCGGCGCTTGGGGGCTCTGCGGTCCTGCCGCTCGCCGCCCAGTTGCCGCCCCACGAGTTGGAGTCAAAACATTAAGCGGAGCCCAGCAACCTGCGCGCCCGGAAAGCCCCATCCCCGCCAAAAGAGAGAGGAGCCCGCGAGCAGAGCGGCTCTCCTGCAGCCCCGCGGCTCCCGCTTCGCTCCGGAGGGCAGGCTGGACCCGCCGGCCGGCGCGGGCTGAGCTCCTCCTGCCCCCCCGCTTCTCCCCATCGGCGGCATCAGCGGGCGAGCGGGCGGCAGGTGTAGGGCCGAGGCACGTTCCCGATGCCGCTCATCAGGGGGGAGAGGTCGAGCTGGTCGCGGGGGCAGCTGGGCTGGAAGGAGAAGCGCTGCAGGAGGGCGGTCAGGTAGAGGAAAAGCTCCATGCGCGCCAAGGCCTCGCCCAGGCACAGCCGCTTTCCTGCAGGGCCGAAGGAGGGGGGGTGAGAGGGGGCTGCTGAGCTCCCTCGGGGGTGCCAAGGGGAAAGGGGCCAAACCATCCTGCCCCACAAGCCCTCGCCGAGAGAGCCCGGCTGCACTGCCCCTGTCCCCGGCAGGAGTGGTGCCCCAGGCACAGTCGGGGGGGGGCTCCTCACTGGCCTCTGGCAGCCCCCTCCCCCCACTCACCAGCAGAGAAGGGCATGAAGGCGTTGGAGCGGCGGAAGGCCCCCTCCTCGTCCAGGAAGTGCCCGGGGTCAAACATTTCTGGGTTCTGGAACTGGCTGGGATCTTGGTGCACGGAGTGGAAGAAAGGCAGGACGTTGGTGCCCTGTTGGGAAGGGAGGAAGGGAAGCAAATGGGCGGAGCTGAGAACGTCTCAGCCTGGAGGTTGGTCTGCTCTTAGGTGGCCTTCCGACTCCGGCATCTTTCTATTTCTCCACCCCTCGGTATGAAAGGCCTCCCTGCCTTTTCTTTATTCGTCCTCTGCAACTGAGAAAGAGAGGGAAGGCCCCCACTTGGCTTGTGGCTTCATGTTTCTGCAGTCGTGCTTGGCAGCAGGTTGTAGAAGAAAAGGGCATGGACCTGTTGAAAGGGCACCCAGCCGATGTTACAGCAACGTTTGCAGCTGAATGCACATACAGTATATTCAGGCAAAGATTGCCCAAAATGTATCAGGCACAAGGCGGGGGGGGAGAGTGGCACTGAAAAATGTGTAAATAGGAAAGTCATACATTAACTTAGGGGAAATATGTGTGAAAATGAATACTAAATTTTGCACACCTGTTTTGAAAATGGTTAAACTGAGAAACTGCACAGCACTAGAGATCTTTGCTTCTTTCTATCCTGAGACACAACTCAGGGGGATGGGCAGTTCCCTGGCAGGAATGGAGGACTTACAATCAAAGCTTCAGATATTTGTTTAAATGAGTATTAAACAAAAATTAACCAAATATTATTTGTCCTTCGTTCAGTCACGTCTGATTCTCGGAGACGCTTGTACAAGTCTCTTCAATTTTCTTGGCAAGGTTTTCAAAAGTGGTTTGCCATTGCCTCCTTCCTAGGGCCGGGAGAAAGTGAATAGCTCAGGGTCACCCAACTGGCTTCATGCCCAAGGCAGGATTAGAACTCAGCTCTCCCAGTTTCTCGCCAGTGTCTTAACCGCTTCACCATCTGGCTCTGCAATATTTTTTTGTTGACTTAACAAATTAATATAGCCACCCATTTACCAAAAGGAACTCTGGGGGATGAACGTTTTTTTAAAAAAACACAAACGGATTAGCAAATAAAAATCATTTAAAACAATCCCAGAAAGAAACCCAATAACAGCATGCAGGCGCCAATAAAACTTGCATCCATCAAACAACTGTTGGCACCGTCAGTGTACAAGAGACGGATGTGAAAGTGGAAGGGTTGCGCTGATGCCACCCAATTCACTGCCCTTCTGTGCCCTGGGGAGAGGATCACTCAACCCACGCAGACCCACCTCTCAGAGAAAGCAGCTGCCATGGCTGCCAAGGGGAGAACCGCAGCCAGGCTGAGCAGGAGCTATAAAGGGTGAACCAGGCCTGGATAAAGCCTCCTCCAGCCCAGGCCCCACGGCATGCTCTCTGTCACCCTCAAGTACCTCCGGGAAGAAGAAGCCCTGGAAATGGGTGTCCTTGGTAAGGGCGTGGGGGATGCCCATGGGGATGATGTCGGCGAACCTCTGGACCTCGTGGATGACGGCATCCGTGTAGGGCATCCTTGCCCGGTCAGCAACGGAGGGGAGGCGCTCGGAGCCAATGACCTTCGCGATCTCCTCCTGCACCTTGGCTGGAGACAGAGGGGTGGGGAGGGGCTGCTTTGAGGGCTGAGAGGCCCTGATCCCTCCCTCCATCTCCATAGTGCCCAGGGAGAAGCTCTGTCTAGCGGGGTCCCCACCGGCCTCTCCTCTCTGCCCCGTGTTCCTGAACGGTGCCCGCTGGGCAGAGCCGGAGAGGTGCCACCTTTGCCAGCCTCGGGCACTCTGATGCCACGAATGGCGTTGCCTCTCTGGCCACCGGGGGGGGGGTGTCTCCTCTCAGCCTCACCAGCAACTTCGGGGAACTTCATGAGAATGAGGATGGCGTAGCGGAGGGTGGTGCTGATGGTCTCGGTGCCCGCGAAGAAGAGGTTGTGGGTGGTCATGATCAAAGTGTCGGTGTGGAAGAAGCTGCGGGGGTCTCCCTTCTCCTGCAGGCACAGGGGTGCCCAGGGGTGAGCCTGTGTGGCCACAAGGGCTGCCGCCTCCCCTTGCCGGGCCAGGCAATCCTCCTGCAGGGAGGGGCTTCATGCAGAAGGTCGACCACGGGATTGCCTTGCCGGGAGGCAGGGAGATTTTTCCTGCACACCCCGAATTTTCAGATCCTGTGGCTCTAAGAGCCGACTCCAGGGAGGCTTGCATCTGGGCTGCCCGGGAGCCGCATCTGGCCGCTAAGTTCCCATCAGCCATTGCTCTTCCCTGCCCTGCTGGCGGGGGTGAGGGAGGGCAGGTGTGGCTCAGGAAGCCGAGGTGAGAGAAAGGAGGGGCTCCTCTTTCCCCCCTCCCCTCCAGAGGCAGCCCAGGGTCTCCCCGGCCTTTGCAGCCAGCAGGAGTTCAGCCTTTGGACAGCAGCAGCAGCCGGGAAGATTTTGTGGAGAGGAACCTGGCGCTGTCTCCCCCCTTCCTCAAACTGCACTGTGACAGTGACCACCACTCTGCATTTGACAGGCGGCAACCTTGCCCCTCCTCTGCCATGGAAGCCCCCGCAGGGGACTACAAAGCCCATTCTCACCTGCTGCATCTTCAGGAGGAAGCAGTCTATAAAATCGCGTGGGCAGCTGGGGTCCAGGCTGGCCTGGTGGGCCTTGGCCATCTCCTTCACCAGGGCCCGCAGCTTCTCAAAGTTGGCAAATATCTGGTTGTGTGGTCCAGGCAGGTAATACATGATGTGGGGGAAAATGTTGTACATCTAGAAAGAAGGAGCAGGGATGGGATATGGAGGCAGCCAAAGGAGTGAGGGTGGGGGGTGGGGGTGGAAGGCCATCAGGCCAATCCCTATTGGGAAGCAGGGGCAAAGGATACAAAGACCCCCTCCCAGCCACACAATCCCACCCTTCTATGGGAGCTTCCAAGCTTCCCCTCGGCAGTTGTGGCAGCTGCTTCAGGAGGCTCAGCAAACACAGGAGGGCCTTTCCCACCTTCAGCCCTTGACCGTGGAGAGGAGAAAGCACGGGGGGGGGGGCGCGGGGGTCTCCACTCATCTCGAATGTGCTTTGAGATGGGCTAGCAAGGCCCAGATCAAGACCTGAGCCAAAGGTTGCCCTTGCATCACTTTCATGACATCGTCCCATTGCCTTTTTCAAAAGGCAACTGGACTTTGTTTTTTCTTGAAGTTGTTTCACTTCTCATCCAAGAAGCTTCTTCAGTTCTGTTGAGGCCACTTGGGGGTTCATCTGTGCCCTCAGGGTCCCTGAACCAGTGCAAATGGATGTGGAACCTTCTTGGAACTGCTGAAAGGACTGTGTTGTAAACAGGAGATGGGTGGTATTGTATCCCTCCCCTTCTGTTGAGGGAGGGCTGTTCAATTTTAATGTAGCTGGCCTCTTGGACTCCTCTTTCAAATCAAAGCACCTTTGGGCTGATGCCATGAAAGTGACGCCGGAGGCTGAGAAGAAATCTTTGAATACTTTGAAACTTGAAGAGTTTATCAGAAAGGAGGTAGTGGAAGCTGCCATGGCCACCAAACCCCACAGGAGGGCCCGACAGGAAAGAGGGGCAGCGGAGGGGCTGCTTCTTCCTGCAAGGCCCGTCTACCTCCTCTGCCCGGCCTCCCCCCGAGCAGGTGCTCACCTGGGCACAAGGAGAGCTGAAGAGGCGGAAGTTGTCGTTGATCAGCCCGATGAAGGTCAGGAAATGCTGGTCCTCGTAGTCAAACCGGTCTCCGAAGACTATGGAGCAGATGACGTTGGAGACCGAGCAGCCGAGCAGGAACGTGGGGTCAAAGGGCTCTGCAGCACCGAAAGCAAAAGGCCCGAGGGGCTGAGAGGTGGGCTGCCCAGCCAGCTCCCCCCCCCAAATGCTGGTATTCTTCACAAAAGTGAGATAGCAAGAATTGCCCAAAGGGGCAGCCTGAATCTCTGAGAGCAGAACCCTCCGTGAAGACAGAAAAATGCAGGTTAGGCAGCCTCACCACCCGAAGGAGTCATAACTGCCTGACCAAGCGCACTCGGCTTAATGGAACTGCACCTACATGGGGGGAAGTAAGCAGCGGGGTGCCCCAAGGCTCTGTCTTAGGCCCAGGACTCTTCAACTTCTTCATCAATGATTTAGACAATGGGGTAGAAGGGGGACATCAAATTTGCTGATGACACTAAACTGGCAGTAGCAGTCAACATCCCAGAAGGTAGGCTTAAGATAAGATACAGAAGGATCTTGACAAACTCGAACAATGAAATTTAATGTGGAGAAAAGTAAGGTTTTACACCTAGGCAGGAAAAACCAAAAGTGCAAGTACAGATCAGGCGAAACCTGGCTCGACCGCAGCAATTGTGAGAGGGGGACCTTGGAGTCCTAGTGGACGATCACTTAAACATGAGCCAGCAGTGGGTGGCAGTGCAATCCCAGGCTGCAGAGGGACAGAATAGATCACTGGAAGTGTTAATACCGCTCTATAATGCCTTGGTGAGAGCACACTTGGAATACTGCATACAGTTTTGGTTGCCACAATACAAAAAAGATGTTGAGACTCTGGAAAGAGTGCAGAAAAGAGCAACAGAGGATTAGGGGACTGGAGGCTAAAACATACAAAGAACGGTTGCAGGAATTGGGTAGGTCTAGTGAAAAGAAGAACTAGGGAAGATAGGATAGCAGTCTTCCAATATCTGAGGGGCTGCCACTAAGAAGAGGGGGGTCCACCTATCCTCCAAAGCACCCAAAGGCAGAACACAAAGCAACAGATGGAAACTGATCAAGGAGAGAAGCGACCTGGAACTAAGGAGCAATTTCCTGACAGTGAGAACAATTGATCAGTGGAACGGCTTCCCTCCAGAAGTTGAGGGAGCTCCATCACTGGAGGTTTTCAAGAAGAGACTGGACAGCCACTTGTCTGAAATGGTATAAAGTCTACTGCTTGAGCAAGGGATTGGACTAGAAGACCTTCGAGGCCCCTTCCAACTCGGTTATTCTGTTAAAGTGAAACGTCTGTTTCTCATCCTGCTCTTCAACTTTGCTATAATAATAATTATTATTATTATTATCCTCATCAGTGCTCATTCACCCCCATCCTGCCCCTCCTTCCTGGGGCCAGGCAGAGTGTTCCCGAGCGGTTTGCTAGATCCCTCCTTGCCAATCAGCCTTTTTAAAGCGTGCAATTAACTGTTCTAAGAAGTTGCTGGAGCAAAGTCCCCGAGCAAAGGCGCAGCTCAGCCGGTCCAAGCGTCCATCCCCCCCGCAGCCCTGCGCACCTGTCCTCTTGGCCAGCTCCTTCACCAGGCACTGGGCCTCCTCCTGGATTCGCTCCTCAATGCTGCGCTTGCCCATCCCGAAGTCCCGTAAGGTCTGAATGGCAAACCGCCTCAGGATCTTCCACTTCTCCCCGTTGGAGAAGGCGACGCCTGGATGGGGGACAGGGGGGGCAGAGGAGTCAAGGGCGGGAGAGGCCCCAGCAGTGGAAGCCGCTTCTCCTGGACAGCCGGAGGGTCACCAGGTGGACAGCCGGAGAGCACCCGATGTCCAAAAGCAAGAAAGGGCAGACTGCACTGGGATGGACACACAAACACACACACACACACACACACACACGGTCCTGGAAAAAGAATAGCTCACACAGAAGAGCGTGCCTTGCAACGGTCTGCTTGGAGCCTGCCGGCTGCCCTCCTCACCCATCCTGGGGCAGCCACCTTTTTAGGGAAGCTGGCTCCCCTGCCCACCGTTCTGCTGCCGAGGGCAGCCCCAAGGAAAGCTCTGCAGCCAGCCAGACTCACCGTTGCCCTGAGTGAATCGGAACAAGACCGGCATGTCTCCGCGGCCACTGAACTCCTCGCCTCGGTCTACCAGGGCCTCCTTCACTGTCTGGTACCCACACAGCACCACCACTGGCCGGGACCCCATGTGGATGGTGAAAAGTGAGCCGTACTGCCTGCTGAGCTGGGGGCACACAAGGGGAGGAGGTCTTGGACCGGGCAGTGCCTCCCGTGCGATGCCCCATGACCAGGAGGCACCTTGGCCCTTGGCCTGCCTTGCTTGATCACTGCCGCCTTCAAGGACCATAGGAGTCCTCCACAGAGCATCGCCGCCCCCACCGTTTCTGCCACACGGGTCCCCGATTTGTGGCAGAGGCTGAGCTTACCTCCAGCAGGGACTTGATCATGTTCTTGGCATCCAGGTGAGGCAGGTTGCCGATGAAGGGCAAGGGCCGAGGTCCGGGGGGCAGGCGTGCCTTGGTGCCCCATCGTCCTCCTCGGAGGAGCAGCAGCAGGCAGGAAAGGCAGAGAGCCAGGAGGAGAACTGTGGCTGCGCTGGCTTCCATGGTTGGAACCCTGGTTGGCCTGGCCGGGAGGAGGCTTGGACTAAGCCAGCGGGCACAGGTGCCCGCCTCCCATGCCTGCTTTTATGCCCTGGATACAGGGACCAAGAGGAAGGCGTGTCCCCTCCTGGCAGAACCTGATCCCTGAGGGCGGCTTCGAAGGCAGGCTGGGCGTTGGAGCCGAGATGGGTTTCGGTCTCCGATAGCCGCATCACCTGCTTGCATAACACTTTCTCCCTGGGCAGGAGCGCTGCCAGGCCATTCCCCACCTGGGGGCAGAACGTGCCCTGCACCCAACTCGGCCCTCGGGAGAATCGCCGGGCAGAGAGGAAAGGATCCTCCTGGCCGCTTCCCACCTACCGGGCCACTGGGGACCCCCAAGCCAGTGGCCTGGCCGGGGAGCAGCCGGGGAGGATGGGTGGCCCTCCCTGCAGATGGTCCAGAGGCTGCTGGCAACACTTCCCGCCCCTTGTCCGTGTCAGGCATGCCAGGGAGGCTGAGCTGCCTGCAGCGCCCAGCATTTTCACCCAAGGCTTCTGCAGAAAAGCCTGAGACGCCAGGAACCTGCAGTGCCACTGCAGAAGGAAAGTGGGGGGGGGCCAGGAAGGTGAAAAGGACGAGAAGCCCCCCTCCGCTTGGAGCCCTTCACAGCTTCAAGGGCCTCCCCTGCGGCAGCAGTTTTGGCAAAGCTGCCCATCAGAGTGCCTGTTGGACGGCCTCTCTTGCACCCCTCAGCGGGAGACGCCCAGCCGAGAGCAGAGCCCCCTTGCTGTTCTACGCTGGGAATGGAGCGCTGTCCCCACATGCCCAGGAACCCCTGTGGTTGCGCCACAGCCCTGTTTTCTAACCTGCAGAGATTCAGGACCGCTGCCAGCGTGTCCCGAGATGGGATGGGAGAGGCTCTGGTGCCAGGGGATTATCGGGCTGATACAAAAACAGCAGGATAATGTTACAGGATTAGGTTTCCACCAACCTTGGCATCTCTGCCACTGCCGACCCCACCCCTGACCTCCCAGCGATTGTGAAAGCCTCACACCCTCCTTTAGCCAGCACCAGGGAAGCAAAGGGAGGGCTCAAATGCCAAGGCTGTTCTTGGGAATGCCTTCCTCCTCCGCCAAGAGCGGATCGTTCAGCAGGATGTAGAAATCCTGCCAGAGAAGGAAGGCCCAGCGGCTGCCGTGGGCCTCGCCCGCCCCGGGCTGCCTGATCCCTGCTCCCCCCCTCCAAGGCTCAGCTCCCGTCACTGGCTGTTCCCATCACTGGCTCCTCTCTATACACTCCATTGGCAGGGGGGCCCTGTTCAAAAGCTATTGCAAATTTTGAGAAAAGTCCCCAGCAGCCATTTCAGATTCCTGACATTCACAGCCCAGGGCAGCAGGGGCACTTCTGGCTGAGAGGCGGCCCATCCCCCAGGCCTTCCTTCTCCCTTTGTTGTCCCCCACCCCTTAAGAGCAAGAGATCAGGCCTGCGTCCCTCATCTTGTGGCCAATCTTCCCGCGACTTCTTAGCAAAGGATGTTTTGGGGTGGGGAGGTGGATGCACAAAACCCTGGAAGCTGCCCGGTTCCTCGTCCACCCAGGGTTCGCTCTGCATTTCCCGGCCTGCAACCCTCCCCTCTGCTGTGTGATCTGCCCCCTCCCTGGCACAGAGGCCGGGTTTCAGCTTGGGCAGAGCCAGAGATTAAAAAGGCAGCCTTGCTGATGTTTATCCTGCACGCTTCAGCTGCCCTGAAGAGCGGGGCAGGGCTGCCAGTCCCCTTTGTTGCTGTGTTCGCTAGGAGATGCTTCCCTAGAGAAAGGCCCCAAATTCCCACTCGGCTTGTTTGGGCACTTACTGTCTCTTAGGGTGGGTCTAATTGGCAGCCTTTTCATCCTTGGCTTGGCAACCTTGAGATGTGTGGACTTCAACTCCCAGCATCCCCTGGCCCAACCCAGCCCCCCAAGCAGGAGGCCCTGAGGACACTTTGGGGGCCTGGCCCAGCCATCTCCGCTTCAGTCCTTTCTGGCCGTTCCCATCCCAGAGAGGTCGGGGAGAGGCTTTTCTCTCATGGCGCAGAGCCAGGAAAGGAGACCACGGCGCACAACTGTCCTCAGGCGCAGACCCAGTTTGGCCCAAAAGCCGGCAAGGCCCCAGAGGG
>QLTV01003442.1:1166963-1184290 GCA_003457575.1 Thermophis baileyi
GGCCGGCCCGTCCGCGCCTTCGAGCAGGGAGCGCCGCGCACCGGGCAGGGGGCTCCAGGAGGTCCCGGCCTTCTGGCGAGTCCCGAGCGGCGGCTTCTTCCCCGCCGCACTGCAAGAACGCCCCCCCCCCCGCGACCTCCCAGAGGACCGCCAGGCAGCGCAGCCCTAGGGAAAGGGGCTCGGCCTCACTGCCCTCGAAGAATCCCAGCTTCCGCGAGCCCCACCCCGGAGGGGGCTTTCTGCTCAGCAGGGGCGACTCTGGCGAGGTCACCCAGGAAAGAAAGGACAGGGGAGGAGACCAGGGAAGGCGGCTTCTCCCTGGCTGGGAGCACTCTGCTCATGCTCAGAAGTGAGATCTTTCTTAGTGGTCGCTGGATAAGATCCCAGGGGTTTTTCCATGGGAATCGAAAAACATCCCTTTCCGGCTAAGCTTTTTTATTCTGAGGTTGGGGGCGTTTCCCCCTGCTTTTCAGACCTAGCAGGAACACCCCCACCCCTTCTTGGGGCTGGGTATCCATGCAGGAAACAGGAAACACCCAACCCTTCAGATGGGGGGCTGGAAGGTCAGCCGGCAGCCTCCTGGCTGTGCCTTGGCAGATTCCCCAATCGCGCTCCCAGCATGTCCTGCCCCACCCCCACCCGGGGTTGCAGGATCCTGCAAAACTCGTTTGGCAAGGAACACCTCCAGTCCTGGGCAGGGATCCCGAAAGGAAAACAGCAGAGCTGGGCAAGAGGCAGCCCAACCTCAGGCCCGGCCAATCCTTGGTCTTGGGAGCAAAGGGCCCGGCCGGCCCTCCTGCCCAGGAAATCTCCAGGCTGGTGTTGGAGGCAGGCAGAGAATTCCAAGGCTGAGCATCTGATTAGACTTTGGGCAGCAGGAGCTCCAGTGCCACCAGGCAACCCATCACACAAGCTCCAAGCTGGCTGGTCAGGAAGCCGAAGCTGGAAAGAGCTGAGCTCTGGCTGGGGGCCAATGACCCCTCCCTATTCCTACTTGGGGGATAGGGAGGGGGCCCAAGCCTTGAGGGCCTTTTCTGCACTGGAGGACTTCGCCATGAGGGCCAGAGCAGAGGAGGGGAGCCAGAAATTGCATCCATTTGGGGAAGCCCCTCGGGGGGGGGGGGGATACAGCCCCAGCCCCAACCCTGTCAGCCTTTTGCAAGCCTCGGGAGCCCTGGCAGTTTCCCAGGGGCTTGAGTGTCTGCTGCTGCGATTGCTGGGGTTGTTGTAGCCTTGGGTGGTGTGTTTTCATCCCTGCGCGCAATTGAGAATAAAGACTTGCTCTTAAGCAGAACCTGCACGGGTCCCCTTCTTGCAGGCCGCGGGATTAAGCCCCACCCATCAAGGGTTCCGTTTTGCAAGACTTTGGTAGCTCTTGGGTCAATGAAGCCCCCCCCCCCCCTTCTGAGTTTGTCCACTAGGATTCCGAACTTGCAGCCAAGTGTTCAATAGCTGCTCTGGCAGTTTTGCAGCAGCATAAAAGCCACTCTGGAAAGACCCCCTTTGCTCTCAATCGAAAGCAAACGGCAACTCTTCTATGAACTAAGCAGCACTGCCAGGCCAGCTTGGAAATGCAATCAGCCAGGTGGGATCAGGGCCCACGCTGGGTGCTGCTCCCCCACCCCCACGGGGCAACTCCTCGCTTGGCCGGTGCTGAGAGAGGGGGGCGGAAAGAGTTTCAGGGGCTTACACAGCAACCGCCCCAAGAACCGAGACCCACAAGCCTCTCTGGTCAGTAAGATCCAAAGCCAAGGGAGAGAATGAAGGAACACGTTTATTGCCCAAAGGAAAAGCTCCAGGTGCGATGTCTGGCCGTCAGACTCTGGGTACAAAGCTTTTGCCAGGAATCGGCTGCTCCCTTTCAGACACCACCCCCCCAACTGGCAGACAGCTCCGCCTGCCTTTCATGCAACTGCCACTTGTTTCTCTTTCACTCCTCCATACGCACGCACACACACTTACCTGCACAGGGGACAACATTAGAGAAACATAAACAATTTTACAGGCAAAAACTAGTAAAAAAGGCCAACAGTTCAGGAAGTGCCCCCGCCTCAGGACGGGGCCTCACTTCTTGGCAAAGGAGATCTTCATAGCGTTGTTCTGGGTGATCTTGAACCCTTGGAGGGCATCACGGGCGGCACCGGCCTGCACCTCATTGTCGAATTCAACGAAGGCAATGTCATGGCGCCCGGGCACCAACCGCACCTCCTTGAAGCCAGGGAACCTGCAGCAAAGCAAAGTGAGCAGCTCAGGGCTGAACCTGCAAGGTTGGCATCTTGGAAGAGAATGGGGCCCCAGAGTCCCCTCCTCTCTGAGGGAGATGCAAGAGGCCGTGTGAAGTCAAAAAAGGATTCTTGCATTAAGAAAAGAGGCTCTCGCGGGCATCAGCGTAGGAAAGGCTGGTGCGCACAGAGCGTGGAGGGAAGTCTAACCTTCCACACCAGCCCTGCCCGGTCGTCCCCCAAAGCCCCACCAAAGAGCGGAACTTACTGATTGAAGAGCATGGACAGCATCAACTCATTCGTCTCCTCGGGAAGGTTGGTGAGGAACAGGATGTGGTTAGGCGGATTCTCTGACAGCTGCAGGGGGCAGAAACATCCCACCGTTCTGATCGCTTAAGGCCCAGGAAGGAAGGGCCCTCGGACCCCCTTATCAAAACGGGAGTAAGACACAGACCCCCAGTGGTCTCTACCCGATTAACCAGCCCCAACCAAGCTGGCCCTGGGTCACTCACCTGCTGCGCTGTGGCCATTTGTCCTGGCAGCATCTGTTGTGGTGGCATCGCCCCTGGGGGGATGGAGCCCGGTGCCATGCCAGGTGGTGGCATCATGCCTGGAGGTGGCATGTAGGGGGGCTGCCCTGGCATGTGGTGCATCACACAGGGGCCCTGGTTCATGGGGGGCATGCCCTGAGGAGAAAGCCAGGGATGCAGGGAGGTTCATGCTATGCCTCCCTCCTGAACCTCAGCAAAGCCAGCCCCGGGGCCCACCCCTCCAAAAGGCACAAAGAGACCCCCATCTCTTGCGGCTGCCATTCGAAAGCCAGCATAAAGCTCCCAAAGAGCCCTGAATCGCAAGACCAGGCCAGGGAAGGCAAAATTTCACACTTCAGAGCCTGCTTGCATTAAAGGTGAAAAAACCCACAATCCGCCCCCCCCCCTCTGCCAGGATCTGGGGTTTCATCTTGGAGAAGGGCGTCCTGAAGGAAAACAGAGGAGTTGTTTCCCCAGAACCAGCTGGCCCCAAAGTGCCCAGAGGCAGGCACTCACCGGCACGGTGCCCTGGACAGAGGGGGCAACTGGGGCAGCTGCTCCTGGCATCTGCTTCTTAACTGCTTGAGCCTCCTGGCCTTTGGGCTTTCGCTTCTCTCTCTTGCGGTCCCGCTCCACAAAAGTGCCCTTCATCTTGGCTATGATGTCAGAATCTGCCTTGGCATACTGGATCCTCTGGGTATGGAAAAGAAGCACCGAGTTACCAGACGCCTGGCCAGCAAAGTCCCAAGCTTCACTGGATCACAATGGCAGAAAAGGCCATCTTGGTGCAGCCGCATGGCAGTTCACAGGCACTTGGCTGACTGCAATTAGATTTCCTTTCTCAGGAGAGCCACCTGCCTCCCCCCCCCCAAGCCAAGAACGGTGGCGACTCACCATGGGCTTGTCGTAAAAAGGGAACCCCTGCATGGAGCGTAAGGCATTGGTGGAGCTGCAAATCTCTTTGAAAATGACAAAGGCCTGGCCTCTCATTTTCAGGTTGCGGGACACCAGAATGTCGAGGATCTGCCCAAACTGGGAGAAAATGGCGTATAGAGATTTCTTGAGCTCTGGAGAAAAAGGAACATTTTTAACTTTTGCTCTATGCTGCACAGTCGTTACCTCCTGCAGTCAAAACACAAGTTGGTTACTGTGTTCTTAAGATACCTCAACTTTGGGACCGTTATTGTCCTTCCATAAATACTAGGAAAAGGATAAGCAAAATTTGCACACAAAGCACAGATGCTGCGATATACACTCACCCACTCCAAATGCGCTTCTTCCTTTCCAGAATCTGGGAACCCAAACTAGATCACCAACACGGGAACTGCAGCCCTCCTAAGGCAAAATGCCCACCCCTAAAGACACCCCCAACTCACCGTCTTTCTTGATTTTCTCGTTGAGGTTGTTGATGTAGATGGTGTGGTTGGACCGGGATTCTGGGACCGCCATGACAACTGCAAAGCTGAGGCTGGCTGGGAATGAAAAGATTCAACCAAACGGTGTAATTTGGTTGAGGACCCAGGTTGTTGGGGGCAAGAGGCTGACTCTGTGAACCGCTTAGCGAGGGCTGTAAAGCACTGGGAAGCGGTATATAAGTCTAAGGGCTATAGTGCTATTGCTAATTAATTTCGCATTAAGAGATAAAACTGAAAAACAAGAGAAAAAGCTTAATCACGGGGAAGTTGAACACTCAGCCAGCCCCAAAGGAAATGGCCACCCGCCCTCCAACACTCCGCAGAACGGAACGGGAGGAGCCTGTGGGTCCCGGTTACCGAGACCGTGTAGCTGAGAGCGGAAGGGGGACCACTCGATAAAGCATGAAGTGGATGGGAGGCCACCAGAGTGCCTTGACGGGAGGGGCAGGACGGATTGCAAGGAAAGCGCCTTCCTCCAAACGGCCGGCTCTGGATCAAATGCCGCTCGAGCCTTCCTCCTCCTCCTCCTCGGAGCGCACCAAACGTTGTCACGTATTGTGTAGAATCTACCCGGGATCCACTTTCCTTCCAAGAAACCGCGACCGCCGCTTCCCCCTTCCCTCCGCCTTTCCCTTCTAATTCCGTTCGAGCTGCGACGGCTGCTACCCCGGATGCTCGGGCTCACGCGCCACCCCCCCCCCCGTCCCGGAGAAGCCAAGGAAGCGGCGGGGGGGAGGGCTCGGAAAAACGAAGAGCCCAGTCCGCGCCACTGCCCTCGACGGGAAGGCCGCCCAGCGCCTCGCCGCGCGCGGATGGCGCCCCGCTCGCCCGATCCCTCACCGATCCTGCGCAGGCCGCGTCAGCTCGCCCACAAGCGTTCCCGCCGATCCTTCCTCGCGTCCTCCACTATTGGACGATCGTTAGCCAATCACCGCTGGGAGATGACGACTTCCTCCTGCCTCGCTAACGTCCAATGGCCAGCGTGCCTTACCTTTACTCCCGCCCCAAATGGGGTCGGGTTAGAAAGCTCTCTTCCGGGATGTAGCCCGCCCATCATCCCAGCCGCAATGTTCGATTGGTTGATTAATCAAGTCGGGCCAAGATCGGCGCGTCACACGCTGGGAAATCCTCACTGACGCGAATGGATGACGCAATCCGAGTACCGCCTAACCAACCAATGGCGATTCGGCCGAAGGCTCCGTGACCCTTGACCCGCTGGGTTTGCGGCGGCATGGCGGAGGCCGTGCGGAGTTTGGCGGCGGAAGGCCCTCCCCCGCCGCCCCCGCCAGCGCCGCCCCCCCAGCGGGGCGCGCCCTTGAGCCGGCTGCTTCGGGGGCGGCGAGGGCGGGAAGGGCCGCTGGTGCTCGGCGGGGGCTCTGAGGCTGCCTCCCCGCTGCTATTGCAGGTTCAGCCGGCATCTGACGTGGCTGCTGTTCCTCCGTCCCGTCCCGTCCCTCATCCAGGAGGGCCCGCAGTGAGTATCGCCCGGGGGGGAGCGCTGGTCGCCCGGAGAAGCTGGTGGGGTCTGGCCTGGCCCTTTCCTGTATTATTAGTCCCTCCGGCTGAAGATTAAAGGATGCCGGACTTTGTGCAGCCAAGAGCCTCCGGCTTTCTTCCTCCTGCAGGTGTGGTTTGGTGGCCCTTTGGATGGCCGGCGCTCACCTCTGCCTGCCTTCTGAGGTTCCCCTGGAGAGAATTAGGCAGGTGGCTTTGGAGAGAGGCTACACGGCACAAGGAGAAATGTTCTCAGGTCAGTAGGCGAGAAAGACGAACAGGCGCCCTGCAAATCTGTCAGGGCTCTAGAGAGAAGGTTGGCAGCGGGTGAACCACACTGGTTCGGCTGCTCGTTTCGATTCCCTGTTACGCCCCAGCATTCCCCTTGTCGCCCCCCCCCCAGCCGCTGACATGGCCAAGCTGGCCGAGGAGGTCTTCCCCTGTAAAACAGAGCTGCTCTCTGGAGGCCTGCAAGGACAGAACCACGACAGGATTCTTCAACATCTCGGTGCTGGCTTCCCTGTGCTGATACCGTATCCTTCTCTAGGGAAGCTTTTCTTTTCTGTTTCCTTCGAGGCTTCTCTGAAGTTTGAGACTGTTTACTGAGAAAGGTGAGACTTTCAGTGGGTCTCTTGCCAGCGGGGGAAAGAGCGTTTTCACCCAAGGCAGCCGGTGCCACAGGGGAGCTTCCTCTTGAGCCAAAGTCTCCAGGCTGGACCTTAATGCCTACCGCAGCTATGATGAGGACTACAACCACGAGCCCTGCCTCCGGAATGGCTACAAGGCTCACTGGGCTGTTGCCTCTGGTATGCTCTGCTGGCTGGCTGTTAACTGTCCACAAGGGGGTGCTGTTGCCACACTGGAATTGTGGGTTGGGGTTCATCTCTGGGTGTCCCAGAGAACAGCTTTGTGCTTTGCTTTGCTTTGCTTTGGGGGAGAAACAGGGCAAAATGGCATGGCCCGCCCATGTCCCTGGATGGGGATTCTGGGAATCGTGGTCCCAGCACAACTGACAGATGACCAAGTTTGGGGTGGGGGGTGCAGATCCTAAGGCATCTCTGTTGTGGATGGGAGGTGGGTTGGGAAGGACAGATTTGGCCAGGGACAGGGTTAGATTTCAGCATCAGCACTGGCCCTGCGTCGACAGCAGTAAAGACAGCCCCCGCTCCCCCAGTTCCACTGAGGGCCCAGAAATCTCTTTCTCCCCCCCCCCCCATCTCATTTCTTTCCCAGGAGCTCTGCTTGGTCTGAAGAGAGACTTCCACCTACCTGCCTGCCAGGAAGACGAGGACATCCCTGGGCTCTTCCACGCCAGCCACACTACTTCAGCCGTCCCTTTGGAGGCCGTCGCCGAGACCTACTTGCTGTCAAAGCAGGGCAAGAGTTGCCGCTACCAGCTGTGGAGCTATGCTCAGATACAGGAGAGCAACGCCCAGCTGACGGGCTTCAGTCCCCGGCGGGCAGCTGACGGAAAGGTGTACATTGTGCCCGCAGGGGGGGTGCGAGAGGGACTGTGTGGACAAGCGGTGCTGCTGCGGCCAAAGGCATGAGGGCGCTCTGGCGGCACCAAGTCTGCGCTGGAATGGGGTTGCACCTAGCTTTGCAGAAGCACCACTGGGCTGTTAAAGGGTCTTAGACAAATGCATGGGAACTGCTCACATTTAGCAATGCCTTGAGACAGGGACAGGAGGCAAGAAAAAGAGGTGTCCCCCCCTCATGCAGAGCTCCAGGACGCTTGGACAAGGTTGGGGAAGAGACAAGCTTATACTTGAAGCTCATTTATTCCAACCAACCTGGCATTAGAACTTTGTGTCTCAGTGGAAGGAAGAATGGAGGAAATAAGGCTTTCGGGTAGTTTAAATTTCCTCTCTGCAGAGTGCTTTTTGCCTTTAGAAATTAGAACAGCTTACTGTTCTGATTATAAATGAGACCAACTTTGAAACTGTAAGCAGGAGGGAATAGAAATGCCGGTGTGAAAGTCAAGCGACCGCCTGCCTTTTCGCCCTGTGCTGCTGGTGTTAATAAAGGAGTGCGACTCTCCGTGATGCTTTGGGCCTTGGACTGTGCGATGTTTAGAGCCTCACTGGTTGCTTTTCCCTCTCTCTTAGCTGTCGCAGCTCCCTCCCTCTTTGCAGCCGGCCCACAAACTTTCCCTTAAAATGCCTGGCTTTTAAAACAGCCTCTCCTTCCTCGTTCTGTGCCAAGCGACTGCAAGAAATGGCTTGTTTTGGATGCTTTGAAGTTCCCCCCTCCAAGGAGCCAGCAAGGCAAAGGTCATTTTGAATTTGAGATGGTCTTTCCAGATTTTTCTTGGATTAGGGGTCCCTAACCTGTGGGCCGCGGGCCACTACCAGGCCGTGGCGTAATCACCACCGGGCTGCGTGAGGGCCGGCCAGTACATGCGCATTTGTGCGCGCTCACAGCCCCTCGCGTGAGCGTCACATCACGGGCATTTGCAGCCCCACTTGCGTGAGCATCGTTACAAACATCACAGGCGCTCACTCGTGCACGTGCCCCTCCCACCAAATCATCCCCTCTTTCCCTCCCCCCCCCCCGAACCGGGGCACGGAAGTGGCGGGTGAGTGCAGACACACACGTTCCATTTGCACAAGCAGCAAGCGTGTGCGTCCACTGCTCTGGCAAATGGCGCTGCACACATGTGCTGGCCCACTGGTCATGTGGAAGCATCTCCTCTCCTTCCCCTCCCTTCCAGGCTGCCAACCCAGAAAAGTTGGGGAACTCTGACCTAGAGTGCCAGCCATGGATCGCTTGAACATATTTATTTAATCGACCTTACAGGCCACCCCAATCGGGCTTGCCATTCTAGGTGTCCTTTTGATTGGTTAATGAAGGGGAACCGATAAAGAAGAGCCTTCCTAGCAATTCCCCTTTGTATTCCAAGTCACTTGAAGAGTCCTAGTGCAGAGACAGGACAAGTCTTATGTTTGCCCGGCATTCGGCTTGGAAGGAAGGTTAAAAGGAACCATTTCCATCATGATGTTTCTATACACGTTTACATCCAGCGCGTGACATGGAAGTTCTTCAGCTGAGCTGCTTTTTCAAGCATGGAAAGATGCCCAGGAGGGCTCTGCACCATAAAACTCGATGCTTCTGTGCGCTGCTCACGTGGAGAAGAGTGGCTGAGTGGCTCCTTCTGGGGACCTTGTATCTAGCTGATATGATTGATGGGTGCTTGAGAAGTGCCCCCTCCTCTAAGAAGAAATGTTGACGTTGGTACTTTTAAGTCTGTTCCTTCCGCTTGTTCAAAAATTGTAGCTTTGCTGCCTTCTCAAAATGACAGGGCATTCTCTGTACGTGGGATTGCAGCTTCTAAGGGACACTCTGTCCTGGGGTCCTCTGGCCATCCGCACTTCCATTAAGATTGACTGCTGGGCATTCGGAATGCTGCTGCCAGGTTCTCTGGGTAGCTGCAGTCCAGTCCTAGACATTCCTGGGGTTTCTTAAGATATCTGGCTGAAACTAATTCAGAGTCACTGGGACTAAGCTGGCAACACGTTGCTCCTCTGGTTACGTCGGGCTTGTGTCCAGGGCGCTGTCCGGTTTTCCCAGCATGCTCTGCATGATTGCCATGAGGTTTTCCAGGCCCCACAAGTATCCATCTTCACGATTGCCTTCCACCCAGGGCAGCCGGTGGGTCAGGGTCTGTTTGTCAGGCAGTGGCACCGTCTTGCCAAAGTCAATCATCCAGACTCTGGCAAGCCCTGTTTTGTCATGCACAAAAAGGAGGGAGCTGCCTACCACCTGGAAACAGAGAGAGAAGACTCAGCAAGGGCCATGAAGGTGCCAGACAGATGCCCATCTGGTTGGCGGGAAGATGCCAGAAAGTCTATCTTAGCAGAGTTGGTCCCAGGGGCATCTAAACAGGGTTTACTGAACCAGCCAATAGTATCAAGCTAGAAGGATGCCCCACTTGTTAATCTTAACGTGTGGCAACTTAGCCAGAAAAGGCATCCAGGTAATGGGGCAAGGCTGCCCTTCTGGGAGGTTCTCCTCAAACAAAGGCAAAAACGCACCTCATGTGCCTTGAAGAACTCGGACTGATCCAGTGCCGCTCTCACCTCCTGCAGCCGGTCCAGGTAACTGCTCTGTGGAGAAAGGAATGACCTTTGGGAATGAAGCAGCCACAAGCTGGGCTGGGGAACCTTCCCACTGACCCCCTGTACAGTGAAGAGGCTTGGGTTATTAACGGAGGCCCATAGCTCAGCTTAGAGCTTCACATACCAGAGCAACAAATTCAACTCCAGTGAGGGGCTCCGTTGCTGGGACTGCTGGGCCATCAAAGCCACCACCAGAGCAATGGCGGAGCAGTCCTGCAGCAGATCCCCAGACGGAGTGGAAGGACTGAGAAAATGATGTCAAGGGCCCTCCCGCCGGGGCTCTCCATGATGGGAGCACCCCAAGCCCCATCTTCCACTGGGCAGAAGCTGGATCCTCACCAGAAGGTGTTTGTCCTTGTCCAGGAAGTCCCAAAAGGCCTCCATGACCTGCTCAGGTTGCCGGGTCTTCTTAAAACTGGTGCTGCAGGTGCCACTGGCCCTCTGGGGATGCGAGGGGGGGGGGAGGAAGAGGAAGAGCCCAGTCAGTCTTTACCTAGATCAGAAAACAGACTCCACAGGAAGAGCAGGAGAAAGCTCTGTGGAGACGGCTCTAGGAGCAGAATCTTGCTGGTCTGCATGGGGGATTCCTCCCCACTGCTTATGCCCCAGGGGGAGCCAGCCTCAGCCTCAGCCTCCTTTCCCAGGGCACAAGATATGCTTGGTTCTGGCAGGGATCCCCTCGAGTCTCCCCACAAACAGAGTATCGGATGGCAGGGAGATGGGCCAAGAGAGCCGCCAGGATCCAATGGGCAGAAGGCAACTGAGCTTGGCCAAGGGGAAAGCCCCCTCCCCAACCAACGCTGGCTTCCCCGGCAACCAAGCAGGAAGCAGCCAGACTTTGGAGCGCTTTGCCTTCCTATTGAGGAGCCCTCCCCCCTCACCTTGACGCCCTCGATGCGGAACCCGAGTGAGCTGGTGGAGCTGAGTGACTCCCTCCATTGCATGTAGCGGGGCTTCAGCACGCCATGCTGGGCGTGCTCCTCCGGCGTGGGAGCGGAAGGGTCCACTGCCATCATCTTGTCATACATGTCGTGGCGCAGGCAGGGCTGCTGCCTCGCCTTCTCCAGCTCCTCCTCCAGGTACGTCCTGCACAGGGTGGGGAGAAGGCGGTGCCCTTCGAGGCGTTTGTGGGGCAAAGCTCTCCGGAAGATGCAAGGAGGCTGCCCCCCACCCCCACCCCACCAAGGGTATCTTGGGCCGAGGTGGCGCAGTGGTGAGAGTGCAGTACTGCAGGCTACTTCAGCTGACTGCTAGCTGCAGTTCGGCGGTTCGAATCTCACCGGCTCAAGGTTGACTCAGCCTTCCATCCTTCGGAGGTGGGTAAAATGAGGACCCAGATTGTTGGGGGCCATAGGCTGACTCTGTGAACCGCTTAGAGAGGGCTGTAAAGCACTGTGAAGGGGTATATAAGTCTAAGTGCTATCTGCGGCCGAGTCGAGCCCCCCAATAGGGAGCAAAGGAAGGCTCACCTGACGCCCATTTTGCAGTCCATGATGGAAGGGTTCTCGAAGCCAGACAGCAGGTCCTCCATCTGGATGTAGGGCTCCCCATCGTGCTCCACCATCCCATAATATGCTGGGACATAGGGCTGCAACGCATCGCCTCCCAGGCGTTCCAGGCACTGCTGCTCGTTGGAGCAGTGTCTCTTCAAGACGTGGCCCAAATCCCCGGCCTTGAAGTTGCCTGAAGTGGAGGATGGAGGAAAGGCTTGGCAGGAGTCCCGTGGGGGCCTTGCCCCCTACAGAAGACGCCCACCCAGCTTCCTCCCAGTGCGAGAGCCGCTCTTTACCTGCGTGGCCAGCGAGCTGAACCCAGGGGTAGCGCTTCCGGAAGGAGACCACGCAGGGCGACCACTGCACCAGGCTCTTCAGCTTCCTCCAGGGCTTGTTCTGTGGACAAAGGGAAGGGAGGAGGGTGAGGGGGGGGGAGTCTGCCCCAGATTCAGAGAAATCTGGGCCAGGATGGCGTTGATCCGAGGAGTGGAACTTTTTAAGAGAGAGAGAGAGAGAGAGAGAGAGAGAGAGAGGAAGTGTCTCACTCATGTCTTAGAGCTTGATGGAGGCAGGCTGTCCGAGGAGACCGCAAAGGTGAGGCGGCTCCTTGGAAGCACAAGAACAACCAGTAACGCTGCAGAGGAGCACCTGCTGTCACACCTGAATCGGTCTCCGGAAAGAAAATAGCACAAAGTGCCAGGAGAGGCCAAGCCTGACGGGAACCGGAAGGAAAAATGGACTGGAAGGGCTTGAAGCTCATTGGCTGATGAGCCCACCACACAGGGTTGTCGTAGGACAAAACAGGACCGCCATATTTGCTTCCTATGATTCTTGAAGCAAAAGCAGCACGTAGGATGTGTAAATAACAACCCCTTATTATTTTCTCCACGGCGATGAGTTTCAATGTCCATAATACACGATTGTTACCGTCTTGAATTGTCTCCCTCTGTTTTCTTCTGAGATAATTTCAAAAACGTAGAATGAACACCCAAAGACTGAAGGGGCCCAAGAGCAGACCCTCTCGGAGGAACTGGAGCCACCTAGAGCACCCCATTCCAGTCCTCCCACCCCCTCTACATTCCCACAGCAGTCCCCAAGTAAAACTGGGCCCAGGAGTGGGGAAGATCCTGCTTGGAAGATCTTGGAGAAGGGAGAGAGAGATGCCAGAGCAGCAGGAATTGGAGTGGGGGGGGGGGTGAATTTTCAAAATAAACCACAAAGATGCTGCTTTTGTTGTATCACAGGGTGCAAATGCCCTCCACGGAGGAGGCCTTTTATCTACAATATCAGGACAGGGAGGGGGCCAGGCAGGAGGACCCTTCTCCTGGCCACATCCCCATTTGCACCCGGCTGACGAAACCCATTCCCTCAGCTGAAAAAGCCACCAGCTCCAAAACCACAATAGAGAGCAGAAACCGGCTGGTGCAGTAGCCCCACAGCCTCCTTGGGGCTTCTGGGCGGGGACTGGGCAGGAAAAGAGGGGAGGGAGCGTCATGAGAACCAGCTCTGGAAGAAAGCCCAACACGCCCACCTCCCCAACAGGTTTGGCTGGTTAGCACAGGACAGGCTGCGGGCAGCAGCAGCAAGGATGGCAGTGGCAGGTGCCAAGTTTTCCATCTCTCTCTTGTAAACAGACCAGCTCCATTGGGGGGAGACCAGCCTGCCAGAGCGGAGCTGCAGCACGGCTGAAGCCAGAGCCCAGCAACCCCACCAGCCCCACCCCTTCAGAAGCCCAGCTATTCAGGAGCCCCAGAAGGAGAGCAGCCCGTCAACAGAGAGGGGGACACCTGCTCCCCCCCCCAAGGCGAGGGAATGTCCCCCGTCCCCTGTCCCCAGCAGAAGCCTGGACGACAACTGCCGGAGAGGGTCTGTGGCTGGAAAGAGTGGGGAAGCGCCTAGGGGGCCCTTGTGAGGCAGCCCCTTCCTTTCTCTTGCCCAGGACAGAAAGCATTTGCCACCCCCCTCCCTCTCCCTGCAGCTCTGAGGAAGACCCTCGGAAGGAGGGGGACACTCACCGCAAAGGAGCTCCTCATGACTTTCCCCAGGCCAGGAAGGCTGGCTCTCCAGCCAGAGGAGATGGGCACCTACCCAGCCCCGGGGTGCACACAGCCAGGGTGTTTATGCGCTGCTTTCCTGGCCACGCCCCTTGGCATGATGCTGATGACACCCGTGGCCCCTCCCTTTTCCTGGAAGAGGGGAAAGGAAGCGCAGAGAGGAGACAGCAGGTTGCTCAGCAACCTGGGGATGTTGCAAGGAATTTTCCATGACTGGCAAAGTGGAGAGCAAGAGGACCGTCATTGGAGAGCACGACGTCTCTGCCCTGGAGGCCCCTGACAGCGCACAGGCTCTGCTTAAGTCCAAGGAGAGCGATCTGGCCGGACTCGCGGTGAAACATGTCTCAGATAATTCAGGCACACCTGTTGCCGCTGCCCGAGGGACCCCGTGTTGTCCCTCATGCAGGAGGGCCAGACTGGAACCTGCAAGCTGGGATGAGTGAGGATCACAGCTCCATTCCTGGGCGCACCTGCAAGGTTCAATCTCCAAGCAGGGCAGGAAAGACGCAGCCTCGGGATCTCAGCTGAGGAGCAGGGCGGACAAGCTTAAAAGGACTGTGTGTGCCGTGGCACTTGAAAGCCGTTGCCTTGGAGCCCACTCTGCCCTCGGAGGAAAGCACGTGCAGAACCACCATCACACTTGGCACTTCGACTCCTCCACCAAGCAAGCAACCCAGCGATCCCCACACAAACCAGCTCAGCCATGGCCCCCCAGGAAATACCAGCCAGCGATTCAGGATGAGAAGTTCCATTCTTCCAGAACAATCCTCTTGTGCAATCGGAGGCCTTTTGTGCAGCTGACCAGGGACCAGGAGGAGTAGCCACCCTCGGCCCTTCCATAGAGCAAGCACCGTCCCTTCCTTGCCGCTCTAGCAGTAATAAACTCTTCTGTGTTTTGAACTCAGCAAATGCTCCTGACGCATTCTTCTTGAATGTCAGCAGCACCGATGTCCCCCTCCCCAGGCTGGGGGGGATGATGCCAAGGAGGTTTGTTTCCCCCAGTGAGTATTCAGTCTGCATCTAAATGCTTGCAAAAGAGCCACAGGTGGGGAAGATCACCGTTGATCTACACTGGCCTTCAAAGAAGCTTGAACTGAAGAAGCTTCTTGGATGGGAAGTGAAACATCTTCAAGCAAAAAGAAAGTCCAGTTGCCTTTTGAAAAAGCACCTTTGGGACAACCATGACCTGGACGACTGAGAATCTCCTTGTCTCATCTCCACCTCTTGGCCTCTGAAATCTCAGGGTCCTTCACAGGACCACCGCCCCAGCCTGTCTGCATCAAGATCTTCTGGAGAGGTTCCCCCAACAACCGAGGCCTCCTTCCTTCTGCCAAAGCCCCTTTGCTCAAGAGGGTCAGCCGCTGCCAAATCCTGAGACAGCTTCGCTCGACCCGCCAGAGCAGCCAGGCGCTTTAGAAGAAATTCTGTTTTTATGCTTTTGTCATTTTCAATGTGACTAATTCCATTATGTTTTTATTACAGTGAATTAACTTGTGTAAACACATTCATTAGTACTTCTTTGAACCCTGCCCCAGCATCTTCCTATGAAGGGAAATGCAGAAATATCTTAAACAAACATCTTGGTTTACAGAAAGAAGCCCCTTTTGCTCTCCTTCAGCCTTCGGGATCTTTCTAAGGGTTTCCATTCAGGAGGCGAAAGGGACCAATTAAGAGCCTAAGCCACACTTTAAGGTTCATAGAAAGCACTTAGCCCTTTTTGTATTTCAAATGGTCATAGAAAGGGGCCTCCTGCCATTCTGGGTCTGGCAGGACCCTTCTGCTTCCCACCCTTTGCAAGAGCCTGGATGGGCACATGCCGAAAAAGGCAGCCGGAGCTCCGGGGCCAGTTCAGCCCTCCAGCCGGCATGAGTCAGGCGCGCTCAGCTCCACGGACCGGCCAGAAGTACCTGAATCAGCCCAGGGTGATTCATTCCACTGGAAATGAAGCCATTGCACCTGGAGCAACTGAAGCAGCTCATCAAAAGAGGCCAACAGGTGCCTCACAGGTAGAAAAAAGTGCTCTGTATGTTCCAGAATGTTCCAGAAAACAAATGAAGGCAGGGAGGGGTGATTGGAGCAGCTTTTCTCTGAGTCAAAAGAGTACCAGCACTCTATGGATATTTATTTGAAATAGAACTTTTAGCAGACTTCGCCCCTTCTCACTCTTTATCTTCTCCTCTCAAGATAGACAAAGTGTCCTGGGCTCACATGCACAACCTTCCACGTCCCTCTCATTCTCCGGGAAAACACGTGACGGAAGGAGCAGCCCCACACTTGGGACAGGAAAGCCGGAGCTCTACCTACCGTACCTGGCTGGGAATTCTGGAAGTCCCCAAAGTCAACCCCCCATTTGGGGACGAAGATTGAAAAAGCCTCTGATCCCCAAGCCTTTGATCCCATCAGGAATGCCCGGGGCCGGGCCAGGAAGAGACGGGGCCCCCTTTCATCACCCCAAAAGAGAGGCAGGAGGCAAGCACCTTTCCCTCTCCTGCCAAGCTCATGGAAACCAGGTTTTTTAAAAGCCAGAAAATGTGGCTGAACTGATGAGAAATCACATAAGATCCGGGATTCAGAAGCTCCTGTTGATTGAGTTGCTCAGCTCTTGTAAAGCTGGAAGTACTTTGCACATCCTGCACTGAGTCAGTGGGGCCAGCTGTTGCTCTCTGGGGCAGGAGTACGCGGAGGGAGGGGGGCATAGGGGAGGCTGTGAAACGAGGGAAAGACTACCCTTGACTTATGGCTGGCAGATGTGAGATTTCATTCTGTTTTGCGCCTGTGCAGCACTTAGCTCTGGTTCGATCTTTGATCCCTCCAGATGGGAGAGCAGGGTCCATCAAGATAGCACCTCCCATTGGGGAAATCTCCTTCTCCTGTGGCAGCAGGATTCCCCGGTTGGTGGCTCCGCTTGCTAGGAGTTGATGACCAAGCCAGTTCTAGCTGACCTTGAAAGCAGGATCAGACCGCCAGGACACCCACAGGTGGGGCTGGGCAGGAAGCATCCCAGCGAGAGCAGAGGCAAGTTCGTTCCGTGTTGCCGTGGCTACCAAAGAAACTCCGTGCCGAGGCCCGAGGGATCCAGAATCCAGTGAGGCTCTGGCTGTAAAATGGAGCCTACCCGGTTACCCTCATTAGCAGCATCGTTGCCGTCTTTGTTGTTGTTTTGGTGCCCGCAACATTTGGCACATGTGACACCACATGCGTTGGCTACCAGTGTGAGTCTGTGAGGCAATTCAAGGTGCCGAGTGTCTCTTTTGAAGTTCCTACATAGCTTGCGGTCACCTTCTTTACTCCCCGGTGGTTTCTCCCATCTGACCGGGCAGGAGAGGCCTGTTGCGGGTTCCATCAGCCAAGAGGGAGGAGGAGACTTTTCTGCTGCGGCACCTGCCCGCCGGAGCCTCCCCCTCCCGGGATTCGGTTGGAGCTCACCTGGCTGGCCTCTGAAAGGCCTTGGACTTGGAGGCCTGGTTCTGGGCCCAAGCTGGGGCCCAAGTGTGTGCAGAAGCCCAACCATGGCTACCTCCAAGGCCTTTTATGATTCTTCAGCTGCTATGTGCTCTGTTTTTAAAATTATTTTAGTAATTGTACTTTATTTTAAATTTGTACACTGCCCAGAGTCATTATGTGATCTGGGCAGCCCTTATAAGCAGAATAAATAATAAAGCACAAATCACAGCTGAATCCCTGCCCACCACTCAAGAGACCCCTCGAGGGCAGCCCCGGCCCTTCTCCATCCAACCAGCGGGTTCCGAGGCTGCTTGCACCCCGCGGCCGAGCCGTCCTAACCCCGAGCCAAAGCAGCTGAGCCCCCAATGCCCGGAAGGGGACCCGTCGGCTGGCCCGCCTCCCACCGCCTCCCGGGCTCCGGCCAGGGGCTTCTGCAGAGCGGCTGCATCCGGCCCGCGCTCGGCAGGTCGGGGTCCCCGGCCGGAGCCTCTCTGGCCAAGGCAGCTCCGGCACGGAGGGCTCCGGCTGCGGGGCGCCGAGACTTCGGTGGGCCTCGC
>QLTV01003442.1:1212087-1224410 GCA_003457575.1 Thermophis baileyi
AGGCTCGGTCTGCCTGGTTGCTGGCAGTACAGATGGGCACGGGGAGGGCACTTAGGGGTGGGGAGGCGTCTGAGAGAGGCCCCCGC
The DNA here is from genome assembly GCA_003457575.1 of Thermophis baileyi. Taxonomy (NCBI): domain Eukaryota; kingdom Metazoa; phylum Chordata; class Lepidosauria; order Squamata; family Dipsadidae; genus Thermophis; species Thermophis baileyi. The sequence goes on from QLTV01003442.1 coordinate 1,212,174, forward strand.
GGGGATGTGACTGCGCGTTCGGAGGCTCGGCACCAGCGTGTGCTGGTCTCGGCGTCCTTCCCGGTGTCCCGCGTGGACGTCTGTAGGCACGCGTGTTGCATGAGGGCCAGCGGTACAGGTGTGCCCGAGGAAACAGGTGCCGGGGCTCTCCCCAACAGGCGAACCGAAGCAGCAGGCGGCCCGTCTGCCGGGGTGGGGTCCGCTACTGCTCTTTCCCCCATTGTTCGGTGCCGGAGTTGCTCAGCCTCCCCGTGGGAGGAACTGAAGGCATCCCGCACCCCCGGCCACTCCTGGGCCGGGCCAGCGGATGGGCAGAGGCCCGCTTGATGCCATGCCCCAGCCGGTGCCTTCGAGCCGAGACGCTGCCGGGCCAGGAACAAAGTCCCCGGATCCCCTCTGGGGAGGGGTCTCTCGGGCTGGTTTCCCAGGGGAGGGGACTCTTCCAGGGGCAAATGGTCTCCTCCTCACCCTTTGGGTCCCGGGCCAGCCGTGGCCACCGCCTCTTCCTCTGTTTTTCCTGGAGGGTGGGAGGGGACGCGGGGGTCCCATGCCCTGCCGCCTCTAGGGGCGCGGGCTCTCTCCCCGCTGCAGCCGGCGGCGGCCTTCTCCAGCCCCTGCGGGGAATCCCTGGACCCGCTTTCTCGGCTCCCGGCAGCTTCTGACCCGAGGGCTGCTGTGTGAGCCGCGCCGGGCGGCCGCGCCGTGCTGGCTAAGGGCCGGGCCTCCTCTTGCAGCCTGGGCGAGGATTTCTACCGAGAAGCCATCGAGCACTGCCGTAGTTACAACGCCCGCCTGTGCGCCGAGCGCAGCATGCGCCTGCCGTTCCTCGACTCGCAGACAGGGGTCGCTCAGAACAACTGCTACATCTGGATGGAGAAGACCCACCGGGGCCCAGGTGCGGACATGCCCGCTGGGCACTGTACGTAATGCTGACCCTCCCCCAGGGGCCACAAGAGCCGAGTGCCTGGCTGGGGGGGGGGGGAGAGAAGCACACACTCTGACTTCATGAGGACTAGGAGCCTGAAACCGATGTGCAGAGAGGCCCGTAGGTGGGCATCCCCCCGGGGGGGGGCTCAGTTCTCCTTCCTGACTTCCCTGGGCATCAGGACGGCTGAGTTCATTGGTGGAATAAGAGCAGAGAGAAGCGCAGCCTGCCTTTAAGGCACTCCCCCCCCCCCCCGTGCCAAGCCACCTGCCCTTCAGCTTCCCCCCAGATGCCATGAGGCTGCTCCGCTTCAGGGGCCTGGCAGAGCTGAGACTCCTCTGCCAACCTTCAGATGCCAGGGGAGGGAGGCTTGCCCCCCTACTTTCCCTGCCAAGTTCAGGAAAGATTGTGGGCATCTCTCCTGCAGGCCTGGCGCCCGGTCAGATCTACACCTACCCAGCTCGCTGCTGGCGGAAGAGGCGGCGGTTGAACATCCTGGAGGACCCACGGCTGCGGCCCTGTGAGTTCAAGATTGGTAAGGAGCTGGGGGGCGAGGGGGGCGGAGAGCGTTGCCCTGGGCGGGCCTTGTCTGCAGCTCCCTGGCAAATAATGGCCGCTGGGATTCTGGAGGCTTCAGAGTGGCGAAAGATGCCAGTTGCCAACCAAGTAAAACAGACCCGATTTGGGCTGTGGCTAAATGGGAACTCTGGAAAGACCAGAACTTGGCTTTGAATCATGGTTTATGGAAAGACACATCAAGTGCTTGCTGGGCAGGTGGGCAGCCTTGCTTAGTGGTGGGCAGATTATTTCGTTATTAAACAAACTTACGGAGCTGCCCGTCCCTCAGAAGGAGCTCTGGTCACCAAACAAAATTAAAGCAGCTGCGGTGAGGGGACCATTGGAAACAGTTCCCTTCCTCACAACATTAACTCTTTTCTGCCTGTGGAATTGCTGCCTGCAGTCTGTGGCCTCCCATCTTGCACAGGTTGAGGCGATCCTCAGAGCTTGCAAAGCCCTGGACAAGCCATGGGCAGGGGATTCCAGCTTGCCTGGGGGTGGGGGCGGGGGCAGGGCAAAATTGCTTTTCCCCCTCAGGTCAAGCCCTTGGGGAACAGCTGTGTGGGAGGAGGAGGAGGATGCCCTTACCTTGGAAGAGGAAGGGGCCAGAGGCAGGAGGCCTGAGGCGTGGGAGTGAGCAGGAGCTTGTGCTACTCTGCAGGTTCTGGGTGCGAACTACGCCAGGTGTTACGCTGGGATGAAGCATCTCCCTGGCAGGAAGCAGCAGCCGAGGCGGCGAAGGGGAGGGAGGCGGTAGTGCCACAAGGAAGATCAGAGGAGGGGCTCCTTCTGCCTGACCCATCCTCCGCTTTCCCCCCAGATTGTGAGCCCCCCCTGAAGAAGGAGGCCTCTCTCCCAGAAGGGCCCGTCCTGGAGGCCCTGCTCTGTGCCGAGACGGGAGATAAGAAGCCGGAGCTGAAGGAGGAAGAGCTGATCTTAGACTGCCCGGTGAGGGAGGGGGAGGGCCGGGGTCCCCCCCAGGCCCTCAGGATGAGGGAAGAATCTGGACGGTCTCCTTACTGTCCCCTCCCCCCCAGCTTCCTGGTTTGAGTGTCTGCAGGCCCTTCAGCTGAGCCTCCCCCGGGGGTCTGGGGGGGAGCAACCTCTGATGCGCCCCCTCCCCTTTCTCACAGAAGGCTCCTCTTGGCGAATTCCTGCACGATTTGGACCCAGAGGATCTGGAGGAGGACGTCCCCCGGCGGAAGAACAAGGCCAAGAGCAAGGTGAGGCCGGCCTCCGCTGGGCAGCAGGGGGGGTGAGGTGGGGGGGGATGTCTGGGGCACCTTTGGCTGACAAGAAAAATATGCCCAGCGTAAGAAGCCTGAACCTCGCCCCCTACATGCTTCAGAGCCACTAAATTCGCCTTGTCCAGCTCACGAAACCCAACATGTTTTCTACATCTTAGAAAATACGATCTTCACCAGTGAGAAAGCTGGAGAGAAAAGATCGCTTGGTTTCCGACTGTTTTCAGGCAGGGTCGAAAGAGAGACCCTCGTCCACCAGTCACAGCTCTTTGCTGGGATAATTGGCAGAACCTCCAGCAACAGAGGCAATCTAGCTCCAGGCCTTCCAATCAGGAGGCGGTGGGCTTCCTCAGGGCACCTCACTGGCTGCTTGGGGAGGGCCATGACCGAAGGGGGCTGTCTCAGTCCAAGGCCTTCCACCACAGCTGCCTTTGGGGCTCCTGGAGCCTGGGGGTGTCCTTGGCTGCCAGCCTGGGCAAGGGGGGAGGGCCCCCATCAGAGGGGCTCCTGGCCAGCGATCGCCTTGGAGGCCTCTGCCAGCCAGGGCAAGCCCCGAGTTCCTGCCTCCTCACAGCGGGTGGCACGTCAGATGGCAGCCCCCGCCCCAGGCAAAGACCCACAGTGGGGAGGAGGGGAAAGAAGAATAGTGAGGAGGAGGGGCAAGGAAGAATGGGGGGCTGCTGTGGGGGGGGATCCAGAGCCCCTTTGTCTGGCACAGACCCCCAGAGAGCAGCCAGGGGGCTTCTGGCACAGTGCCTGCTGTTCCAGGGCTGTTCCTGGGTTGTGAGGAGGGCTCAGTGGAAAACAGAGAGTGGGGTCCCTCTCCGATCTGTGCCCCCACTAGAGTTGCTCCCCGTCACCCATGAAACTCAAAGCAAAATGCCAGAAATAAAAGTAGGTCATTTTGTTTAGGATGCAGAATTGATTCAAATCGCATCCTCTCAGCTGTGTCAGACGCTGAAAACACAGTGGCCAGAAGGGGGCAAGGAGACTGGCCAAAAAGTAGGGAGGGTAACAGCACAGCTGAAAGTGGGAGGGAGGGACCCCCCCCAAAAAACTCAGAGACACTTGTGCAGGGAGGGTCTACAGTGTGTCTCCTCTTTCCCCACCAGTGCTCATGAGGTCTAGAAAGTTGCCTCAGTTTAAGAGTCCGGGGAGTGTCTCACTGCCTTTCTTCCCCACGCAGGCCTATGGGATCGGAGGACTGCGGAAGAGGCCAGAGGCAGCCCTGATGGAGGACCGGGACAAGCCCTACGTGTGTGACAGTGAGTGCGGCTTCCTTCTGGGAGGGTTGGGGGTGGTTTCTGGGCCGAGGCTGGGGGGGGGGTTGTGTGGGGCCTGTCCCACCAAGCTGACTTCTGCCATGAGCCCCCATATCCACCCGATGTCCCTGATTAGAGGCTGCAGGGGAAGGAAGGGGAAGCCGGCTCAGGGCAGCCAGGAGAATGGCCCTGTAGGGCCTTCTGGGGGACAGGGGGCACCCTTGGCAGCCTCCCAAAACCACCTAGGAGAAAGGAGAAGCCTGCAGTTTCCAGAATGGCAGAAAAGCTGGGGAACCTTGGGGTGCCTCCTCAGCAATTTTCTGGGCTTTTCAGTCTGCGGGAAACGCTACAAGAATCGCCCTGGACTCAGCTACCATTACACGCACACACACTTGGCAGAAGAGGAAGGTGAGGAGGGCCCGGAGCGGCACACCCTGCCCTTCCACCGCAAGAACAACCACAAACGTGAGTGTGTCGTCCCCCCCCCCCTTTGCCGTCCTTTGTGCCAGGGTTGCGGCCTGCCTGTAGGCCCTTGAGCGGGGGAGCCAGCCTGGGGTGTGTGCAAAGGCAAGGCCAGGATGCAGCTTCCCAAGGATGGGAGAGTCTCCCAGGGAGCCCCCAGAGGGACAGCAGCACAACTCTTGGGGAAGGGGCCGCAATCTGCAGCCCCCGCCTTGCATGGGGAAGCTCTCAGCTCCAGGTCCTGCCAGAGTTCCCAGCCGCCCAGGAAAGCCCCTGGCCCAATCTCCATCTCTGCTGCCCTTTCCTCCTCGCCTTGAAGGGGGCGGAGGTCCCAGGCTCCTTTGCTGGATGATTCACAGGCCTTCCTGTGGGGGAAACAGACGCCACCCCACCCATGAAGGAGGAAAACGCCCCACACCCCAATGGAGCTGCAATCGCTGTCTTTTGTGAAAGTGCAGCAACTGGAGGTTTTGGGCTGGGGGGGGGCTCTGGGTTCCCAAAGTTGGCACATTCCAGACAGGCAGCCCCCTCACCCTCCTAGAAAGTCCCCCCTCCCTGCTCATCCGCCACCGAGGGAGGGCTCCGCTCCGAGAATCTCCCACCCTGATGCAGTTGCCATGGAAACACGGTGGGCGAACTTGGCAGGTGGAAGATTTCCAGCTTGGGCTTATCCAAGAGTGGGGGGACGGGTCTGGGGGAGACTGAGGCTGGTTGGGGAATGGGAGCTGGAAAGGCAAGGGGGTGGAGGGGAGCATTCCTGCTTGCACACGTATGCACGTGGAAACCTCTCTGCTTCCCCAGGAAAGCTTGGGGGCTGAGTGTGCAAAGAGATGCCTGCACAGCTTGGAACAGAGCTCGTTTGTGTGTGTGTGTGTGTGTGTGTGTGTGTGTGTGTGTGTGTATGTGTGTGTGTATGTGTGTGTGTATGGATGAGTTTCAGGGAAGGGAGAGGAAGGGCTCTTCCTCTGAGAAGGCTGCAGAAATGGGACACACACCCCCTTCCTTTTGGCGAGGAGGGGGACGTGGAAAAGCCTCTGCAAGTGGGCGCGCCGGATGAAGCCCTCCCCCCCGATCCCTTCCCCAGACCTGAGGGGAGGGAGAGGGGGAGGGAAAGAGGCCGCCCCCTCCCTAACAAAGACATCCCCTCCCCGGTCTTGGTGGTTGCCATGGAGATACCAGCGCCGTCGCTGGAGCAGTCTGCACAAAGCAGCCGGGAGGTTGGGGGAAGGGGCTGTTTGGAGCCGCCGTCCCTGGAGAAAAGGGGCCGGGGGCCTGCTGGGTGCCCCCCCCCCCCGCCTCGGCCGAGACCTGCTTTTCTCTCTCCCAGCGCCGGTCGCGGAGTCGCTCGCTCGCTCGCACCGCCTGGGCTGCCTTTCGCCCGCAAGCTACCTCCCGCCCCTCTTGTGCCCCCCGCCCCACGGCGCCCCCATTCTTCCCCAAAGCAGCTCGGCCGCCCCTTCGGGAGATCCGCATCTGCTGGTCCCGACAGGCCAGAGGTCCGGAGAAGGCAAACGCCCCTCCCAGGCTTGGTTCCCCGATTCAGATCAAATATATTCCTTTATTTTTTTTTCTTTTCTGTGCTTATTTCCCTCTTTTCCCTTTCTTCTTGCCATTTCTGGCTTTCTCTAGAGTTTTACAAAGAACTGAACTGGGTCCCAGAGAACCAGCGCAGGCACACAGGTAAATCCCACAACAGTGCTGAGAGGTTGGAGGCGTGGGAACGTGGGGTCTGTCTGGGACCCCCGTGCGGCCTCCCCTCCCCTGTCCCTCAGGGGCTTCTCCAGAGTTGTGGGGAGGGTGAGAGGAAGCGCGCCCCCACCCGTCTGTCCTGCGGTCAAAGTCTCCGTTTGGGATCAGCCTCCCAACCATTCCGGGATCCTCCGAAAAGCGGCAGGGAAGGGGGGGAGAGCGGAAGAGCAGGAAGGGCACCATTTTCTCAGCCACGCAGGCAGCTTCCACGAGGCAGCTGCGCGATTGCCCTCTTTTGCGGTGTGCCCACCTACCAATGCGGGCTGCCCGAGGGGTGCCTGGATGGCAGCGCCTGGCAGAAACCTGAGCTGGGCGTGGAGGGGGGTGTCTGCTCCCTTTGGGTCTCTGAGGTGCACAGCCAGGTGCTTGCTACGCACCCGGGCGAGGCGGGGGGGGGGGCGCAGGAGGCCAGAGCGAGCGTCTTCCAGCCCCGAGAGAGCCGTTTGGGAGCGAGCGAGCGAGCGAGCGTGCGAGCGTGTGGCCGGCTGGATGTGGCAACCCCCCTCGGCGGCGGGGTGGGTGGGTGAAGACAGAGGGGTGTGTGGGTCCCCCCCTGATTTCGACCTCTCCTTGCTGTTTTGCAGCTAAGAAAGCTCCGGATGGGACAGTCATACCAAATGGTTATTGTGATTTCTGTCTAGGCGGCTCCAAGAAGACTGGCTGCCCGGAGGACTTAATCTCCTGTGCGGATTGTGGACGCTCAGGTGAGCCGGCTCGGCCTCTGGCCAAATGGCACCTGCGGGCATGATGCAGCTAGGGAGTTTGGGGTCTCCTGGGGACCCATGAGCCCAAAACTTGCTCCCCCTTTTGGGAGGGAGGGAGGGAATAGGGTGGCTACACACAGCACAACGGTGGGGATGGGGATGGCTAAAGCCCTGCTGGGCCTGGCATGTTTCTGGCTTGGCATGGCGAGTATGCCCAACACTTACATGGGGTACATGATAGGATGTATTTTCTGAACCCTCCTTGCCACCTGTCAATGACCAAGTGAAGCCAGAGTCCTTTTTGCCCAGTGGCAGGACTCACCTGTGGCTTCCCCGGTCCATGCAGGTGCCTTAAGGTCCTCTGATGGCGGGGGGTGAGGGTGGGGGGGAAAGCCGCAGGGCCTGGCTTGTTAGTTGTAGGAGGGCTGGAGCTTTGGGGTTTGTGTGCCAGGCCAGGGGTCCCCGTCCACTCTGCCCCGGTCCTTCCCCAAAGCTCTTCCGGCTGCCCCTGCTGGACAGCTGGCCCTTGGAGGCCGTTCCAGATGGGAGCCCAGCCTCACAGGTCGAGCCGCGGAGGCAGCTGCCCACCTCAGTGCCTGCTGGTTCTTCCCCCCCCCCCAGGGCACCCGTCGTGCCTGCAGTTCACGGTGAACATGACGGCCGCTGTGCGGACCTACCGCTGGCAATGCATCGAGTGCAAAAGCTGCAGCCTCTGCGGCACTTCAGAAAACGACGTACGTATGTGAGCAAACGTGGCTTCTCCACCCCCCCTGCAGGGTTGCCTGGAGCTGCTGGCCGTGGCCTGCAGGAAGCTTGGCTCTTTCCCAGGCCAGTGGCAGGCTCAGTCATGGCGGCCATGGGGGGGAGGGTTGCTTCACCTGCCCCTTGGAGCAGGGTCCCAGATGCGCCTCTCAGTGGCAGCCCCTTCCTCCCCCCCAGGACCAGTTGCTCTTCTGCGACGACTGTGACCGCGGCTATCACATGTACTGCCTGAGCCCACCGATGGCCGAACCCCCTGAAGGTAAGGGACACCCGGCCGGGCAGGGCAGGGCAGGGCGGGGGCTCCCTCTGCGGGAAGGCCAGGCTGTGACCCCCGGCTGCTTTGGCTTGCAGGGAGCTGGAGCTGCCATCTGTGCCTGCGGCAGCTGAAAGAGAAGGCCTCTGCCTACATCACCCTGACCTAGGCTGCAGCCTCAAGGCCCCCCCGCCAGCCTCAAGCCCCCCCCCCCGCCGGGGGGCTGGAATTGTACTGCAGGCCATGCCCAGGAGCGATGCAGGACCTGCACCTTGGACTAAGAGGAGCATCGAGGTCTGGCACCCAAAATGTCGATGGGGCTCCTGCAGTGGGGACTGACCCTTGCCACATCCTGGCCCCACCTAGGCCACCCCAGTGGGGCCAGTCCACACAAAGCCATACGCCAGAGGGGGGGGCAGAGACCAGCCCCTCTGCCCTGGTGGGAGGGGGGAGAAGCTCCATCCCTCCAGACTGATGCATGTGATGAAATTGTTTGCCTTTGCTTGCAAGTCCAGAGGCTGGCTACCTGGAGGGGAGGGGGGCGTCCTGGCTGTGGACCCCCTTCCTGCCCATGGGAGCAACTTGCAAGGCCTTTGACGAGAGTTGGGACCAGCCGGCGGGACGGGGGTTGGGCTGGGGGAGGGAGAGCCAAGAGCAATGGGGGGTGGTAACCACTAAGCTGTTGCAAGGCTGAGGGGGGGGTGTCTCTTTATGATTTTAAAGGTGGGGGGAGAAGAAAGTTTTAAAAGGGCAGCCTTGAAATAGGGTGGGTGGGCTACTCCAGGGACAGAAGCGCCTGGGAGCAGCCGGAGGCCTGTGGGGGCCTTGCCCTGCCAACCTCTTCTGTAGCTGTGTTGTTCCGTTGCCTGCAACTTTTGTGTGCTTGGATTGTTACGTACATTAAATGTGGTCGGAATCGCTGCCTTCGCCTCTCTCTACCCCGCTTGTGACAATGGGAGGGCAAATACTGGCCCCGGGGGGGGGGGCTATCGGAAGAACGGTAGCCCCTTCCCGGCCTCGGTCAGGGTCCCCCAGTCACCCTGACAATGGAGCATCTGAGCACTAAGCCCCTCTGGGAGCTGAGGATGGAGGGGACCCTCCCTCCCATCTGGAGCTTTGCCACCCCCCAAAAAGAAGGCTGAGATTTCCAGAGTATTAGAGAATTTATTTTACAAAAACTGATGGTTCTCTCCATCAGCAGCTTTAAGACAGAGCAAAATTAAATAATACAGATTTGATCTGCAAAGATTCTTATAAAATTAAAAACGAACATGTAATACAACCCATAGACATGAGGAGCTGCAGGAGACATCGTGTCCACAACCGGGGAATTCTTTCTAGAAAGTGGGGGGAAATCCTTAGGATACAAATTCCAGTGAGGTCCCACTACAAAATTAAAAAAAACCTAGAAAGGTTGCTGGGGTGGTGAGCCCAGAAGAGGAGGCGGTGGGGGGCCCTGGCACTGATCTCCCCCCCCCGACCTGCCCAGAGAGGGAAGTGGGGATTCCTGGAGAGCCCCTTGATGGGCTTGTCCGCAAATGGCTTCCCAGCACTGGGGGCCAAGAGGAGATGGAAGCCCCTCTGCCCCCGTGCAGAATTAAGGCTAGAGTGGAAGGGGAGGGCGGTCACCCATAGCCCCAGTGGTGCTCGAGAGAGCCAGCTGGTGCGTCTCTGGCCGGGCGAAAGCCAGGAGTCTTTTGGCCTCCCTTTCTTATTTCCCTGAAACCCTGGCAGATGGAAAGGGGAGGGAGGGGGAGGGAGGCTGACCCCTGGCAGGTCTGGGCCAACCCCGGGGACAGGATGTGCTTCGCATAGATCATACGCTGGTTCTGCAATGTGAAGTGTGTGTGTGTGTGTGTGTCTGGGGGGGAGAAATGGTCCAGGCCAGCTGCTCCAGGCTGCCGTTGGCACAAGCCTCAGCCGAGGAGGTGAAGGGCCCCGCAGGTCACCGAGCAGGACAGACACCCCCCTTTTCTCAACCCTGACACCCCCTTTGGGTGGAAGGGGCCCCTCGGCCTGAGCGTAGTGGAGACAAGGGAGCGCCCTCCGTGTGCCCTGCTGCCAGCCAGGCAGGCCCAGCAGAGGACTGGCACAGGGGCAGGAGGCGAGGCACGCAGCCCTTGCGCTCCAGAGCAGGCACCCAGGAGGGCCCGGAGGGATGACTGGGATGGGGGGCGCATCCCCCAGCCAGGAGCCTTCCCCTGGGCCTCTATGGCTTTGTGCCAGCGCAGGGTCCCATCCCTGCTGTCACTGGAAAGAAACCAAGTGTGCTGAATTCAGTTGCATGCACAGAAATGCAATTGAAAAAGATTACAAACAGTACCATTGATACAAATATAGTGTTTTATAAAGAATGTAGACATTTAAACTTTTTTTTAAACTTCCTGAGGCGCTCTGCATTCCCTAGAAAATAATTTAGTTGTGAGAAAGTGCTCTGAGAAGCTTGGCTGCACTCGGCCGCCCAGCCTGTTGGACACAGACCGGCCCTCTGACGGCCCTTGACTGAGGGGGGGGGGAGGGGGAGCAGGGCTGGCCTGCCCCCGCCAGGGCTTAAGGACCCCTCCTGTGTCGAGAGACGCTCTCTCCAACCGAGGCACAAGTGGGGCCACGGGGTCGGAGCCCAGCTGGGAGACGGGGTGCTGGCGGCATACTCTCCAAGGGAGCCCCTGTGCAGGTGCCACGCCTGTCCTCCCCCCACCCCACCCCCCCAGCCGCTCACAGCTCCTCTTTGTCGACGGCGCTGGAGAAGATCTGGGCGAACTTGCGCAGCTGCTCGTTGGCGGTCTGGGACTCCTCCTGCAGCCGCTGGTTGCTCTGCCTGAGCGTGGCCACTTCCGCCTGCAGCACCACCTTGTCCTGCTTCTCCTGCGGGGGCCGAGAAGGAGCGGGGAATCCCAGGCCACACAGAGCCCGGTCTCGCCTTCACAGCCTCGTCCCTCCCCCTGGGGGTCCCGCCAAGCCCCCCCCAGCTCCTTACTTTCTGCAGGTCGCTGTGCAGCTGCTTCAGCATCGATTCCAGGTGGGAGACCTTGCCCGTCAGATCCGCCGGCGGGTGCTGCTTGCTGCAAGGGCAGGCCAGAGAGGCTGTGACGCCAAGCCCGCCCGGGGCTCCTGGAGAGGCTCTGCCAGGGGCTCCCCCGCCCAAGCTGTCCGGAACAAAGGCCGCACACCCACACCCCAAGCCCGGGGGGGGGGGGCTGAAGCCACATGGAGGTGGGAGGAGGTTCACCTGCAAGGCGGGGCTCCAACCTCACCCAGACTGACAGGCAGACCTCGGTGGTCCCAACATCCCCCCAAAACTCACCCTCTTCTCACAACATACGTCTGCCCCCCACCAGCCCCCTGCTCACCTTAAGACAGGAGCAGCGTGTGGCACTGGCTGCCTCTCTAGGCTCAGGTGCCCAAGGCTGGGGCTGCCAGCTGGTGCCGCGTCTGGGCTCAACATGACCTCATGGAGGGAGAAGAGGGAAACCGCTCTCTGCACTGGTGGGGGGAGGGAGGGAGAATCTGTAGGCTGTCAGGCGAAAACCTGCAGGCCCCCGACCGCCCAAAACTGACACCGCTGCCACGGCAGAGAGCCATGCCAGTCTGATGGCAGATGGAGGAGCTCCTATGCCCTGGAGGGCAGCCCCCGGCCAGGTCCTGGAAGCCCCTCTCGGGGGCAAGGGAAACATTTAAGGGGATGGCGCACCACCTGTAAGGCCATAGGACAGCCCTGGGTGGTGGGAAGGGAGGGGAGCCCTGTTTGGGGAGTCCATGGTGAAGGCCCAACCTGGCCCCTAAGCAGCAGCCCCCCCACCCCCCGGGGTGCCGGCAGGCCTTCTCGCTGATGGCTTCCAGGTGCCACCGTAGACTCCAACCCTGAGCTCAGAGAATTCAGCCCAGCCTACCCGTCGCCCCTTGCCAGCTACTCTCTGCCTTGCCGGGGAAAGCAGCCCAGGGCCAATGCCCCCAATTTGCACAGAAAGGAGGCACAGCTAGCACGAAGCCCATGGGGGGGGGGAAGCCCTGCTGGGAACTCCCCCGTCCACCCTGGCACAGTGGCCGGTCTTGCCCCGTCTTCCGCCTTCACCTACCTTTCTGCTGGCTGGCTGGGCAGCAGCAGCAGCAGCAGCAGCAGGAGGCGGCGGCAGCCCCAGTCTCTCCGCCATGACTTGGGGAGGCAGCCCCTCCCTTTACCCAGCAAGCCCTTGCCTGGAAAGGCGGCGCCAGCTGAAGGCAGCCAGCAGGCCTGCCAGGGAGGGAGACGCCCGCCTGGGCCGAGGAAGGAGCTGTGCCCTGACAGGCACACTTCCCTCCAGAGGAGACAGGCGGGGGG
>QLTV01003442.1:1256121-1268548 GCA_003457575.1 Thermophis baileyi
CTTTCTTTCTCTTCCTTTCTTTCCTTTCTTTCCTTTCTTTCTGTCTGTCTTTCTTCCTTCCTTCCTTCCTTCCTAACATTTTTCTTTCTTTCACGGCGGGAGAATCAAGTGCTCTGGCCGGCGCTCAGCTTACCTTCCTGGCAAGGCTCGGAGACCGCCCGGCACGCCCATCCGCCGGCTCTCCACTTTCTGCCTGCCCCGCCAAGGCCCCCACCAGCCCGGAGCCCGGCAGACTCTGAGGCTGGCGGAGCTCCATAGGTGCGCGCCCCGACATGCACCAAAGGTCCCGGAGCCGAAGCTGGGAAGGCGAGACAGGCGACTGCGGCGGCAACCGTGCTCTGTCAGCGTCGCGTCCCGTGTCATGCCGTCCGGGAGCGCGGTCTCCGGGCTGGCGGGGGCCTTCCTCGCCGGGCGCTGCTGCACCGGCAGCTCCGCCCTGCCCAGCTCCGCCCGCCGCCACTTCCCACGAACTTCCCAGGAGACGGCCAGAGTGAGGGGCGGGCGGGAGCGCGTGGGCCCAGCCGGCGCTCAGCTTACTTCCTGGCGAGGCTCGGAGACCACCCGGCACGCCCATCCGCCAGCTCTCCACTTTCTGCCTGCCCAGCCAAGGCCCCCGCCAGCCCGGAGACCACGCTCCCAGACAGCACATGACAGGGGACGCGATGCTGCCGGAGCGCAGTTGCTGCCGCCGTCGCCCCTCTCGCCTTCCCAGCTTCGGCTCCGGGACCTTTGCCAGCCGGGAAGCGTCGGGGCGCACACCTATGGAGCTCCGCCCGCCTCAGGGCTGGCGGGGGCCTTGGCAGGACAGGCAGAAAGTGGAGAGCCGGCAGATGGGCGTGTCGGGCGGTCTCTGAGCCTCGCCAGGAAGGTAAGCCTAGCGCCGGCCAGGCCCACGCGCTCCCGCCCGCCCCTCGCTCTGGCCGTCTCCTGGGAAGTTCACGGGAAGTGGCGGCGGGCGGAGCTGGGCAGGGCGGAGCCGCTGGTGCAGCAGCACCCGGCGAGGAAGGGTAGGCGGGGAGGCACGGCCGATTGTCTCGTCCCGTGGGGCGGATGGGCTGGAAGAAGCACGGTTGAGCGGGGCCAGGGCCATGACCATCTCATCTCCTTAAATTCCCTGTACTCAGCCAAGCTTGTTTGGATTGAGACTGCAGCAGCTCTGCATGGACCAGACATCCTGGGATCCTGTCTGTTCTGACCTAGGCTTCCTGATAATTAATACCGCACACACGGAGTCCCAAAAAACCTCTTTTTATTTAAACGGCTGTGAATTATGTTCATTCACAGCGGTAATAAGTCCCAAACCGTTTTAATTAGTCCGACAGAAGTCTGCCACAGTCTTTCGGGAGAAGGCTGATAAGCACCCACCTTTATCTCTCTTGACATGCTGCCAAAGACCTAATTGGCAAGGAGCTTTGCAAGGCCAAACAGAACACGGAGTCAGAACTGAAAATGCTGAGACACGAATTGAACCAAGTTGCTTCCTGCAACGAGCACATCCGTTTGCTCCACTTTTATATCCTATGGGAGGGGCCAATCATCTCCAGCCTTACTCCTGAGTAGTCCTTTTCCTCCGTAACTGTTCTTGCCTTCTGGCAGCTCTGTGCATGCGCGCATTGGGAACAGGCTCCCCCTGTTCCTCTGCCTCGCTCATGTCAGTCTCTGGAGGGTCTGGAGTTAGCACAGACCTCCCAGATGGCCCGGGCTGGATCTTTGCCTCTGGCACCGAGCCTTCTCCAGACTCCAGGCCTGACCCATGTTCCTCCCCAGCCTCCTCGCTGTCCGACTCTGCTGCCAGCTCCACAGGCCGCTGGCGGACCACAACACTGTCTCAGAGAGGGGTGACCACCAGGTCAACCACTGTCTGCACCTCTTATCCATCCTAATCATTCCTTAGTTCCTTACCACTCACCATCGCCTCTCTCTCTAGCCAGCATCTTCCTTGGCATTTCCATTTTCCTGTGAGTTCCCTTACCTCGTTCATGCGACAGTCTACTTGGTTTAGATTGTAAGCACTCATCCGCCTGGGGTCAGATTCAACTGAATTGCTCCAGAGAGGCACAGTGGGATGGTGCACCCCTTTTCCTTGTGGGTGTCATTGTTCGATGAGGCCATGGTGCTTTGGAAGAGTCGATAGCAGAAAGACTGAGCCGGTCCCCCTGGCAAGGGACAGCTGTTTTGGCTGCCATCCTTCCCTGCCATCTGGCGGTTACCATGCTTTTAACCAAGTATCCGCACACAGATACCCTGTTTCCTCTTCCGTGCCAGTAGACCACGAGGGGCAGGAGCAAATGGACCATTGTGGGGCTTGCAGGTTGCCCAGACAGTTTCTGCTTGGGGACTATTTTGAGGAAGGGAGGCTAATGGAGAGGGACACCAGGAAGTTTGTGGGCACCTGATCCTTTTAGGGTGGATGAAAAAGTGATGCTTTTTCCATTAAAGATTGGGACCTTGAGCACTGTTGGGGAATCAAACCAGGAGATGGCATGGCCACCTTTTACAGTCCGATGCCCACATTTGGGCTATGAATTCTGGGAGTTGTAGTCTAAACTTACCTATGGGGCAGCAAGTGGGCGTCTGCTGGTGAACTGCTTGGGAGGTCAGGCGTGATGTGCTGTGTGGTTAGGAGAAAGAGGCGTCTTCTAATTCTCACACACCACCATCCTTCATTGTTTAGGTACCTGCAGGTGGGCAAGCAGGCCAAGACGTTTGAGCGGATGGAGCCCCTCACCAACCACAAGGAGGTGCTGATCGAGAAGAATGTGGCCAAGGTGGTGGAGTTCGTTGGCAGGGATGCGAGCATCTTTCCTGGCCCCGATTTCTATGGGCTGCCCCCGCCGCCCCCCAAGGAGACACTGCCGGAGTTTGCAGTGGAATACCAGCTCATTTCACAGCCCACTCGCAGGCCTTCTCTGGAGAAGAAACTCGCTCCCCCACCGCCTTACCGTGGCCTCCCACGGATGGTGGAGCACGTCCCCTTGCTCCAGACCCTTCGCTTCCAGGAGGGGCACTCCTGGCCAGTGGCTCCTGACGGCTACGTCCCCAACTCAGTCATCCGGGCTCAGCTCTTTCCCAAAGGGACTCCCCCCGATCTCTGGTGCCCCTTGCTGTCAAGCCGGGACCCCCTGCCCAAGAGGAAGCTGGTCAAGATCCAGATGCCGGAGTGGGACACGTCCGAGGTGGTGGAGAAGGCGCGGAAGAAAAAGGCCCAGAAAATGAAGCAGACGCCCTCGGGCACCAGGGGCCACCGGGATTTGCTGGCGGAGATCATGACCAAGCCCTGGCTGAGGCACAAGCCCAGCGACACCAGCCTGCCCTCCATCATGAAAGCCATCCTCAACCTCATGGATGATGTCCCCTACTCCACCTACCTGCTCTGCACCTCCGCGCTGGTGCAGCTTTCCGAGTCTTACACGCTGCCCTCCCCCATACAGGAAGTGGCCTTTGAGCGCCTCATGCAAGACACAACACACAAGGAGGTCAGGGCAGGCGAGACTGGGGCACCTCCGGGGGGGGGGGGTCCTCGGTTGTCACTGTCCGCGTCCTCCTTGGAATGACAAGAGAGGAGGTGGGGGGATGGCGGTTGGATGTTGAGTAGGTGAGAGTGGAGGAGGAGGAGGAGGAGGCAGTTCTTCCTCTTCCCCCCCCCTCCAGCCCAGGATGGACGCACAATCAGAGCCAAGTGACAACAGGGGGGGCCCCCAAGGAGGAGGAGGCAGGAGCTCCTCACCTCCCAGGGAGAGGCAGCTGCTTCTCAGGAGCTGCAGGGCTGGCAACTATCTAGCAGGTTGGACAGGAACATCCAGAGGTGACGATGTGTGTATCCAACCTTTCTCTTCGAGGCACAGGGAAGAGCAGCTGGCTCAGATGGCCCGGGAGGCTTTGAGAGCCGCTCGGGGGGCACTTCCAGAGGCTGAGGCTCCTGCCTTCAACAACACCTGCTTATTCTTTACCCAGCTTTGTTATTTAGCCAGAATTGCTGCAGCCAATTGAGCTGCTGACAGAGCACGAATCATGGTAGAAGTTGGCCTGAGTCAGGTCAAGGTCTAACTCTGACCGTCCTGCTTCAGCTCAGGCATCTTATTTCCCAGGTGAGGATGCGGCTGGCGGCCTGGGAGGCCTTGGGGAAGATGGACCTCCTGGGTGAACAAGAGGTGGTACCCCTGGCTCGGGCACTGATGGATGAGAACAGGAAAGTGCGGGACCTGGCCCGTTCCTTGCTCGACTCAGTGGCTGGCATCACCGACAAGTTTGTCCTGAAACAGGAAATGCAGCGGCTGGTGGCAATGAGCCTGGAAGACCTGTGAGTGCCTTCCCTGCCTGGCTGGAGGCAAAAGATGTGTCCCCGCCCTTTCTGTTCGTGGGAGACCCAGGCCCTTCTCCTCTGGCCAGGAGGAGGTCCTGGAAGAGTCCCTTTCCCAACCTTGCAGAGGGCGATCGATCTGTGTTGCCGATTCCCATCAGATGGCCTTTAACCTGGGTAGCTGGATCCCTTCCTGGCCCTGAAGACCCACTGGGGCAGCCCCCCATTCCTGCTGCAGCAGCAGCAGGGCAGAGACCTCTGCCTCCATCCTGGCTTCCAAGCACCCCGGAGTCTTCTGGTTGGCCCCTGTGAGAAACAGACAGGAGTTGGGCTCAGGTGCTCCTCGGCCTCATCCGGCAGGGTGGTCTTATTTAGAATAGAATAGAATAGAATTTTTTATTGGCCAAGTGTGATTGGACACACAAGGAATTTGTCTTGGTGCATCTGCTCTCCGTGTACATAAAAGAAAAGACAAGTTCGTCAAGAATCATAAGGTACAACACTTAGTGATAGTCTGGGTACAAATAAGCAATCAAATCATAGTAGGAACCAGTCAATATAAATTGTAAGGATACAAGCAACAAATCCTTTGGTGTGGTTCTACCTCTCTACCAAGGTAGGCCATGGGTCTGGCTAAGGGGCTAAAAGTTGCCCCCCCCAACCTGAACGCTCCTCTGGTAGGCCTGGGGCCCTCAGCGCTGCTTTCCTCTCCACTCAGGGCAGGTCCAAAAGAGGTGCCAGAGGTTGGAGCTTCAATACCTGGACTTGGGGCTTTGGGGACCGGGTTGTCCTCAAGGAAACGAGCGATGCCTGCTTTCCTGTGGAGCAGGAAGTTTTCCAGGGCAGGGAAGGACCCTCCCTCCGGACCGCCTGCCTTCACACAGGGGTCTCTCTGCCTTTCCAGGACGGTGCTGAGCCAGAAAGAAAGAGCCGCGTTTCCTCGCAGAGTGCGAGCGGCCGGCATCGTGGCTGACTCGAAGGATGAAGCTGTCTATGCCTTGACAGAGGGCACCGAGAGGCTGATGACCTGCGTGGAGAATCAGCTGACAGCCAACCTCTTCCTCATGTCTGAGTACCCCCCACCAGAGGCCCAACTCTTGGGGCACCCTCCCCCTTCCCGGCGCAGACGCATCTCTGGAAAAGCGGCCGAGGAGTACGGAGAGCCAGAAGGGCCAGAGGCAGGCCAGGCCCGGTGGCTGGGGCTCTTTGGCCGCTCGGGCAGGAAAGAGGCCGAGGCTCGAGGTAAGACCCCCTTGTGCCTTGGGAGCAGTGTGGCTTCCCTGCGGCCCCCCCACCCATGTGTCTTCCTGTGGGGCCCTGAGGCCTCTAAGGCCAGCCATCTGCGGCCATGCTCCGGGAATGTCAGAAGGCTGTTGGGTGCACCCCAAAACGTCTTGTAGGCTCAGGGCCTGGATCCCAAGGGGGAGCTCATCTTGGCTTTGCTCTGAAGGGAGACAATTCCTGCTGCTCCGGAAAAGGACATTCATCTTCACACAGATGCCGTAGATGAGATGGATGGTTTGAAACCAGGGGGCTGTGGGTGTGTGTGTCTGCTTCTGGCTCTTGTTATTTGCACCCTCCCTCCCTCCTTTCATCTTCTCTCTCCAATTTCCCCACAGCTACCACCGAGGAGGCCAAGCAGACCTCCCCCAGGAAGCTGCCCCGCATCCAGCAGGCCCGAGGGAAGGGGGTTGCCATCACGCCATCCCCTGAAGCCCCAGAGAGCAGCAGCAGCAGCCCCAGCCAGCGCACCACCAGCGCCAGCGGCTCCCCCACCACGAGCAGCGGTAGCTCTGGTGCACGGGAGCTGCGGGCCAAGAAGGCGCAGCGTGAAAAGGAGAAGCTGCGACACCCCAGGGTCCCAACCACCTCTTCCCAAGAGGTCCGCAGGCTCAGGAAGCTGCGCAAGCAGGCCCAGCCCATTCTCCTGCAGCGCCGAGACACCCGCACACAGGTCTACACGGAGATGCTGAAGAGCATGAAGGTCCGGAAGGAACAGTCGGCACCAGTGGTGCTGGTGCCTCCGGTGAAACCCAAGGCCGTCAGCAGCCTTATACAGGCCAAGCCCAGCCCTGTGGAGCCAACCACGCTGCCTCTGGGGCCCCCAGGGCCCCCGGGGGCCTTGCCCCCCCCCACCAAAGGCATCCTCATCGATCCTAAGCAGCAGTATGCAGCTGACAAATCCAACTGGCGCAACGACCTCTACAAGCTGATGATGCTGCGCATCGCCCCCTCGGTTGAAGGGCGCACCGTAGGGGAGGACTTCCTGGCCTCTGCCCGAATCGCCCTCGCCGGCCAGAACCTCTCCTGGGAGCTCCTGACCAACCTCAGCCAGGCCCTGCTCAGCTCCCAGGAGAAGCTAACCACAGAGACCCCCGCCTGGAAGAAATACATGGATGATTTCATCAAACTATCCCTGAAGGAGTCGTGGCTCCAGTCTTCGGTGGAGAGCTTGGAAACCGTCTTGGCCGTGAGGACAGCCGGAGACATGCCCAGCAGCTCAGAGGCGGATGAGCTCAGCCAGGAGGAGGCGGAGAAGGGGCTGCGGGAGGAAGCTGAAGAGAGAGCCACGGTGGCGGAGAAGAAGAGGCTCCGGCAGGAGGGAGCTAAAGAGGGCAAGCTATTCCAAGTGGCCTCTGAAAAAGAAGCGAGGCGGATGGCTAAGTTATCCGAAAAGTGGGCTGGCAGAATGGAAGAGTTTTCCAAACGGAGGCAGGAATCGGTGGCCAGGGCCAGGGAGCAGGAGCTTACTCGGAGCAAGGAGCAGTTGCCTGCCAGGGGAAAAGAGCGGGAACGCCATCTGGAGAAGGAGCGGGAACGCCTCCTGGAGAAGGAGCGGGAACGCCTCCTGGAGAAGGAGCGGGAACGCCTCCTGGAGAAGGAGCGGGAACGCCTCCTGGAGAAGGAGCGGGAGCCCTCCAGAGGCAGAGCACGAGGAGCAGAACCCTGGAGGCAGAAGGAACGGGAAGCTACTGAAAGGAGAGAAAAAGGAGTGACCGTACACAAGGCCGGCCGGCCTGCAGGCAAAGAGGAGGAGGAGGCAGAGGAAGTGGAGGAAGCAGGGAGGAGCCAGGCGGAGCTGCCCAGCGTGGAAGAGCTGCAGAAGAAGCCCCTCCTAACAGATTCCGAGAGGATCCTGACCCAGCTGTCGGAGGACATGCTGGCTGAAATGAGGACAGAAGCCAAGGCCAGAATGATGGAGGAACTGAAGGCTAGAGCTTTGCAGGAAGCCCTGGAAGAGGTAAAGGAGAGAACCCTGGCTGAAGCCCGCCAGATAGCTCTGGCCGAGGCCAAAGACCGGGCATTGCTCGAAGCCCGAAAGAAGGCCCTGGTGGAAGCTTGGGAGAAGGTGCTGGCAGAAGGCCACCAGAAGGCGCTGGAGGAGGTGATGGAGAGAGCACTGGAGGAGGCGGAAAAGATTGTTCAGGCCGAGGGACTGGAGGGGAACATGGCGGAGGAAAGGCTGCAGGAACTTGTGCTGGTAATAGCTGAGGAACTGGCCAAGGAAAGAGCCATGGAGTTGGCCATGTTGGCCAAAGTAGAAGTAGACGAGGCCAGAGTTCTGGAGCTGGCGGAGGAAGAGGTGATAGAAATAGATGAGGTGAGACTTCTGGAATTGGCTGAAGCAAGGGCCCGAGAACTGGCTGAGACCAGGGCCCAGGAACTGGCTGAAGCCACCATGCTGGAGATGCCAGAGGAAACACTCCTGGAGCTGGCTGAGGTAAGAGCCCAGCTGCTGGCCCAGGCGAAGCTAATGGAGAAGCAGCTGGAGCAGGAAGAGGAGGAGTGGGCCGAGAAAAGGGCCCTCTTCTTTGACAAAGAGAAGGTGGGCTCCCCGGAAGCCCTGGACGACGAGAGCGTTTGGCTCCTCTCCGAAGACGAAAGAGAAGCCCTGGTGACCCTGTGGGAGATGGACCAGGCTCCGGAGGCAGTGGCTCAGCTGACCGACCAGGCCCAGCTGCTCCTGGAAGTCCTGACTCAGCCAGAGGAGCTGCAGAGGAGGGATTCCACCACCTTTCAGAACCTCTTCCGCGTGGTATCCCTGGTCGGGGTCCCCTCAACGGCACACCTGCAGGAGATGGTTGATGCTGTGCTCCAAAAAGCTGAGGACCTGCTCAAGGAAGCTGAGCAGAGGCAGGAGTCCTTGTCAGAAGAACAGGTGTCTGTGCTCGGGCGTCTCAAGGAGGCGGTGGAGGCCCACAAGCCCTGCAATGCCAGCCCCAGGCAATATGGCGCCCGGATGAAGAGGCTTTTTAAGTCCGTCCTGGCTGTGCTGCGGGCCAGGAACCTAAAGAGCCGGCTGACCAACAATGTCTGGCTGCAGGCTTGGCAGCGGAAGGCAGAGAAGGCCTGGACCCAGGAGGAGGGCCAGGAGGAACGCCGGGAGGAACGCCGGGAGGAGTGCCGGGAGGAGCACCGGGAGGAGCACCGGGAGGAGCACCGGGAGAAAGACCGGAGGGCCTGGCTGAGGAAGCAGCTCAGGCAGGCCTTTGGAAAGTTTCAGGCCAAGCAGGAAAGGGCTCAGCAGGAAAGAAGGGAGCAGCAGCGCAAGGAGAGGTGCCTCAAGTTCAGATCGCGGCCCATCGTGCTGGGCTTCCCAGAAGGGGCAGAGGAGAAGAAGGGCAGGGCAGAGGAGCGGGGGCAGAGGGAGGAGGAGGGGGGAGAGGGCCTGGAGGCAGCCAGGGTGGCAGGCGGGCGGAAGTCATCCCTGAGAAAGGAGAGGGCAGCAAGGGACCATGGGAAGCTGACGTGGTCCATGGGCCAACAGTGGGAGAAGGCCTGGCATGCCTTCCTGCAGATGGAGGAGCTGAGCCCAGCCCTGGCCGCCCCCCAGCCAAGGGGGTACCGCCTGCCCAAAGACTCTCTGTACAAGACGACCAAGCCCACCAGGCGCCTCCATCGGAAGATGCTCCGGCGGGGTGGCCGGCAGCACATCTTCCGCCTGGACGAGGCCAAGGGGGTGGACTGGGAGACCTTCATGATGCTCTACCTCTCCATCACCTCCATGAAGGAGGAGGGAGTGGCGGCTGCCACGTGGCAGGAGAAGGCGGCCACACTGCTCGACCTCTACGGCATGAGCAACCCGCTGGTGCGGGCCATGATCCAGCAGCTCCTGGTGGGCGACCATCGCCAGCGCAAGTACGTGCCCAGCAGCTGCTGGAGACTGAAGAGGGCGCAGGCCGACCTGGGCCAGAGGATCCTCTACGAGATGATCGTCCACTCCGCCCGGCTTCAGCCCCCACAGGCCGCCTTCCACCACGTCATCCCACTCAGCTACCAGAACAATGTGCAGTCCTTCAAGATGCAAGGCGTCACCCATTTTGGCCACCTCTACCTCAAGTGGAAGACCTTCTTCCCCAAGGGGAAGCTGCCCAAGCTGAGCCTCTACGTGTATTCGCATCCCTCCTCGTAGCTTCCTGCTCTGTCCGCGTGGATCCCTTCCTTCCCACAGACGAAAGGCTCCGTTTTGCTTCTTTTCTTGTTTAAAGAATAGCCTCAGAGAGTTGAGAGATTTTTTTTGTGGGGGAGGGGCAATGTATGCAAACTGTAGAATAAATTAGTTATTCGGGCCATCTGTCTGGATCATTGTTTTAAGTTCGCTTGGTTATTTATTTGTTAGTCCCCTGCACCAAGCAGAGACAAGAATGTGTGTGTGGTGGGGTTGCGATTAATATATATTATAACGTATACACTGAATCAGGTCAGACATCACCTTCCTGGGCTGGATATTCACAGGGATGGGGATTATGAAATAAAGACTAGCAATGGTCTAAACAAAATAAGTGTAGAGACATCACACAGAGCACGAAGGGAGATCTTTTCATTGTGGTGTTTGTAACATGTGACTGTTGAAGCCAGACCACCGGAAAGGCTGGGTGAAAAAATGGTCACTGGCTTTGAGTTGCACTCCTGGAGAAAAACAGAACAACATTTTGGGCTGTGGGAAGAGCAGATCTCGCATCTCCAGAGCACACAGCAGTCTGGGCACAGAGGACTGAAGGCGCTGCCAGAAAACCACCGCCGAGACCGTTCAATTGAGTGGCCAATCCAGGAGGCAGCCAGCAGTGCGCAGCAACGCTTCTCACATTCGTGCTTACCACTCCAATGTTCCTCTGGAGGGGCGTGGACCCGTTTCTGTTTGGGATTAATGTACATTGTTCAACTGTCATTACTCTTGTTTTCCTAAAGTAGCCGTATGAGTTCCACCTGTCACACTCCATATATTACACCCATTTTTTTCAAAACCTCATACATTATTTGAGAATTACTATTTCCAAGCAACATTACTTCAGGACCAAAATGATCTTCAAATGTACCAGAAAAGCAAACTGGGGCCACACAAAATCTGCTAGATAAAGATTACTTTTAGAATAGACCACTATTCCTCCAGATAAAATTTTAGAGCACTGCTTTTCTCCGATGATCTCGCACCATTCCTGGTTGACAGATCCCTTTGCAAGAAACAGGCAAAACTTAAGAAATTCTTTTCCAAAATCGGTGGCTCAAAAATTATTTTGACTGAAAAACCAGTAAAAAAATCTTGGGAAGCCCCAAGTGAAGGCTAATGCCTGAGAAATCCTGCAGGGCAGTGACATCTTGGGCCAAGGAGCCTTCCTCACTGGCCCCTCAACAGCCTGCAATGGAAGAAGCAAAGGAATAGCATCCAGGAGACCCACCAGAGCAGAATCTACTGCCTGGTCTTGCGCAATCAGCTTAGATCCTTTAGATGCTGCTTGGACAAAAATTACAGGACCATGTTTGTTGTCATTTACATTGTACTGATTATCTGTGTTGATCTTTTACATGTTAGCAACTGAGATATTGAAGTCTTACCTAACCAATATACTCCTATTACATTCTGTGATATTTGCAAATTCCCCCGTTCATTCACTTTGTCTTCTTTTTCTTTGAGCCTGTTTTTCCTCTTTTCTTGTTGACGTTTCTTTTCCTTCTTGGGGAATGAGAAGGAAGGAAGGAAATGGGTGGGAGGCAAAAGAAAGGAGGGCCCCGGCACTATCCTCCCTCTCACTGCTGCTGGCCCAAGGGCCGCTGCCACCTCCTCCTGGGAAATGGAGGACAGGGGCAGCGTCAGGGGCAGCATGGCTCACTGCTCTTCTCCAGTCCCAGTTCCACCTAGAAAGCTCACCAGAACACAAATTAGCACTGGGGGGGGGGCAGAGGCTTGCTTGTCTCTGGGACCTGCCTTCCGAGATAAGGTGTGCCTCGCATCCCCAGCTGCTTCCCTGCTTTTCCGTGGGGTCTCCAGGGGTTCTGCGTCTCAGCCACTGCTCAGTTTTCCCTGTGAAAAGTCCTTCTGGTCAACAACTCCGAAGGCCCCCTAACCTTCCAGGCCAATGATCAAGGGCCAGACAGGGGGACCTGCAGCTGAAACCTCCTAAATATTTGCAAACCACATCTATGGAGATTCTGAGTCATCCAGGTTGTCTCAAACGTGCTTTTTTCGAAAAGCAACTGGACTTTGTTTTTTCCTTGAAGAAGTTCCGCTTCTCATCCAAGAAGCTTCATCAGCTCTGAACTGAAGAAGCTTCTTGGATGAGAAGGAAAGGTCTTCTTCCTTAAGGAAAAAACAAAGTCCAGTTGCTTTTTGAAAAATGCATCTTTGACCTTTGCAGACCACCTACCAACCCCTCCCAAATGCCAACAAAGTTACCAATGTTGCAAGGAGTGCCAAATAAAGAGAGAGCTGTTCTTGGCAGCCCCCTCCCCTCCCCCGCTTTCAAAAATACTGGTTCTTGCCAGATTGCTAATTGGCCACTTACCACAAATGTTGCGCTGCAACCTCCTTCGGATTGTGAAGGAAAAAAGCGGAGGTCAGAGGCTAGAAATAGCAGCCAGCGCGCTGCCTCTGGAAAGCAAACAAGCGCGAGCTGCCCGGCGAGAGGACCGGGGGACCGGCAGGATGAAAGGGAGAGACGCGCAGCATTCGCGACCTGGCGGGGGCCGCAGGTGCTGCCCGCTCTCCACCTGAGAGGGAGGCTGTCGTGGAAACTACGAATCCCAGCACGCCCCGGCCTCCGTCCCCCCCCCACCAGCCTCCCTCTCCGTCCTCGCACAGCTGACAGATCCAGCAGCAGCGGAGGAAGACAGGAAAAAAATAAGGGGGGG
>QLTV01003443.1:25643-39060 GCA_003457575.1 Thermophis baileyi
CCTTCGGCCGTGGAGGCCACACCCAGTACCTTCCAGGAGCTTCCATGCTCGAGCCCCGGAGCGGCAGCAGACCTGTCTGCACAGGCCGCTGCCTCACCACCAACTGAATTGCGCAGGTCTAGTAGGGCTCCAAAACGCCCCGCCTACCTGCGTGATTACGTATGCTGGACAGCTCCATCCAGGAGGGGAGGGGTGTTATGTTCTAACTGTTTCAACTGTGTTGCATGGTTCCAACCAGGTCCAGCGTTTGAGCGGGAAAAAGCTCAAACGCTATTGGCTGGTCTGTCTGACAGCTCCCTATAAAAGGGCAAGCTGTCAGACTGCTCTTTGCTGGTTGCTTACACAAGAGCTGAAATAAAGAGCTGCTTTGGAAGTCTGTCTCCTGTCATCTCTACCCACTATCTAACAGAAGGCATTTTGGCTGTGGCCCATCCCCTCTTTCTTCTGGCTCCATCTCCTTCTGGAACACAACCCTTTGCTACTACTCAAGGACAAGGGTGGCCTCCCCGTTAGAGGACATTGTGGAAAGCAAGTAGTTGCATTTGACTCAGCAAATCACATACCATACTCCAATGCAGGGGTGGGTTCTGACTTACCTCGCTGCCGGTTCGCTTCCTCATGCGCCACATGGGCGCGCGTGCCTTGTGCGCTGCGTGGGCGTGCCATGCAAGCGCATGTGCATGTGCAGTGCTAAAAACCAAGCTTCTGCGCATGCGCAGAAGCAAAAAACAGCTTCTACACATGCACAGAAGCAAAAAACCAAGATGGCGCCACCTATGGCGCCCCTGAGAGAGCCGGTTCGGGGGCGTGTCCAGCTGGCCATCGCTGCTGGTTCAGCGAGCGGAGGGAATTTCCTGCTACCGGTTCTATAGAGCCGGTCCGAACCGGCAGGAACCCACCTCTGCTCCAATGGCACCTCTGCAGGTGCAGTAAGGGGAGTAAAGATGGCAGCTGCCAAGCTCTCCCTATTTTGCATCTTGCAACATACAAAAGATGGCACAAGACTTTCATTTCACAGCCACAGCTGCCATTTTAATTGTGTTGATTCTCCCACAGACCTTCTCCCCCCTCTCACCCTCAACACAGTGCATGAATTCAGCATGTGTAAAAGAGAAGGGAGCTTCCTTTCACAATGGTGTAAAGACCAGTTGCAGTTTTTTTTTAACTATATAAAAAGTATTTCCTTTGTCATACTGGCAAAAAAATTTCTCAATTAATTTGCAAATCTTTAATAAGTCAAAATCTGATTTGTCTAACCAATTAATCTGTTAAATATTGTATTTCTGTTTCCCCCCCCCAAAGATTTTTATTGTGTTTTTTCCATTTAACAAATTTCCATGATTTTTACATAACTGTGCTCATTTACCTATTATTTACGTATCTTATTTTTACATATCATTACATCCAAATTTAAAATATTCCATACATAACATTTACATCTTCTTTCATTTTAGTCCATATATATTCCATATCCTTCCAATATACATTTTGCTTTACTGTTTTATTTTGCCCTCTTCTTTTTTCCCTTGTTTTCTATATTCAATCCACTCGTACCATTTCTTCCATATTACATAATGCTCCGAATTCATTTGTCCTTTCAGTTCAATAGTTAACTCCAGCTGAGGCCTTCATCCTTCCTGCTCAGAAGTGACTATTGTATTGATTCTGGGCTGTAAAAATCTAAATGTCCACTAGATGGCAGCAAAGACTTAGACTTTTTCAGCAGCTTTATCCCAGGCATATAGAAGAAATGTGTCTTCCATCACATTTGCACCTGCCATTTTGACTTTTTTGACCTTACTGAGGACACCCTCCCATTGTGGTAAGGCTTGGGGACCCACACCCTCAGTTTTGGCCCCTCTGACTTGGGGTTGTAGTCCTACAGCTGGGGGAGTCCCCAAGCCCAGAGCTGCTCTGACTGAGATTCTAACAAAATCAGCCTTAATACATCAGCTTGATTGCTTGGCTTGGGGCAGGAATCAGCTCTGGCTGCAGGTGTATTTTTTCTTCAGATCAAATGATTCCTTTCAAGCTACCACTTTTCAAATATGTTTGTTAGGATTTTTTTTCCCCTGCAGATAATTAAACTGCAATTACTTCACAAATAACCCTAACCAAGCAATTAGATGAAGCAAGATGAGGGAGATGCTCACAGCTCTTGTCACAAACGGTGAGTCTGGCTGCATTTGGGCGCTTGATGGAAGACAGCGGGGAAAACTTACCATCCTCAAGTGTGAAGGGCCATCGCGGATTAAATAGAAGACGAAAGCATGACAATACTGTACAGGTAGGCCTCCAGTTATGAATGTAATGGAGCCTGCCCATGACAGACATACGTTTCATAAAACGGATTGGGCATGTGAATGGCCCGACTGTATGAGTTCTTTCTTGAGGTCATTAAGCGAATTACGACAATTGTTAAGTGAATCCCTGTTAAGCAAACTCTGCAATTGTTAAGTAACTGCTGGAAATAATAGCTGTCCAGCTATTGCGTCTTATGTTCCTCTTTTCTAGATCTCCCAACAGTGACCGTATCACCACTAAGTGCTTTTCTGCTAGTCCTCCTTTTATCTTTCCTTCCCAGCATTAGAGCTTTCCCAGAGAGCCGGTCTTCACACAAGGTGTCTGTGAGCCCCTGTTTGGGAATTCCAGCTAGAAAGCAAGACCATAAGCCGAGACCGGATTGTGTATAATTTATCCAAAGTAAGATAATTTAAGCCTGATCCTCTGTGAGATCTGGCCTGAATGTACAGGTAGTCCTCGACTTACAACAGTTCACTTAGTGACCGTTCAAAGTTACAACGGCTCTGAAAAAAGTGACTTATGGCCATTTTTCACACTTATGACCATTGCAACCTCCCTATGGCCACATGACCAAAACTCAGATGCCTGGCAACTGGTTCATATGTATGACGGCTGCAGTGTCCCGGGGTCATGTGATCCGCTTTTGCGGCCTTCTGACAAGAAAAGTCAACGGGGAATCCAGATTCACTTAACAACCGTGTTACTAACGGTTGAAAGTGCAATGATTCACTTAACAATCGTAGCAAGAAAAGTCGTAAAATGGGGCAAACTCACTTAACAGATGTTTCACTTAGCAACATAAATTTTGGGCTCAATTGTGGTTGTAACTCGAGGACTATCTGTATTAAAATTATATTAGAAAACAAATAAATAGGCACAATCCATTGGGTTGGGAGGACTGCTGGAACAAATTGTGAGAGGCAAGGGATTCCTCCTCCTCCTCCTCCTCCTCCTCCTAACAGATGACAGGCAATGTCCTCTTCCTCTTCCTCCTCTGCAGTCCTCCATCCCTTTTCACAGATTAACAGAGTTGGAAGGGACCTTGCAGGTCATCTAGTCCAACCCCCTGCCCAAGCAGGAGACCCTACATCTGCCTCTACCTAGGATCAAACTCACAACCTGCTGATTGTGAGGCAAGAGCTCCCCTTCTAGGCCACAGCAGCTGGGCTTTCATTAAAGAGACCTGAGCTATTCTTTATGTGCAGTTTTGGCGATTCCCAGGATGGATTGTCTTCAGTGTTTAACTTTCCTTTTGTGGTTAACATCCTGGATTTGGTCTAATATTGTGTCAGGCAGAGGAGACTTGGCACGTTTTGACCTTTTTCTTTATAAAAGTGTTTTGTTTGTCAAGCAGCAGGAGTGGAAAGCAATAAAAGAAATTTCTAACAGAGCGAGCTTGGGAAAACCTGCTCAAGGAGAGGTCTGCCACAGTTATACAACAAAATTGGCACGAAAGCCCATGTGGGCATATGTTAACCTGGTATGCTGAAACGGTCTACTCCTATTGTTCATCTAATATGGTGTATTGGCACCAACAACCGAGCATCTCCAGGCTTTCTGGCAAAAAGTCTGAACTGCCAAGGACTGAACCTGGAGGAAAGCAAGGCCAGTGTGACTGAGTTACTAGCTATAAATGCAAAGGCACTCATAGGCAATTGAACCCCATAAAAAGATACTACAGATCAGTACATGGTTGGCTAATCACCTGAAGACAGAGCTGTTGCTTCACTCTGTCTGGCTTCTCCTGGTAAGCCGAACTGGAAACAGAAACACAGGCATTCGAAGCTTCAAAAGCTTCTGCTAATAGGTTTATTTTAGAAAGGTTAATAGACCACAACAAAAGAATTCCACTGGCTGCCATGTATTAAATGTAAGCTATAGTTGTAGTGAAATCCAACCTTCAGTCCTTCCCCTCTCTCTCTCCAGTCCATGTGATGGGCTAGAAGCTGATCTCTTGAGGGTGGAGAAGGAAGGATAATTTCCATCTGTCTTTTGTTTTGGTAAAAGACTGATGCAGAATCAGGTTCTTTGTTTGTGGTTTATGAGGTAGACCAGATCTGGGAACCAAATTCTGCAGGAAGGGTAGAAGTAAACATTATAGACAGAGGCTCTTGCAGTCTGTTTTTTTTCTCCTCCTTTTCATCTTACATCCTGCTGAGTCAAGGAAGAACCAGACTGAGTTTCTTCCAAATATTGTCTCCTTTCCCAGGGCTTAAGGAGCACTTTTGCCCTTTGCTGTTTATCTAACAGCTTCTGAATATTTTGCCCCAAAGCTATCTTCATAACTCTTCAGCCTGTGACTGTCTTAGAATTGGCTCTCACACTCTGTAACAATGTTCCCACAAATATAACAGAATAACAGCATTAGAAGGGACATTGGAGGTCTTCTAGAAACAGCCCCCTGCTCAGGCAGGAAACACTATATCATTTCAGCCAAATGGTTGTCCAATCTCTTCTTTAAAACTTCCAGTATTGGAGCACCCATCACTTCTGGAGGCAAGTCGTTCCACTGATTAATTGTTCTGTCAGGAAATTTCTCTTTATTTCTAGGCTGCTTCTCTCCTGATTAGTTTCCATCCATTGTTTCTTGTCCAGCCTACAGGTACTTTGGAGAATTGGCTGACCTCCTCTTCTTTGTGGTAACCTCTTAGATATTGGAACACTGCTATCATCTCACCCCTAGTCCTTCTTTTCATTAAACTAGACATACTGTACCAGGGGTGAAATGCTACCGGTTTGGCCCAGTACGGGCGTATCGGTAGCAGCGCCCGCCGGTGGTTCAGAGAACCGGTAGCGACGGCAGCGCGAGGCTCCACCCACCCACCCGGATGTCGCCATTTTCTTGTTTTTTACCCTCTGCACGTGCGCAAAGCGTTCTGCGCATGCGCAGAGGGTGAAAAAGCCCGTGCGCGAGCGGAGTGCAGGTCAAAAAGCGCGCGTGCACGGAGCGAGCACTTCCAAACCGGTAGGGAAGGTAAGTAGATTTCACCGCTGAGACATACCCAATTCCAGCAACTGTTTTTTATATGTTTTAGCTACCAGTCCCCTATCATCTTTGTTGTTATTCTCTGCACTCTTTCTAGAATCTCAACATCTTTTTTATATTATGATGACCAAAACTGGATGCAGTATTTCAAGTGTGGTCTTACAAAGGCATTATAAAGTGGTATAAATGCTTCATGTGGTCTTGATTCTATCCCTCTGTTATTGCATTGCCTTTTTGGTAGCTGCAATATTTAATATATACTTATACTTAATATATATACTTAAGTATATATTATAGCACTTAATATACAGTATACTTAACTTTATCTGTTCTCATCAGTTAGGAATTAATAACCTGCAAACCACATGATGTATTACTTTTATGTCTTTTTTGCATGCAGTCCTCCACTTATGACTACAATTGGGACCACAATTTCTGTTGCTAAGCAAGTTGACTGTTAAGTGAGTTCCGTCCAATTTTATGACTTTTTTGCCACCATTAAGTGAATCACTGCAGTTGTTAAATGAATCATGTGGTAGTTAAGTGAATCTGGCTTTCCCACTTCACTTTACTTGTTGGAAACTGACTGGCAAGGTTGCAAATAATGATCAAATGACACTACAGCCATTGTAAACACATGCCAGTTGCCAAATCCCCAAATTTTGATCCGTGACTGTGGAGATGCTGCAATGGTTTTAAGTGCAAGGAACAATTGTAAATCACTCCCCCCCCCCTACCATTATAATCTGTACAGTTGCTAAATGAATGGTTGTAAGTCAAGGACTACCCCAAAGCACCTAAAAGCAGGACAGGAAACAATGGATGGAAACCAATCAAGGAAAGTAAGGAGAGATTTCCCAACACTTAGAACAATTAATCAGTGCAACGACTTGCCTCGTGATGGGTGCTCCAACACTGGAAGTTTTTAGAAGAGATTGAACAACCATTTGTCTGAAATGATACAGGGTTTCCTGCTTGAGCAGGGGGTTGAAGACCTCCAAGGTCCCTTCCAACTCTGTTATTCTGTTCCAGGGGTCCCCAACCCCCGGGCCGTGGATCAGCACCAGCATGCCAGAAACTGGGTTGCCCAAGCCAGTGAAGCCCCATCTGCACACGTGTGGGATGCAGGCAGCGTGTGAAACCACGCCCCCTCCGTTCCACAAAATAATCTCTCTCCACAGAACCAGTTCCTGGCCCTCAAAGAGTTGGGGGACACTGTGTAATTATATTATTCTGTTATTTTGCATGTGCTGCTCCAAATGGCACAACAACTATCAGCAAACCATCCCAAAACCATGCTGAAAATCTCCAATTTTCTGCAAGAAATCAAATAAAACAGGAGTTTTCTCTTTTGAATAAATTTTATTAAAAGTTTTAAAGAACATAAATCTAACACAAACTAATATAAAATGAAGAATAGGAGTCTTAATCCTCTAATAGGCTTAACATCACTACTATTAAAACCAAAACAAAATCTACAGAAAAGGAGAAAATGACCTTAAATTTTTTTCCCAACCCCTCCAGTAATGTCATCACATCACCACTTTGCTTCTTATAGCTTTTGGACACTAAAACATTAATTAAAACTTGATTTTTTTGGCTGAAAAAACATTACCTTTTTCTGCCTGATATATGCTCTTTGTTTAATCTCTCCCAAAGCACCAGCTGTGGTCAAAATCCCCTATTTCCCTTCAGCTGTTCAGCTAGTCATATTTTATATCCAGGAAGGGGTTTGGAAAAACCACTGAAGATAATCAGATTATTTTGTTCATACAAAAAGAAACAAAGTGACTTTCCCAAACTCATTCAAAATTCAGTATTTTTATAGTTATGAAGCTCCTTGTGCCTAGAGCAGTTTTCATCTATGGGCTTTAGCAATAATTTGGTTAGACCTCTTCTGCACCTTTCTCATAATTGTTTGCATTAGCTGAAAATCTCACCCTGCTTGCCCTTCCTGACTCTCTGGTTGGCCCTGGATGCCCAGTTAAGACCTGGGGGCAAGGGTGGGCTTCAAAATATTTAGCAAGCGGTTCTCTGCCCAGTTGCTGGGTGGGCATGGCCATTGTGGGCGTGGCCTAGTCGGCCTCCTGCACCATGGCAGGGGGGGTGTTTTTGCCCTCCCCGGGCTCCGGAGGCTTTCTTCGAGCCTCCAGGAGGGCGAAAACAGCCTCCCCAGGCTCCGGAGTCCCTCTGGAGACTTCCTGAACTTCTGGTAGGCCTGTTTTTCACCCTACTGAGCCTCCGTGTG
The DNA here is from genome assembly GCA_003457575.1 of Thermophis baileyi. Classification (NCBI taxonomy): domain Eukaryota; kingdom Metazoa; phylum Chordata; class Lepidosauria; order Squamata; family Dipsadidae; genus Thermophis; species Thermophis baileyi. Next base: position 33,182 of record QLTV01003443.1, read on the forward strand.
TGCCCTGCACTTACCTGCATCCAAAAGGGGCCGCGTGGGGACTCCTGGGAGGGGAGGGGTGGGGTGGGCAGGGCCAGCCAGGAGTGGGATTTGGGGGTTCTCCAAACTGCACAGAATCTTAGCTAGAGGTTCTCCCGAACCCCTGCGAACCCTCAGCAGCCCACCCCTGCCTGGGGGCTTTATCCCCATGATCTCACTGCCAAGCAAGGCATGGTGATTGCAGAAACAGATAATCTCCCTGGGAAGATTTTCATTTGTCTGAGTGATGATGGACGGATTGTGAGGGTCACTCAGAGCTGAGGAAGGACCTGCCTTGCCTTGCCTTGCCTTGCCTTGCCTTGCCTTGCCTTGCCTTGCCTTGCCTTGCCTTGCCTTGCCTTGCCTTGCCTTGGTAAGACCACACCTAGAATACTGCATCCAATTTTAGCCACCACACTATAAAAAAGATGTTGAGGCTCTAGAAAAAGTGCAGAGAAGAGCAATCAAGATGATTAAGGGACTGAAGGCTAAAACATACAATGAATGGTTGCGAGTACTCTGCATGGTTAGTCTAGTGAAGAGAAGGACCAGGGGAGACATGATAGCAGTGTTCCGATATTTGAGGGGCTGCCACAGAGAGGAGGGGGTCAAGCTATTTTCCAAAGCACCTGAAGGCCAGACAAGGAACAATGAATGGAAACTGATCAAGGAGATTCAACCTAGAAATAAGGAGAAATTTTCTGACAGTGAGAACCAATGAAACAGCTTGTCTTCGGAGGTTGTGGGAGCTTCATCCCTGGAAGCTTTCAAGAAGAGCCTGGACAGCCATTTGTCAGAAATGATATAGGGTCTCTTGCTTGGGTGGGGGGGTTGGACTAGAAGAGTTATAAGGTCCCTTCCAACTCTGTTATCTGAACAACCACTGAACCCAACCCTTCTCCTTCCTGTTTTACCTAACTATGTCTTCTCATCAAGCAAGCACTGAACAGAACCAAATGTCTATGGATATTCTGAGTCATCCAGGTCATGGTTGTCCCAAAGGTGCTTTTTCAAAAGGCAACTGGACTTTGTTTTACCTTGAAGATATTTTGCTTCTCATCCAAGAAGCTTCTTCAGTTCTGTTCCAAAGAAGCTTCTTGGATGAGAAACAAAACGTCTTCAAGGAAAAACAAAGTCCAGTTGCCTTTTGAAAAAGCACCTTTGGGATACTGAATACAACTGGTAATGACCAAACTTTGCAGGGGGTTATGAATCAGGACAGAATTGTCTAATACCCCTTGGATATATATCAGTCTGTTCAATTACTCCCATACATCTTGAGATTGATCAGGATCTAGGACAGTGATGGCACACCTATGACATGCATGTCACACAACATAACATTTTGAGTGACATGCCAGCATATCCCAACACTGGCAACCACTATTCTCGAAAGCATGTTCCATTCTTGTGTGATTTTTAGAGGCTGCACAAGAATGGGATGTGCTCTTGTGCAGCCTCTGGAGCCTCTGAAAATCATGGGAGGATGGGGGGTGCTTTTGTGTGGTTTTCGGAGACTGCAGAGACCACGGATGAGCATTCTCCAAACCCCTTCCAGAATCATGGCCTGGTGTGATCCAGGGCAACCTTGGGTAGGCTGCAGGGGCCTGCCAACAGAAAGAGAACATTGCTGGAAAGCAAGCAGTGTACCCTGATCCTGGGGAGCATTGGGCAGCTGGGCAGTTGCACCATTCCTCAAAGCTTGGGTACCTTGGGGAATGATGCAAGGGGCCCTTTCAGATTAATCAGATCAGATTAACAGAGTTGGAAGGGACCCTGTAGGTCATCTAGTCCAACCCCCCGCTCATGTAGGAGACCCTACACCTTTCTGACAAATGGCAGTCCAATCTCTTCTTGAAAGTCTCAAGTGATGAAGCTCCCACAACTTCTGAAGGCAAGCTGTTCCATTGGTTGATTGTTCTCACTGTCAGAAAGTTCCTCCTTATTTCTAGGTTGAATCTCTCCTTGGTCAGTTTCCATCCATTATTCCTTGTCTGGCCTTCAGGTGCTTTGGAAAATAGCTTGACCCCCTCCTCTCTGTGGCAGCCCCTCAAATATTGGAACACTGCTAGCACTTTTTCTATAGTCTCAACATCTTTTTTATAGTGTGGTGACCAAAACTGGATGCAGTACTCTAGGTGTGGTCTAACTAAGGCTTTACAGAGTGGTATTAGTACCTCACTTGATCTAGATTGTGTCCCTCTGTTAATGCAATTTAGGATTGCATTGGCTTTTTTGGCTGCCGCTGCACACTGCTGGCTCATATTTAGCTGGTTGTCCACTAAGACTCCAAGATCCCTCTCACAGTCACTGCTATTAAGCCTGGTTTCACCCAGTTTATATGTATACTTTTGGGGTTTTTTTTCTCAGTGGCAGCATCGGTGCTAATTCTGAAGTCAAGTTCCAGGCCTCTATTTCAGGCCAAGCCTTGGCACTGCTGGAGAGTGTGCTGCTACTGTACATTGGGGAGGGGGAAATAGAGAATACTTTCTCTTTTGCTCAGGGTGGTATGTGTGTATGTGACACCCCAGCAAAGTCAAGTTAGCTGTTTTTCAAATTTTTGACACACCAAACCCACAAGATTTACCATCACTTTTCTACAATGTATAATAGCTAAAAAACTCCAAAGCAAAATGATGCCTATCGGCCAAAGCTCCAGTCACAATGGGGACTCTTCCCCAGCCTCAATTCTTCAGTGGATCAAATAGCAGAACTGCTGTGAGCTAACTGTGCATCTCAGCATGCTGGAGAAATAGCATTCTTCCATGGACACTTGGGCCAGGTTTTATGTCCTTCCCCATGGAGAGAAGAGAGTTGCAAGTGTCAAAACTCAGCAACAGGTGACTAGCTGTTCTCGACACCAGGGGAGCAGCTGTCACTCCATCGCAGCTTCCCATGGGCGTCCTGTGGCTCAACACACGGGAAGAAGCTTTTTTTGGTTTCTTAATAATTAAACCTTCCAGATTGGCTGAACGGCTGTAGCAGGAACCTTTTACCTGCAGAGCATGCTAAATATGGATTTAGAAACACTTTGTGCATGTCTGTGTGGTTAATGTGTGTGTATGAGACGATAACCAGCTAGATCTTTCTTGTAAGCACCTTACCTGCTCTGCAGTAAATTCACAGTCTTCTCTGCCTCATCCCAAGGTGGCGCAGTGGTTAGGGTGCAGCACTGCAGGCTACTTCAGCTGACTGCTAGCTGCAGTTCGGCAGTTCAAATCTCACCGGCTCAAGGTTGACTCAGCCTTCCATCCTTCCGAGGTGGGTAAAATGAGGACCCAGATTGTTGGGGGCAATATGCTGACTCTGTGAACCGCTTGGAGAGGGCTGTAAAGCACTATGAAGCGGTATATAAGTCTAAGTGCTATTGCTATTGCTATCTTCATTTTGAGCTAGGAAGGTTCAAATACCCCCATGCCTCCACGAGACGAAGATTTTAAAAAATGTCGCTGGATCGCAGCAAAGACTGAATGAGTGCAGCCCTCTTTTTAGTCTACTCACCAACAAGGGTTGCATCTATGAAACCCTTCTTTTGGGCCCTTATGGAAATACCTTAAGCATATTACAGAATTGTAGAATTGTGGAACTTAGAGTCCCGGAGTTAAAAGGCACATTCCTGAGTTCAGAGAAGGAATCCAAAATGAAGCAGCGCTGACAGATGGCCGTCTTGTCTCTGCTGGAAGACATCCAGTGAAGGGGAACCAAGCAGTTCTCTTGGTAATTGGTTCCACCGAGAAATTGGTCTTACTGTTAGGAATTCTTATTTGAGCACTCAATTGGTCTCTAGTAACTCTAGCACTCTAGTAACTCAGATTCATTATTCTGTCTCCTTCACTCTGGAACAACCAAGAGCAGGTCCTGACTTTCTTCTGTGAGACCTTCTCAAGGTCAAATGAATTCAGCTGCTCCAGGCTTGGTTTCTCCTATTTAATTTCCAGTTCTCTGATCAACATGATGGCCCTTCTCTGAACCACTCTCAGGGTGCTCGAATCTTTCTCAGAATTTATTCCTAGAACCAGGCATAGATTTCAAAGTGGAACAATTACACCTCATGATTTGAAAACTGCAAACTTCTCTCAATGCTATTATTTGCTCTTTTTTTAATGTAGCCATTCTAGACCACACTAGCAGACGAAGCCCTTATCTGTCAAGCATTACAATCCAGTTACTATCTGTGGGTCTGACAAGGATTAGAGCCACAATGGAGGTCACTAAGAGATAAAGAAAACGGACAAACATGTTCAAGTGAACCCCAAAACAATGAATCAATTGAAAAAAAGTCTATGAAAAGAGAGAGATTTGAGTAGCAATAGCAATTAGACTTATATACCGCTTCACAGTGCTTTATAGCTCTCTTTAAGCAGTTTACAGAGTCAGCCTTTTGCCCCCAACAATGTGGGTCCTCATCTTACTGACCTCGGAAGGATGGAAGGCTGAGTCAACCTTGAGGGGGTGAGAATCGAACTGCCGAACTGCAGGCAGCCAGCAGTCAGCAGAAGTAGCCTGCAGTACTGCACTCTGACCATTGCACCACCACGGCTCATGAAAGTAGCATGAGACCTATCCCAAATTAGTCCAAGGAGAACACAGCAAATTCAGTTGAGTAACTGTTTGGAAAAAGAGAAAACAACAGAAAATTAAGGAGGTTCAGGGGTGGGTTCCTCCCAGTTCCTCCCGGTTCTCCTGAACTGGTAGCGGCCTGCTAGTGACGTCACGATGATGTCACCGAACCGGATCGGTCAGTGCCGGTCCGTGGGGGCTGCCATCTTTTTTAAAAAAAAAAATTCGATTTTTTTTCGATTTTTTTTATTCCCCCCCCCCTTCTCAGCATGTGCAGAAGCCGACTTCCGGCACTGTGCATGCGGTTGCCATCTTTTTTTGGGCTTTTTTTATTTTTTGGGGCTTTTTTGGGTTTTTTTCCTACTGCGCATGCGCGCGCGCACGAGGCGCACCTGCGCGCACGAGGCGCACCTGCGCCCACGAGGCGCACCTGCGCCCACGAGGTGCGCGCATGAGGTGCGCGCATGAGGTGCGCGCACGAGGTGCGGGAGGGAGTGAACCGGCAGTGAGGTAAGTAGGAACCCACCCCTGAGGAGGTTGAATGGAGCATAGAATAGAGTTGAATATAGAATATAATATAGCTGGTCCTCAACTTATGACCAGTTGCTAAGCAATTGTTTGAGATTACAATGGATGTTATTTATAGGATGCAGGATTCCCACAATCAAGCTCTGGGTTCAAACATTGCTCTGAAACATAATGTAATTTCTTTGGTTTTGGTTCATCATCCAGCCACTGTGTCTTAAGGGTTTAATGTGGGTCTGGCTCAGGGGTGGGTTCCTACTTACCTTGCTGCTGGTTCACTCCCTCCCGCGCCTCGTGCGCACGCCTTGTGGGCGTGCACGCGCCTTGTGCGTGTGCGCATGCGCAGTAGGAAAAAATCCCCCCAAAATAAAAAAAGCCAAAAAAAAAGATGGCAACCGCATGCACAGTGCCGGAAGTCGGCTTCTGCGCATGCTCAGAAGGGGGAAAAAAATCGATTAAAAAAAAAAAGATGGCGGCCCCCACGGACGGGCATTGACCGATCTGGTTCGGTGACATCATCGTGACATCACCAGCGGGCCGTTACTGGTTCGGGAGAACCGGTCCGAACCGGGAGGAACCCACCCCTGGTCTGGCTAGTGCCCTGAATGCCTTTGCCTTTTAATTAACTTTTAACAGTGTTTTAAGCATTCTTTTGAATTTTTAACTTTAATGTATTGTTTTTATGTTTTTATGTTATATATTTTATTTTATTTTTACTGTACACCCAGAGGTCCTCTGCAGTTCCAAAATGTGATAGATAGATAGATAGATAGATA
>QLTV01003443.1:41298-63224 GCA_003457575.1 Thermophis baileyi
TCCTTCCTTCCTTCCTTCCTTCCTTCCTCTCTCCTGCCCTGCCCTCCCCTCTTCTCTTCTCCCCTCCCCTCCTCTCCTCTCTTCTGCATTTGATGGTGAATTGGAGGGGGTGGAGGGAATAGTTTAAGCCCCCCCTTCCTGAGCCGCTATTCAATCCTATTCAGCCAACCTTTCAGCCAAATAGGGAGGGGGAGGGGGTATGGAGGACCCAGTTCCCTGTCTCTCTCTCTCTCCTGTATCTCAGACCACTTAGAAGCCCTTCATAAGCTGTTCTTTCCAAAATTCACATTTTGAAAAGGTCTCCCTCTGGGAATGCATAAAAGAACAACCTCCTTTGGGGACTCTCTGTGCTTTGCAGATGCGGGGAATGACGGAAGGGTCCAGCTTTCTGTCTGATGCTGATAGCAGCGAAGCAAGGCTTGAGCAGTGACACAGCGTACCAGTGGGCAAACTGCTCCAATGATGGAAAGTTCTGCTGAACAGCTGAATGATCAGATGCAGAGACACAAGTGATGGCCACTAGCCATCTCCACTAGCCTAGGGCAGGGGTCTGCAACCTTAAACACTCAAAGAGCCACTTGGGCCCATTTCCCACAGAAAACAAAACAACGGGAGCCACAAAACCTGGGTGGGCGTGGCCAACTTGACGTCACTCACTCCCATCCAGTCACGACCCCCCCCAGCCACACCTACCCAGGTTTTGTGGCTCCCCGTGTTTTGTTTTCTATGGGAAATAGGTATCTCCCTCTCTCTGTCTTTCTCCCTCCTTCCCTCCCTCCCTCCCTCTCTCTCTCTCTCCACCCCCTTGGCGGGAAACAGCAGGTGGCTACTTCTGGGTTTGCTCTCGAGAGAGAGAGAGAGAGAGAGAGAGAGAGAGAGAGAGAGAGAGAGAGAGAGAGAGAGAGAGAGAGAGAGAGTGTTGCCAGGAGCGAGTGGGGCAGGGAATGGGCTCCAGGAAGGGGAGGGGACCCAGTCTCCCCCATTGTGAAGCACGCTAGCTTTCACTGTGCTGTGCAAGGTGCTGCAAGAGCAGCAGGCAGGCCATGGAGGGGGTATTGGGTCTTCCCCCCACCCCACGCCAAAGGAAAGCCAGCTGGGCTTCTCCTTCCCTCCTACCCTTCCCCCTGCTCCCTTCTCCCCATTCAATCCTACTTCGGGACAGAGAAGCATGTGCTGGAAACGTATGTTGGGGCGATGTCGGAGCGCGTCTTCTGACCCTCTGGCGCTCACCTGCAACTCTCTGTGCTCCTCCAGGCCTGGCTTGCTGGGGGGGGAGCAGCCCTGATGCCTCTGCTTACACCCCCCCCCCCGGCCCCAGCCATCGCTGCCCGGGGAAGGAACAGGAAACAGAAAGTGGCATGTTTCAAAGGCGGCAAACAGTGTTCCGCTGCGAGAGGTGGGCCAGGCCTGTCTGCCGTCCAACTCACCAATGGGGCTGCTTCTGCTGGGCCATCTCCCCCCCCCCCCACTAGGCTGTTGTGCTCGGTGCTCAGCGGGGGAGGGGAGCGCTTCCCCACACTGCCCCCTTCTTTCTCTTGGCCCTGCCGACAAGGGAGGAGGAAGGCCAGGCTTGGGGGATGGCCCCCACCTTGCAAGATCCGCCCCCGCCATTCTCTCCCAGCCCTCTTTGCTGGTGGCAATAGCAAATGTACCACAATGAAGGCGGAATGCTGTTACCGCGCAAAGGCAAGTAGAGGGGCGCTTCGCTCCTGCACTAAGGCTCCGGCCATGCCACTGCCGTGACAGGACGATGGCTCTTTCATCCCTCTGCCATGACAGGGTGACAGGGAGCCACAGCAGAGGGCCCAAAGAGCCGCATGTGTCTCCGGAGCCGCAGGTTGCAGACCCCTGGCCTAGGGGAAAGAAGGAATGCCCCGAACCAGTTATCATGCAGAGTCACAGCAGGCTCCCCCCAATTTCACTTTGGCATTTCAGCTAGCATTTCTGGTGACAGGCTAGCAGTTCTACTTTGTAAAGCAATGAAGGGATCTACCTCTCCAGTCTGGGTCAGGCACTGATATTCACTCAGGCAAACTGTGACACTCAGGGCTTCCCTTAATCATACAAGCAAACACATTTCTTCTTTGATCGTGTCTGTCTTGAGCTGTCTTGCTCCTACCGGCCCTGTGCACCTGAAGAGTCAGCCCCTGAAGCATTTTATGAAGTTGAATCAATTTCCCTTGAGAGGTCAGGAAGGAGATGAGTTTTATTTGCAGGAAGGGTAATTAAGGAGGAGGAGAGATGAAGGGTCCATGGTGCTAGAGGGAAGGTGGGAAGTCAAAACAGGCATGATATTAGAGAATGGTGAGACTTGCAACTGCTGACTTCTCTGGAGCAACGGTAGTGGAGGGGAATTTTTCTCTCTCACACCATTTCCCTAGTCTAAACTAATTCCTGAACGGGCTATAAATCCCCCTTCTTAATGGAGTCCATTGGATCAGAGTTGCCCAACCTTTCCAGCTTTGCAGACCGGCATGGGGGAGGGGGGGAGAGTGGGATGGTTCCGCATAAGCAATGGGCAAGTGCGTGTGCATGCGTGCACTCCATTTGTGCAAGCGGCGGGTGCTCTTGCAAATGGAGTGTGTGCGTGTGTGCTTGCCCGCTGCTCATGGAAGTGGGGATGCATGCATGCATGCTTGCCCACCATTTCCGCAGCCCGGTTTTGAATGGCTCAAGGCCCGGTAGTGGCCCGTGGCCCGGGGGTTGAGGGTTCCTGCATCGTCTGGGCTTTTCCTATCTGTGGCACAAATGTACCCCAGCATCCTTTTTGCTGTGCTGTGTTGGTCACCAGCCCATGCCACAATCGTCCATAACTTGCCGTTTGTGATTCTTGTTTTCAAGTAGAGTTTTATCCTGATGTCATTTCTGCCATAGGTACCACATGGCTTGCTTCACTGGCCATCCAGGTGCAGAAGTGGCTGGGAGTGGCTCAGCTCCTCTTGATCACTTTAGGCTCATGTAGGGATACCTTCTCCCTTCGGGCCCCAGCCCGCTCTTCTGCAGGCCCATGGGGACACGTAGGCTGCCCTGCCCCAGGTTTTCCTTGTGCAGTGCAAGGTTTCTGAGTTAATCCCCAGCTCTGAGTTTCCAAAGGCGTCAACCAGGTGCTGACCAGCAATGGATATGAAGGGGCTGTAGAGTAAAATGGAACAGGGAAAGAGAGGGAGGAGGAGAGGGAGGGAGAGGAGGAGAGGGAGGAGGAGTGGGAGAGGAATAGAGGAAGAGGGAGAGGGAGGGATAGAGGAAGAGGGTGGGGTAGTGGGAGATGAAGCAGAGGGGGAGAGGGAGAGGAAGAGGACAGGGTAGAGGGAGAGTTGATTCATAGCTCAATCTCTCTGCACCTGCCAGCTTTTTTGGAATTTTTGCACTCTGCCTAAATAGCGCTAAATCCATGTTTGTTTACTTTTGAATATAGTTTAGTACACTTCTTGAATATAGGTAGTCCTTCACCTATGACCACAAAAAGCACTGGAGCTTTAAAAATAGATTGGAAGTAGCTCTGGGAAGGTCCGTCCTAATTCTGAATGGTGCTAAGCGACTGGTTGTTAAGTGAGGACCACCTGTACATAGTCTTTCTTCCTTAACCCCAATCACTGGGCAAAGGATATATTTTACATTTTTCTGTGTGCTCAAGAAGAACATAGAAATAATCTATAGTCTGGTGCCCACTGGATATTTCTCATAATTTTCAGGCACAGCTTGCTGCTAGGGAAGGATGAAAATGAAACCTCAAAACATCTGGAAGGTATTGGATTAGGGAAAGCTGTTATAAATCGAATTGACACAATACATTTAATCTTAACCCAAGATTAACAAATATAATGGCTGTGTTCTCAGAAGATTTGATGTTCAGTCGAATAAAACCTATCCTGATTCAATGGGACAGACTTGTTTATAAACATGCTAAAGCAAGGCTGAGTTCCCACAACGCCTTAAACCAGTGTTTCTCAACCTTGGCAACTTTAAGTTGTGTGGGCTTCAACGCCCATCATGCTGGCTGGGGAATTCTCGGAGTTGAAGTCCAGGCATCTTAAAGTTGCCAAGGTTGGAAAACACTACAATGAGCCGAACAATGAGCCGAAATGATCTTAGTCTAGCCTGCGATTAAATCCAGCCATAGAAAGGAGGAAGATGATTTGTAAAAAAATCTGGTGGCATTCAATTCAAACACAATTCTGTAATTTGGATGGAATGTGTAGGTTTATTTCTTCCAATCAGACCAGCATTTTTCCTATCTATGACTTTTTTTTCTAGAAGGATGATTATTGATTTTTAAGGCCTGTTTTGAGAATAGAAACCATTGTAATTTTTAAAAAGTAGGGTAGATGGTGCTGGTATTCCCTTCAAAACTGTCTTAGGACTTGGAAAAAGCTTTCAGTAGTTCTCTCCGTGGATCAGCCCTCTCCATGCACCTCTGGCTCACATCGTCTCCTTCAGATCTGCCACGGCCATTGTCCACCTTTAGTGTCTTTTTTCACAACCACAATCATGAGGAACCTGCAGTCTATGGGTTCCCTGTCTGACCAATAAAGTCCTTTTCATAACTTCTCTCTTCTTGGGTTTCAGAAAAGGGACAGCATCATCATAAGCCATTCAGTCGTGTCTGACCCTCGGCCGCCCCATGGATCAGCACTCTCCATGCACCTCTGGCTCACATCATCTCCTTCAGATCTGCCATGGTCATCCCGGTGTCCTCCTTTATAGTGTCCAGCCAGCAGGTACTAGGGTGACCCTTCTTCTTTTTCTGCTAATTACTCCCAGCATGATTGACATTTTGAGTGAGCCAGCTCGCCTGACATGGCCAAAGGATGCTAGTGTCAAGATTGACTCGAACCTTCACCTATATACCACTTTCCTCGCAGCTTGACAAAGAATGGGGGTGGGGTGGGGTGGGGTGGATTGGAATGCAAGGGTGGGGGCCTCTAAGCATCGTTGATTCCCATGAGATACATAACTCCCACCTCAAGGACACCCAGAGCAGATGCCACAGGGTGATCGGCTGGTTCTCAAAAATCAAAATGAACAGAAGTGATTGGCAGGCATAAATGGACTGTGGTTGGCCTGTGGGGAAAGGGGAAATGAACTATGTGTGTGTTTGTGCGGGAAGCTCAGAGCTGGTTTTGCTTCTTCTGAGCCAATGTGGATTTATTCAGTAAAGTTTATTCTCTTGGTAAAATAATGACCCAGGAGTTACTTTTTTTTGGATTCGCCAACTGGACAGTTGACAGCTAGTCTTTGTTTCAGTTTCTTGGCTTTGAGTGACATTTTGGGTGAGGTTTGGTCTAGGACTCTTTGTGAGTTTTGCAGTCCATGAGATGTGTAATAGTCCAGCACCACAGTGGAAGTGCGAAGGCATCTACCCTTTTCCTATCTGCCTTGTTCAGAGTCTAACTTTCACAGCCATAAATAGCAATTGGATAAATTATTGTCTTGACTAATCTGCCTTTGGTTGGGAGGCTGATATCTTTACTCTCCCAGATGTTATTCATGCAGGACATTGCAGGTCTTCCAAATGCTGTTCGCCTTCTGATCTCAGGACTGCAATCACCTCGTTGGTCAATTTTAGAGCCGAGGAAGATGAATTCCTTTAAAGGGACAGCTTTAATCCCCAAACAGAGCTGGTTGGGAAGCAGGGCTCTTTAAATCAGCTCCTTTGATGTTAATAGAGACTGTTTGCTGCTCTGCTGGTGGCCTCATCCATTCATGGGAAGGAAGGAGCTCAGCCTTTTCCTTCCCACCTGCAAAGAGGCATGAACACACCAGACTTTCATTGTTTCCACAATGGGCAATTTTAAGAGAATTAATTGCTGGGGAAGAAAGTTTCACTCTTCAGTGCATGGCTCCCTTCTGAAATAACATACTAAAACCAGGTTTTATCTGATCTCCACAGGTGATCATGGAAGCATATGGATAGTCCTCAAGTTATAACTGTAATTGATCCTGCAATTTCAGTCATAAGTGATAACAGCAGGTCATTTTGTGACTGTTTAATTTTACATCTTTTTTGCAGCACTCACTAAGTGAATGCCATGGTGGTTAAGTAAACCCGCTGTTTGCTATGGGCCTTCTTTTTTTTTTGCTAGAAACTGGAAATTAAACACCGGTTTCCAGCAAATGGCCATAAATGCAGGTCGGTTGTTGGGCACCACAAATGTGTGTACCTCTGGCCTCAAGTTAAGCTTGACCCTTGGCAGCTGCATCTATAGTTAGTCCTTGACTTATGACCATTCACTTAAGAAGTGTTCGAAATTACAACAGCACTGAAAAAAGTGACTTATGACCAGTCCTCACACTTACGACCTTGTAGTAAGGGTGAGGACTGGTCATAAGTCCTCACTTGTGTCCTTGTAGTCACATGATCACAATTTGGGCACTTGGCAACCTAATGTATTTGCAAACGTTGCAGCCATTTGCAACCTTCAGAGAGGGCTTCTGACAAATAAAGTCAATGGAGGAAGCCAGATTCACTTAATGACATGTCATTTGTTTAATGACCATGGTAAAAAGGTCATAAAAGATCAGGCACATTGATTAGCAATGGAAATTCTGGTCCCTATTATGATCGTAAGTCAAGGGCGATTTTCTTGGCAAGAGTAAGGAAGGATTTGCCACTCTTTTCTTCTGCAATGTGTTTTGACTTCCATGTCCATTCTACAACTCTGGAGTTCAACTCCCAGCCAGATTCTGTCCAGGATGAGCCTTACTTCGTTTCCCAGTAAGCTGGCAAGGCTCAATCATAGGCATTAACAATTGGTTAAGCCCTTCTAGGTTTTACTGTTTTTAATGATGGAATTAAACTGATGCTTGAGTATCTCCACTGCCTCATTTGTCTGAATGGATCAAATAAAACTTAATGGGGGCTTCCGGACAGAAGGCTTGAAGTACGATGGATCAAAAGACATTCTGCTACTTTCCCCTTTTCTTCCTTAAAAGAGAGAGGATGGACAAAATGGAAGAAAGTTGATTGCTTCAAAATAATGGTGTTCCAAACCCCAGTTATGAATACCTGAAGTTTACATAGCTCTTTTCAATCTATGAACCTGTAATTTTTAAACCCTCTTTATTGACTGTTAATATTACATCCATAAAAATAGCAGCAATTGTCTGCTTATTGCAATGTGGGAACTGGCCATGGTAGTTTGTAAATCATGTTCTTAATGTAAGCATAATGTGTGAATTTAGCCAGAGTGGCTTATTTAACAAGCCAGGGCTCATGCAAACCTTGGCTTGGAACAATGTGGAATCCTCTCTATCACTCAGGCCTTCCAAAAGGACATTTTGAGGCTTGACCACATGACAATTTGTTCAGGTAGTCCTCAACCTATGACTACAATTGAGCCCCAAATTTCTGTTGCTAAGTGAGACAGTTGTTAAGTGAGTTTTGCCCCATTTTACAACCTTTCTTGCCACAGTTTTTAAGTAAATCACTGCAGTTGTTAAATTAGTAACGCAGTTACAGTAAGTGAATCTTGCTTCCCCATTGACTTTGCTTGTCAGAAAGTCACAAAAGGTGGCTCCATGATCTTGGGACAGTTTAACCATCATAAATATGAACCAGTTGAATCTGAATGTGACTATGGGGATACTGCAATGGTTGTAAAGTGTGAAAAATGGTCATATGTCACTTTTTTCAGTGCCATTATAACTTCGAACGGTGACTAAACAAATGGCTCAAATGGTCAAGGATTACCTATATGTCAAATGGACCTTCCATTATTATGCAACAGAAACGCAGGGAACATTTGCGGTGATGTTTGCTTTGTGCTTGTATTGGCCAGGATGAAGATGTTGCACACAACTGGAGCACTGGGGAACATATGGGGGCCGGAGACAATGTAGGGCTGAAGGGTAACTGGAGCCTGATTTTCAGGACATTTTCTTCTTTTTAAATAAAGTTTTCAATAGTGAAGTAAAAGAGTGAGTTAAACCCAACTCTAATGGCTTAATGAAATTTGCCACCTCTCAGCCTTTGAATTAGCTTTGTATTGATGAAGAGACAAGACTGGGCAGGGTGATTTTGTATGCTCTAGTTTTAAGGCATTGTTTAAAAATTGAATCACAACTTGAAAAAATGGAAATTGAAGACATGTAATCTTAGTAGACAGATAGTAGACAGATCTCTCACTCTGTCTCCATCATCTATTCTCTGTCTCTATCTATCTATCTATCTATCTATCTATCTATCTATCTATCTATCTATCTATCTATTACCTAATCTATCATCTGTCTCTATCTATCTCCATCTCTTATCTCTCTCTATGTCTCAATGAGTTTTTATAGGCATACATTTAGAAAACACCTTAGATAATTGTTTTGCCTTATTATCTTTTTTGGTTAGTGTAGCACTTTTCGTCTTTTTCTTTTTTTGATAGTTTAAAATGGAGTTTCATTTTTTATTACTATGACAGATTAGGTATTTATTCTAAACTACATAGTTTTATTATAAATAGTAACATTATATTGCTACTTAGTTTTTATCTAATATCATAATTAGCCTTTTAAAGAAGAAATGTCAATTGCAATGTTTTTTTTTTGAAGTTAAAATTAAAACTAATAAAATGAATGAATTGAAGTAACCTGAATGCTTGCAATGGCTAGGTTCACGCAAGCCGCAGTATGGCTAATGTAATGTGCAAATGCTTTCTGCAGACTGGCATCAAAGATTGAAAGGCAAGATAAAGAGGGTGCGGCACATTGTAAGCCTCCTGGAAGACCTGATCCAGACCAAGGAGAAGACCTTCACTGCCTGCCTGCCTGCCTTCCCTTCCCTTTCACGCTGGAAGATGTTTGCAGGTAAAGCACACAGAAAGGCCGGGAATTGTAACTATTTACAGAGCTCCTAATATGCTTATTTTGCATTTGTTTGCTCAGTTCAGGCTGTTTTTCAGTCTCAATTTGCATAGCATTTACAAAAAACACAAAGGCAGGAAACAAGTTTCATTGAAGCCAAAGCTGCCAAAGACTTAGATAGAGTAACAGAGTAACAGAGTTGGAAGGGACCTTGTAGGTCATCTAGTCCAACCCCCCACTCAAGCAGGAGTCCCTACATCATTTCTGACAAATGGCAGTCCAATTTCCTCTTGAAAGTCTCAAGTGTTGGAGCTCTCACAACCTCCGAAGGAAAGCTCTTCCACTGGTTTATCGCTCTCACTGTCAGAAATTTCCTCCTTATTTCCAGGTTGAATCTCTCCTTGATCAGTTTCCATCCATTGTTCCTTGTCTGGCTTTCTGGTGCCTTGGAAAACAGCCTAACCCCCTCCTCTCTGTGGCAGCCCCTCAAGTATTAGAACACTGCTATCATGTCTCCCCTGGTCCTTCTCTTCACTAGACTAGCCATGCTCAGTTCAAAAGAGTCTCTTTTGAAGGCCACTGCTTTGCCCAGAAAAGCTGTATAATGGCTTAATATGATGGTCTGTTTCCCACCAAATACCAACTTCAGTTTTAGCCTTGTCTAGCATATTGTGCACACCTAGATAATCATAGAGTTGGAAGGGACTTTGGAGGTCTTCTAGTCCAACCCCCAGTTCAAGCAGGAGACCCTATACCATACATTTTGGCTGTCCAATCTCTTCTTAAAAATCTCCAGTGATGGAGCATCCACAACATCTGAAGGCAAGCTGTTCCACTGATTAATGTCAGGATTTTTTCTCTTATTTCTAGATTGCTTCTCTCCTTGATTAGTTTCCATCTATTGCTTCTTGTCCTGACTTCAGGTGCTTTGCTAAATAGGTTGACCTTCTCATCTTTGGGTCTATGACAATTCGCTATGGCCAGCTCGCCACAGCCAACTCGCCATGGCCAACTTGCTGTGGGACAACTCACTGATCTAGGTAATCTCTAACTGGCTGGCTAGACTCAGGGCATCAGAGATGGATTTTCAGAGATGAGGCAACAGTCAATCTTAATGTTGTTATAAATAACATCCCAATGAAGGAACTGCCAAGGAGAAAATCACATCCTGACCAACACTGGCAAGGCAAGTTACTGTATATAAAAAGGGAAAAATCCCCATACTCACTAGCACTGAAGATGTTATTTAGTCAGGTAATGAAACATCTGCAAACAAACAACCAAGCTTAGAGAGCAAAAGGACTCCACATATCCTCTATAGCAGCCAACACCCAGATAAGCAGGGTGTCAGGCCTGGAAGCCATCTTTTACCTTTTTGTATTCAGGCCGGCCACATTTTCTACTGTGAGAAAATGGGAGGGGGGATTATATGGAGTAGGTGATATATAGTAGTCTAAATAACATTCTTTCCAGAAAGTCAAGGCCGTTGTGCCCGGCAGCTGCGATGAAGTAACTGGGAGGCATCTTCAGTTTTGGATGGTGCCTGATTGGATCGTGTGATGGACATATGGGTGCTGGGCAGGGACTTGAACTTTCATTTGGGTGGAGAAAACCTGGAAGCTTTCAGATTCAGGTTTTCCCAGATGTTGCCAACATGGCATCTCTAATAAATTGGAACTTTGAGGAACTTCTAGCCTCGGAGTTTTATTTCATTGGGGGTGTTTATTGGAACCTTGACATTAACCTGAATCTCTAGATAACCAAGCAGCACCCCGAAAGGGGGCTGTCCGGGGTGCTGATCTCCAGCACTGACCTGAAACTCAGGCAGTGTGAAGAGTCAGCGAAAATGGAGGAGAAAGAGGAGATAACAGAAGGAGCCACAGGAGCAGATACCGGAGAGCTTATCGAGGTCCGGTATTCTCCTTCTGAAGACATGGTGCAAGCCCTTGAGGCTGCAGAGACAGCCCAATGGCTGGGCGCTCGGCCCAAAGAGGTGGATTCCTGGAAGAGTTGCCAGTCTGATCCAACTTCAGAGATGGGACAGGGAGAGCTACTGCTTGAGTGTCGGCCCATTGCCAGCCCCCTGAAGTCGCCCCACGAGCCAGAATGGAGAGAGGTGAGGACGACGGGGTCTGAAACTCCCCAAGGCTGGAACCTGTTGCCTCCGTCTTGAAGCCTATCATTTTTCTGGGCTCCGGGAGCAGTTTGAGCAGCTTGAAATGGGAAGTTATGCACCACTGGCACAGCCCCCGCAAGTGAGATGGAGTTTAGCTCAACCCACCTTCACTTTTCCCGATCCAGGACCTGGCAGTGGAACTAGCGTGGCATCAGCACCTTTCTACTTGGCCAGGGGCAATCGGGGGATCAGCTCGGCGTAGCAGGGTCAAGCAACAGGAGGGGGACAGCAGACGCAGCTGGCATGGGGTAAGCTACAACCGCCAGTCGCCCCCCCCTCGCCAACCGGGCCCCCTGCTGCCCCCTGCAGAATGCATCCTCTCAGGCTGGGGATTCTATCCCGGCCACGGGTGGGTCCAGTGCCAGTGGTATACAGAGGGATACAATCAAGTGAAGTACTAATATCACTCTATAAAGCCACACTACAAAAGACCACACCTAGAGTACTGCATCCAGTTTTGGTCACCACACTACAAAAAAGATGTTGAGACTCTAGAGAAAGTGCAGAGGAGAGCAACCAGGATGATTAGGGGACTGGAAACTCTAACATACGAAGAGCGGTTGCAAGAACTGGGCATGGCCAGTCTAGTGAAGAGAAGGAGCAGGGGAGACATGATAGCAGTGTTCCAATATTTGAGGGGCTGCCACAGAGAGGAGGGGGTCAACCTACTTCCCAAAGCACCCGAAGGCCAGACAAGGAATAATGAATGGAAAGTGGTCAAGGAGAGATTCAACCTAGAAATAAGGAGGAACTTTCTGACAGTGAGAGCGATCAACCAGTGGAACAGCTTGCCTTCGGAGGTTGTGAGAGCTCCAACACTTGAGACTTGGAGCCGAGGTGGCGCAGTGGTTAGAGTGCAGCACTGCAGGCTACTTCAGCTGACTGCTAGCTGCAGTTCGGCGGTTCAAATCTCACCGGCTCAAGGTTGACTCAGCCTTCCATCCTTCTGAGGTGGGTAAAATGAGGACCCAGATTGTTGGGGGCAATATGCTAACTCTGTAAACCGCTTAGAGAGGGCTGTAAAGCACTATGAAACAGTATATAAGTCTAAGTGCTATTGCTATTGCTACTTTCAAGAGGAGATTGGACTGCCATTTGTCTGAAATGGTGTAGGGTCTCCTGCTTGAGCGGGGGGTTGGACTAGATGACCTACAAGGTCCATTCCAACTCTGTTAATCTGTCTGTTACAATCTGTTTTATACAGAAAAACAGGATTTAATTATACAGAATAACAGGATTTATAAGAGCATACTAAGTAACTAGCTGGATGACTGTATTGCTTTTTATTTGGAATAATATCAGCATTGCCTTTTCTTGGTTTTCCAAAATTGTTCTTCTCCCAACAATCTCCCTTTTATATCGAAAGTTTTGGCTTTGTTTTTTTAATAAGGGAGTTTCTCATTAAGAACTTCCCTGCGTACACAGCTGCATGATTACACAGCTACCCTTCTGTTTCAGAATTAGCACAAGGTTTATTAAGTTCGGTATCTCTGGGCTTTAGGCAGGAAAATCCAATGTATCTTCCTTTCTATTTTCCTTGAGCGCAGCCGAAGGGAGGTGCAGTTGGTAGAAAGGACTAAGGAAGTGCTGGTTGGATAGCCTAGAAAATTAAGGAGGTTCAGCCTGATTGGTAGCAACCGATTGCAATTATTTTTTGCTGGGGGGGGGGTGGAATTGTAAGGAAGGGTCTGTCAGAGAGGTTTGAAATGAACCCCGTTCTCAGTTGGTAGCACTTTGCAAATAATGCCATTAGGAATATGGGATGCCTCAATTTCATTGCAATTTGCTGTTGTGTTTCATTTGCTTTGCAACCCCCCCTTTTCATGCATGTGAAAGAGATGATTTTTCTTATGAATGCTGGGAGCAAGTGAGAAAGGGGGGTAGGTAGGAGGCACGTGGGAAGAACAGGGCCACGCAGCTGACAGGTTCCTTTTATCACCCCCGTTAAATGACTGTTTCACTAACTGATGCTTAATTATCTCTCAGAGGCTGGTTAATGGAATCTCGGTGCCCTTCAGTGGCTGGCAATTCAAAGCCTTTTCAAGGCACGTGGTATGTGGTCTTGTCTGCCTGGGTAAAGAGGTATAAAAAACAGCTGCTTTTCTCTGGTATGGCTGTGTTGTCAAAACAGCTATCAGGACAGGCTGAGTGGAAATAGCAAATCCAGGAGAGAAGGGAGTTTGAGGGCTGTCTCCTTAGTGTTTCTGCAAAATGATATTCCCAAAGTACAAAAGCAAGGAGCGATTCTACAAGGTTCAGTTGAAGAAGCAATGGTACAAGTCTTCTTTTAACACCTTTCTTCCCATGAAGGATCCTTTGCTCTCTCCTCTCCCCTACTTTCACTAGTAAAAGGGGATAGAAGTAGAAATGGGCAGGGGAGATGAAGTGAAATCCACTGGATCTAATTGGGTCCATCACTAGACTAGTATGATGGATCACTAGACTAGTGATGGACCCATCTACTGAGTCCATCAATAGAGGCTTTTAAGAAGAGACTGGACAGCCACTTGTCTGAAATGGTATAGAGTCTCTTGCTTGAGCAGGGGGTTGGACTAGAAGACCTCCAAGGTCCCTTTCAACTTTGTTATTCTGTTCTGTTCTCTTTCTCTTTTCAGGGGGTGACTTCAATTATAATCCTTCCCCTTAAAGATCTCAAAAGAAACAAGTTGATTCAGACTGTTAGGGGTTTAGTTTGGATTTACTTTATCTAATCCAAGAGGTGTTTCAGATGTCTGTGTGTGGTTTCTGCTTTCTTTTAGCATTTTAATACTTCAGTGTTTGTGGGAGTGGGAGGGTTATGTGCTGCTCATAGAGAGCAAGTTCAGTCCTGAGTTACAAATATTCTCTTCTATTGGTACAAACCAGTTAAAGTTCCTCAAAACATCTTAAGTAAACCAAAAGATCCAGTAGTCCCAAAAGAAAAAACAGGAGTCATTTACCACATATAGTGTAAGGAGTATAACAGCCAGTATGTAGGACAGTGATGGCGAACCTTTTTTTGCTCGGGTGCCAAAAGGGGACGCGCGTGTGTGATAGCGCGCACGTGCATGCCCACACCCATAATGCAATGCCCTCCCCCTGTGCATGCACGCACAACCCCCCCCCCTGTGCTGCCCCCCGTGCATGCATGCAGGACTCACTGAAGCCTCCCGAGCCTGTGGATGGCGAAAAACGGATTCCAGCTGATTTTCAGCCTTCCGGAGGGCGGGGGTAGGTCGTTTTCACCCTCCCCAGGCTTCAGGAAAGCCTCCTGAAGCCTGGGGAGAATGAAAAACGGACCAAACGGCCCAACTGGAAGTTTGTTTCTGAACTTCTGGTTGGGCTGTTGGGCCGTTTTTCACCATCCACAGGCTCCGGAGGCTTTCATGAAGCCTGGGGAAGGTGAAAATGACCTACCCCCGCCCTCCGGAAGGCCGAAAATCAGCTGGCCAGCGCGCACATGTGCACTGGCGCTGACATAGGGCAATGCCTCGTGTGCCTCAGATATGGCTCCGTGTGCCACCTGTGGCACACGTGCCATAGGTTCGCCATCACTGATGTAGGACATACAGGCAGAAAGACTAACAAAGCACAACTAGCAGTCAGAAGACATGATGAAACACCTTAATTACATAACACATGGACAGACTTCACCATAATTTCAACTGTGAAACTGTGAGCATCTTAGACCAAGCTAAGTCTAAAAATGCTAGAGAATTTCTGGAAACCTGGCACTCAGACAAATCAGCCATCAACAGGCACATAGAGATAAACAACATCTACATACCATTCAAAACAGGCAATCAAAAAGCTAAAAGACTACAATACCTTTTTGCCAGCCATCAACATCCAGATAAGTAGATAAGATTAATGCTTGACCAACAATCAAGCAGCAAACAGTATTTCAATCAAAGGACTTACTAAGTCTGACAAACATAGAGATAAACCACATCTACATACCATTCAAAAGGGACAATCAAACAGCTAAAAAAACCCATAACACCCCTTTACCAATCAACACCCAGATAAGCAGAGATTAACACCAAGATCAATACAAGACTGATAATTAAGCAGCAAACAATATCCTAATCAAGGAACTACAAATTCAGGCCAACAAGCTAACAGTAAATAACAGCCTAATCAAGGAACCACTAAGAATACATCCACTGACAGCGCAAATCACTTGACATAAACAGAGTCCAAACCCTTCCTAGCACTGATGATGCTACCTAGTTGGGTAATGAAACATCTTCTGCAAGAAAAGAACCAAACTCAGAAAGCTTCAAGGACTCCACAGCTATTTAAATGCAAGCTGGTTCCTTATAATGCTTTGTGGAATGGACATGGATTATGATCTGGAGAAATCTAGTTACAAGGATGAGCTGAGCAAGGATTCTGGGCTGTATCTGGACAGTCCCCTGTAGCACAGTTATAGACAACTTAATGTTTACAATCCAGAACTACTGCCTAATTAAGAAGTACCAATAGAAGAGAATATTTGTAGCTCAGGATTGAACTATGGGGTCCTTGGTGCTCTCTTGGTTGTTTTCTTGCAGATGTTTCATTACCCAAGTAGGTGACATCGTCATTTGCCCCACTCTCTTCTAGCACTGATGATGTTACCTAGTTGGGGAATGAAACATCTGCAAGAAAACAACCAAGCTCAGAGAGCGTCAAGGACCCCATAATTAAGACTTGTTACGACTTGCCACCAAAAAGGTGGCAATTCTTGTTCTACTCAAGAGAAGACACTTCCAAATGCTTCTTGGATTAGAGAGGAGTTACCTGATTTTCTGTCTGACCTGCAAATCATGTTTCTGTTATTCTATTATTCTTCTCAGTAAAGCAGCTTGGACTTTTAACAGCCATCCTGCACTGCCAGTCTCTAAGATTACAACTTGCGATTTTATGCCTTGGCTCTGGAATGCCAGTTGTTGCTGTTGTACCTTAAAGAGTATCCTGTTTCCGGCAAGGAGACAGATTTACTCCCTGCTATTAATTCTAGGGGAAGATGATAATTTATTCTCAGAGAGTTTGTTCTTCGTTGCCTTCTGAAAACATGAGGGTGGTTTTTCAATGGTCTGGAACAAATTTTTGTTAATTTACTTTATTAACCCACTGGAAGGAAAGCTAGTTCTAATTTACTTTTCAGGAGAAGCAAAATAGGCCAGAATTGAAAATGATGATGGGGTTTTCCAAAGAAGGGGTTCTTGGAGCTTAGGAAAAAGGCTAGCTTGTGGCAGAAATGCTACTATTGCTTCAAATGCACTGCATTTTAATCAATACTCTATGCAACTGAGGGTCCATCCTTAGAGTTATTACTAAAGTATTTCTCTCAAGAGATAATGCTTAATACACTCGCTCAGTGTTTCTCAACCTGGGCAACTTTAAGTTGTGTGGACTTCAACTCCCAGAATTCCCCAGCCAGTCAAGACAGCAACATTGTGCAAAGTCAGAATTTGCCTGTCGGTTAAAGCCAATTTGAAAACAGTGAAAGATTTTTAGCCTGACCATGTTGCATTTAGGGCATAGGCTATCTGAGTTGCAAAAATCCCACTGATAGCTAGATGACAGCAAAGAGAGGAAGGTTTTTTTCTGTTTCTTTTGTGTTGCTGCCTAGTGGTCAGTTGAAATTCTGCAGCTAAGATAAGGCAGCCCCAGCTGCCACTGGCTGAG
The DNA here is from genome assembly GCA_003457575.1 of Thermophis baileyi. Classification (NCBI taxonomy): domain Eukaryota; kingdom Metazoa; phylum Chordata; class Lepidosauria; order Squamata; family Dipsadidae; genus Thermophis; species Thermophis baileyi. The sequence goes on from QLTV01003443.1 coordinate 57,920, forward strand.
TCACCTTCTTCATCTTAATGCGCCCCTCTTCTGTTCCCCTTCACAACTGAAACAAGGACAACATCCACCTGTTTGTTACTCCGTTTGTCTGTCAGGGGAAACCCCCCTTCTGAAGAGGATTCTTTGCTGATTAACTGTAATTTTTTGTTTGCTTTTTCCCTTCTGAACTATTCAGAGGAGATTCTTTTCTAATAAATTCAAATAAAATATGTGCAAATACAATTTCTAATAAACAAACAAACATTTAATTGTTTCATCATACTCCGTTCCCTCTTGCAGAGAGAGGAAGACCTGAGAGTGGCTACTTCAGAGGTGGGTTCCTACCGGTTCTAACCGGTTCTTTAGAACCGTTAGTAACTCGGCGATGATGTCATGGAGCCGGTTCCGTCGGTGTTTCTGTGGGCGCCGCCATCTTGGATTTTTGCTTCTGCACATGCGCAGAAGCTATTTTTTGATTGCTGCGCATGCACGCGCATGGCACAACCCTGAGTGAACCGGCAGTAAAAGGATCCAGAACCCACCTCTGGGCTACTTGGCTACTGAGATTAACTCCAGTCCCTGGATGCGGGAGGAACCAAGTCTCAAATCTGAGCCCCCGTTTCCTCAGACGTACCTCTAGATTCTCTGTACCACATCTTTGCTCATGGAAATGCTAGCAGCACAGCAGATTATTAGAAGGTTGAAATATGCAAAAATGAAAGGTGCTAATGAAGAGCCTTGTGGGAATAGTGGAATAAGTTGCTGTAACTTTCAAGCAGTTCTGCCTTTTGGGCAAGACTAATGAACGATGGTTGAACTGGGCTGAGCCAGAGGCTTGAACGCCTTGGTTTAAGAAGTTTTCTATTGAAGTGTCCCAGAGAGGCAAACAGTCCCCCCATTAGAGAGCCTTCCTTTCCTCTTGCTTAGGCAAGACACAGAGTGAGCATGTCTAGCGCTCCTTAAAGTAATGAACATTGGCTTGACTGTAGCTTCTGTGTAATCCTCTCTATTGCACAATACAGGTAGCCCTGAACTTACGATCAGTTGCTTAGTGACCGTTCGAAGACCTCCCCCAAACTACTTATGACTCAGTTCTAAGTACCGATGGCCACTCCCTCCCTGCAGTCACATGACTGCATTTTGGGTGCTCGGCAAGCGGCCTATATTTATGGCCATTTGCAGGGTCCTGCAGTCATGTAACCATGATTTCTGACATTTTTGTGCCAGAAACCAGTATTTACTTTCAGTTTCTGGCAAAAAATGGCCCATAATGAACAATGGGTTCACTTAACAACCATGGTGTTTGCTTAACAACTGCCATAAAAATAGGCTGTAAAATTGGGTCAGTCATGTAGTGACCTGCTTTATAACAATCACAATTTATGATTGTAACTGCCAGGCTCAAGTATGGTCCTAAGTCAAGGACTACCAGTATTGCTATTTTAACACCCACCCTAGATTTTGACTGTCCATGTTCTATTCCCCTGACTTTGGACTATCTGATTGTGTTGCTTTCCTTCAGTCTTGTGGCCACATGCCTGTAAGGGCAAGTAATGTGAATTCACACAGGGGCCCAGTTTGCTCAAATTATCCGGAGAAAGTTTGGACCTGTCCCTGATTTAGAAAGGGAACCCAATGCAGTGCCAGCTCTACTAGGTAGACCAGACCAAGAAATCAATTCCACAGGAAGGCTGGAACTATTATTGAGAGTGGCTATAATAATAGAATCTTGCAAGTCTGATTATATTGGACCTATATTTATAGTTCAGTCAGTTGGGGGGGGGCATCTGACTAAGACGCTTCTGAGTGTTTCCCAGCTCTCATGAACTTAGAATATGTTTTACTTCTTGTTACTTTGTGGAGTTAGCATATCTCCATCAAGGTCATCTTCCTTATTCTCCTACATCCAAGCAACTGCTGGATCCAAAGAAATCCAGATGCAATGACATGATTAGTATAGTTATTTATTCCATAGTTCCATCATTTTATTTTCAAGTACAGGTAATCCTTGACTTACGACCACAATTGCGCCCAAAGTTTCTGTTGTTAAGTCAGAAATTTGTTAAGTGAGTTTTATCCCATTTTATGACTTTTCTTGCCACAGTTGTTAAGTGAATCACCATAGTTGTTATATTAGTAACCTGGTGATTAAGTGAATCTGGCTTCCCCATTGATTTTGCTTGCCAGAAGGTTGCAAAAGGGGATCACATGACTCCGGGACGCTGCAACAGTCATAAAGATGAACTAGTTGTTAAGCACCCGAATGTAAATCACGTGACCATGGGGATGCTGCAATGGTCATAAGTGTGAAAAATGGTCATACGTCACTTTTTTCAGTGCTGTTGTAACTTTGAATGGTCACTAAATGAACTGTTGTAAACTGAGGACTAACTGTACAAAGATAGCAACATCCTGCAGGGAGCTCTCCGTGGTGCTGAAAAAGCCCCTGTCCTGCTGGAGCTGAGATCTGCCATGCATTTTCTGCCGGAGTATCCAAACCTTAGCTGACTTCTGAGCCAGGCAGTTACAGATACTGATCAGACACATGTGGTGGTGAGGAGGAAATTAAGGCTTTGTTGGCTGCCAGACAGAAATATTTCGGGCAACAGCAGGAAGAATGGGGATGAGCCAAAGGACATCCTTGGGGAAACCCTTCAGATCCCATAGTACATAAGAGGACCCATAGATTAACAACATCCAACTGATTCTCTCCATTAGGCGTCAGCTGCAGCCAATATAAGTATAGTATTAGGGCCATAAATGTCCCAGTTTGGTCTAGTGGTGAAAGCACAAGACTAGAAACCAGGAGACTGTGAGTTCTAATCCTGCTTTAGATATGAAAGCCAGCTGGATTACTTTGGACTATCCACTCTCTCTCAGAGCAATGCACCTCACAGGGTTGTTGTTGAGGGGGGAATAGGAGGAAGAAGTATTAGGTATGTACACTGCCTTGAGCTATTTATAAAAATAATAAAAGCATATTTATTTATACATTGATGCACATATATTTGAGTCCAGAATTTTTAAAACATTTTAAAACAAGTCTACCAAAGATGGTAAAAAGTCTCTTCTTCATATTTTTATTTCCAGCACATATTTGAAATCCCTTTATACATTTTTGATAGGGCTGTTCAGGGAGGGTGACAATTGATTTTTTTCTCCTTTGTGATTTAGTTAGACCATGGGAAGCCAAGGAAGCTGCTGGAAAAAGGATTGTCCAACAGAAGACAGGATATTGGCCATCAGTGGTCAGCCCATCACTAAGTCAGTGCAGAAATGCCCCACAGAATCTCTGCATGTGACTTTTTATTTTTCTCAAAATGATCAGAGTTCTTTCTAGACATCTCCAATATTCTAGCAACAACAATCCATCCGCTTCTGTTTTTGTTCTTCTGCTATGATTTTAAAAAGGTAGAATGATAAGAAGGTTGTAATAATATTTGTAAGACTTATGCCAAGTCTTAAAACTGAAGTATAGTTCATGACCAAAGCTGTTGTGTCATCATAAAAAGGTATTTATTTAATTGTAGCTGCTTGATCTTACATGGCTAAATTCTCGGTCCCCTCCCCCAAATGGGTTGAGGGGTTGAATCTCAATAAGTCCTAATCCACATTATATTCAGCTTTATTCCAGCATCAAATATAGGATGCGACTGCATCCTCGTTTCTCCTGATAGGAACGAGAGAGCCACAGCAGGGGGAGAGAAGGGCTGGGGAAATGACAGAAAGCTTTGTGTTAGCTCTTCTAAACATCTGTGTCTGCCAGGATGTAATTGTCTGTGAAACGCTTGAAATCTCCACTTAATAAGCCAGCGATCCACCAAAGTAATTAGTATTTACACATTAGACTGATGTATTCCATGAATAGTTAATAGGCTGGGTGCCCGTCAAGAGACCACCTCAAAAACCTCTGCATTTCTGACACAAACATATGACCAGTGACCACAGCATGATTGACTTTTGTCTCAATATACGCCCTTACAAAAATCACCATAATGATGGTGTACACAATTATAACTTCAAAAAAGCCAACTATGATCTCATAGACACCGACCTCTCATCTCTTGATTGGCAAATTCTATTCTCTGGCTGTAACACTGTCGAAGACCATTATAACATTTTCTTGCTCGAAGTCAAAAGAGCTATTAAACTATACGTACCACTAATAACCACCAAAACCAGAAAAAACAAATTACCCATATCAATAAGGAAACTCTAACCCCCCCCCCCCAAATCTCTCTGGCGAAAAAACAAAATTGGCTACATAGCGAACTTTAAAAGCTGTTACAAAAATATATGCCACCAAATAAAGACTGAATGCACCAATTATCACATCAAACAAGAGAAAAACCTTCTGCGCACGAAATCCAACCACGCCTTCTATAATTTTGTAAACAACAAACTTAAAGACTCGAGTGCCACCAAATAAAGACTGAATGCACCAATTATCACATCAAACAAGAGAAAAACCTTCTGCGCACGAAATCCAACCACGCCTTCTATAATTTTGTAAACAACAAACTTAAAGACTCGAGATCCATCCCACCCCTAAAAGGACCTAACGGTAAAGAATGTAAATGATGAAGCAATTAAAGCCAATCTCTTTAACACATTCTTTGGCTCAGTCTTTGTAAACAACAATGGCTCATGCCCAACATTTCCTAGTCGTACCACAAATAATTACAACGATCTAACACAAATTGATTTTACAGAAGATAACATTGAAAAGGCATTACGCAACCTAAAACCATCTCTATCTATTGGACCTGATGGACTATGTGCATATTGCTTAAAAAAGCTGTCCACAGCCTTAGCTGAACCTCTTAGCGTAATCTTCGATAAATCTTTCGGGACTAGCTCCTTACCCAACTTATGGTCACTAGCCACAGTCATCCCTATCTTCAAAAAAGGAGATCCCAGCAACGTCGAAAATTACAGACCAATCTCATTATGTTGCGTCACCTGCAAAGTCATGGAATCAATCATAAACCAATCCATTACCCTCCACCTAGAAACTAACAACCTACTTTCTAACAAACAATTTGGTTTCAGGAAAAAATTATCCTGTAATCTGCAACTCCTACACTGCAAAAACATATGGACTACACAACTCGATCAGGGTAAAGCAATAGACGCAATTTACATAGACTTTTGTAAAGCCTTTGATTCAGTGGTACACGACAAACTACTTGTGAAACTAAAATCGTATGGCATCTCTGGACCCCTACATGATTGGATAACTGCGTTCCTGTCAAACAGACAACAAGTTGTTAAAATAGAGAGTGCACTATCAAATCCTGCACCTGTCAATAGTGGTGTCCCTCAA
>QLTV01003443.1:78406-107931 GCA_003457575.1 Thermophis baileyi
TATATCTCTATACATCTCTCTCTCTCTCTCTCTCTCAACAATGTATATGACCATCCACCTTCAGCAAAGCGACTTCCTATGCTGATCCTGCTTGGTTCCTGAGCCCAGACATGATCATCCAAATGTAGTTGTCTGTTGGACTTCTTGAGCTCAATCCTGATATGCTCATGGACCTGGGTGACTCATCGTTGTGGCAAAATTACTTTGCACTTGCATCAGCCTTTCTGGAAAGCTCAGGGATTGTGGCTTCTTGTCATCCTGCTGCACTGGCCCAGATGCCAGGCTGTCATGAGAAACGGGGGGAGGGAGCTGCAGTGTGGGATGAAGAGGGGGAGTAAGGGAAAGAGAAACTGAAAGCCACCACACCATCCCATGGGAGCCGCGGACAGTTCCAAAGTCACCCAATGGAATGCAACACCTCCGAGCCTGTGCAGCCGGGGACTGTTACCAAAATAATTCATTTGAGTACGATTGGACACTCACTGATAATTGTGGGGGGACAGAACTCAAAGGGGGAAGTTAACTGCTTGATTTGGGGGCAAAACATTAGATTCAGCTTTGCTACACTGTAACCATTTGGCTTTAGTAAAGCGTACTTTCAATAGTCATGACTTTAGGAGTTTTTCTTTTCTATTGACCAAGTTGGTTCCTCTTGGTGGAGAAGCTGAAATGCTGGAGACGTTGTTCCCACTGAACAAGAGAAAAGAAGAAAATATTTTTTTCTTCCTGGATTTGATACCAGAGATACACTGCCAGGCTATTGCCTTCGAGCCCAACAGCCCACTCAGCTTGGCAGGAATTATCTATGCTGGATCGATGCTGTAGTGAGGAACAAGAGGTATATTGATTCTTGAGGATAATCTCCCCTTAGAATGCAGCCAATTAAGGCCTCCTAATTAAAACAAATGACCTAGTACGTTTCCCTGGTACAGCTCCCCCGAGGAGGAGAAGACATCAGGAAAATGAGAGCAAGTTGTTTTGGCCAATTGGGAGCTATCGGTGATGAGATACTTTGCTGCCTGAAGCCGGGAGCTGGATACCCTCTTGGCTTCCTCTCCCAGGTCAAGCCAAGTTAAATAGTTAGCTGGAATGAACATTTTTAAGAGTAGTTCTCTCTCCTTCCAACAAGTATATCCCTATTTGCAGCTTTGCCATGGAATCATAAATCAAGGAGGCAAGGTGGTAGCTCTAGTTTGTGCAGGAGTGAAACTACAACCTTCTATATTGACGATTGTCCCCCCCAAGCATAGAGAGGGTTGATCTGACTTTAGGATTCACAGAATCTGAGCCCTGAAGACTCCCAAGCCATCTCTAAGAGATTCCAGGGCTCCATAAGAAACGCTGAGCTAAATTTTTACAAACAAATATTTCTGGCATTGATTATGTTCCCTCACTTTCATTTTTGAACGTTTGTTCAGGGGCTTGGATGGTCCATTCTTGTTGTGCCTTCTGTGCCATTCTGAAACAATCTTTTCTATATGGTCCATCACTTCCAGTCCTCATCTTACGATTGGTCATTTAGTGACCATTCATAGTTATGACAGACCTTCTTAGAACTATTTACAATCCATTTTTAAAGTTATGATGCCTGCACTCCCCCCTCCCCCCCCACGATCACATGATTGAATTTTGGGTGTTTGGCAACCACTTCACTTTTTGGGCTGTTTTCAATTTCTTGTAGTCACATGACCCTGATTTGTGGCTTTTTTTGTTGATTTCCAGCATTTACTTCCAGTTTCTAGCAAAAACCGCACATCGGGGAAAATGGATTTACTTAACAACTACTTTTTTTTGCCTAATGACTACTGCAATCGTGATCAGATCTGCTCACACGATTGCAAGAACTGGCCTCAATTACAGTTGTAAGTCAAGGACTACATGTATAAGCAATTCATTAGAGACTCTTGTCAGGACACTACCAAATTTCCAAACTAGTACATCTTGAAGAAGGCCGTCATGAAATCCCAAACTAGAAAACACTAGACCTTGTTCCAGCTTTCTCTTTGGATAGTGGGATTCCTATCACCCTCAGCTATTTAGGACTGTCTAGTGAAAGATGGGAGTTGCAATCCAATTGATAGAGAGCCCCAGGTTGGGAAATCCACTTGTCGTGAAGTGACCTCACCCCACTCCTAAGAGGTCTGTAAGGGGCGTGCATAAGCGCACCAACATGCCTACCATCCCTGTCCTAATGTTCCCATGTACTCATAACCATCTCATGTATACATGTTTATACTTTTACTGTACTCTTATATATGCTTGACAAAAAATAAAAATAAATAAATAAATAAAGCAGCATGCTCCTTTGAATGCAAAATGTTTTGCAACACATGAAAAAAATGCACTTGAGGGTTTCTTCAACCGGCTGTCACTTCCCTCTCCTTCCAAATGGCAGAGGATGCCCCAAAGGGAGCATTTTGCTACCCTGTGATAGAAACCCTGGGAGGCCCTCATGGTCTAGCCTTTTTTTGAAAATATTTGGCAAGCTTCTGCAGAGATATTCCATAATCCTATTTGCATTGGATTCCAACTCGATTCCCCTATCACTTCAACAAGGGCCGGCCAATTAAATATCCATCAGCAGCTTGGAAAAACAAACTTGCAGAGCCCCTAATGCACCACATTAAAAAGTTAATAATACCACCTGGAACCTGCGGCAAGGCACACGAATTAAGAGCGAGCGGCAATGTAATCCGGCAGACAGAGGAGTAGTGTAATTAACACTCATAAAATGACCGAGCAGCAGCTAGTTAGTATTTGTGGTGTGTGTGTGTGCGTGCGCATGCGTGTGTGTGTGTGTGTGTGTGTCTACAGACATGCAAATAGGTAGGGACTTAAAAAAAAACACACACACCGAGTATCAGCAACAGCTGTGTGGGATTTAATAGCATTTCAGCTGGGATGCAAGGATGAGCAATTTTTCTCTTTTTAATATCGCAAGTTTTTTCTGTAGATAGATTTTGGAATACTATGTAAAGTAAATAAGACAGGGACAGGATAGATTTATTGCTTCTTTGTGTCTGGGAGCGTGCAACGGTATCATAGCAGAGAGAAACTAGAGTTGACAAATTAGGAGGGTCGGGGTGGGATTTTGATGCCTTCTGGGAGGTCTCTGGGTGGAGAGAAAGAGAGACTTGAACAAGGCTTTACTTGAGCTAAGTCTCTGCTCCATGTTCTGCAGATGTTTGCTTGTTTTGTTTATCTATCAAATTTAGAAGCTGCCCATTTAGAGCCATTTAGAGCCAGTTTGGTCTACTGGTTAAGACACCAGGCTAAAATTAGCAGACGGAGAGTTCTAGTCCCCAGTTAGCCATAAAGCTGGCTGGCCGACTTTGGGTTGATCACCAGGAGAAGGTGAGTTCTAGTCCCACCTTAGGTATGAAAGACTGGGTGACTTTGGGCCAATCACTCTCTCTCTCAGTCCCACCTAACTCACAGGTTTGTTCTTGTGGGGAAAATAGGAGGAGGAAGGAGTACTGTGTGTGTTCATTGCCTTGAGTTATTTTTAAAAATAATACAGGTGGGAAATAAATAAGTAAATCTCCTTCACAGAGATATGTTACCAAATATCACGACATGCTGAAGATGTATAGTGTGTGTTTTTCTTACAAAACATGGTGCACTAAATATTTTCGATATAAGTCTTGGGTAAGGTGAAATATTGGTGTTTGTTTTGATAGAAAACAGTGCACTGATTGGAGAAATAGTTGGCAGAGGGGCCACTGTTTCAAAGAATGTGGTATAACTGGCTATGGGTAGCAAAAGAGAGCACAAAAGCAGAGATGAAGCTTAGCACTCTTTTTCTGTTCAAGTCTTGCAACATTCCTAGGGTTGTCAGCACACAAAGAGGCTTTGCCTGAGATGTGCAGAATCAGTGTGCAAAAACGCACACTAAGAAAGAGTCTGAGAAACTGGAGGGGGTTGAGAGACAGACAACCAATGATCAGGGGACTGGAAAGGAAATCCTATGAAGCAACATTGAAACTGTTGGTTGTGTTTAACTTTGAGAAAAGATGACAAGAGGTTGGGAGTTGCCTGCACTTTTCAAGTACTTGATGGGATGTCATAGAGAAGAAGCTCACCTGCTATCTCCCATTCCAGAGTGACGATTTAAGCTACACGGAGACAGATTTTGATTGATGGTGAGGAAACACTTCCAAACTGCAATTTGCAGGTGAAGTCAGTTGCAAAGGAAGTTGAGAATTTTCCTTCATTAAATGTATTCAAGCAGAGACTTGATAGATACCAGTTGGGATTGCTTGAATTTGACATTCAGCACCAAAAAAAAAAAAAAAGCAGCTGGATTCAGTGCCTCCAAGTCACCCTCCAAGTATAGTCATTTACAACATGAAGTATGAAGTATCCCAAGAGCTATAAGTAGATTGACTTTGCAAAGTTGCCTGATTGTAGTTGAAAGTAATCCTGGAAATTTCAGCACCAGGATATGTGTGCAATAAATATGTGTGCAACACATGGTTTTGGGTATATGTGTGTGTGTGTGTGCGCAGGTGGATTCTGCAAAAGCTGGAAGGAAAGGGACTGTATTTCTTAGGAGGGACTACAGCTGTGAGTAGAGATGAAAAGAGAGGAGCAGAGTGACTGCAAGCTCAAGATACTTCAAAGCTATCCGCAAAGGTGGGATTTTCTTTCTTTTTGTAAGAGGCTCTTGCCCTAAAACAGATGTACTGTATTACTAGCATAGTAATCTTGCCTTGGATTACTGGGGGGCAAGCAGCCAGGAGATCCAAAACAATGTCCAGCCTCCTTTGGTTAACAAAGAACTTTCAGGAAAGAGCAGATGAGGTTCTTGGTACTCTCTGAGCAGTAGACATGCCATTCAAAAGAGACAATCAAAAAGCTAAAAGACCACAGCCCCTCCTCTCCAGCAATCAACACCAGATAAGCAGAGACCAACACCAAGATTAATACTAGATGTCATGCCCCAGCATATAACCTTTATATACTGTTGTTGTGCTCTAGCCCCATCTAGTGGCCAAAGAGACAAAATACCAAGTATATTGTTTGAAGCTGACCCAACCCATTTACCCATCAGCCCGTACTCTCAAACCAAGTGCACGCTGGGAAGCCAGACTCCATTTCCTTTAGCATTTGGAGAAGGAAGAAGCACAAAGAAGAATCCATCTTAATCTGTGGCATATGGTCATCCAAGGACAAACCCACATCCCACACACAGAGATTTAAATTGTTTGTATTTATTAATTGTTATGTTTAGCAGTAACTCAATACTGTCTATCTTGTATTTGGTTCTCATTGCATGTATCCCTATTTTCCCCAGTTTCACCATATCCTGTTCTTTCAATAAAGCATTCAGATCTATGCACACATTATGTTTTATTGGAGGATAGGTGGGTTTAGCTCCATGTCGAGCTACACACAGACTAACATGTAGTGAGGACAGAACAGTGAAACAGTGGCTACCCAGCAAGTGGGATCCAGGGTAACGACTATACAGAGATCTGCTACTCTGCCAATGCAGCTACCTGCAAATGGCCATACAGCAGCCTCTAGACAGTCAAGCATCTCCAGAAGACACCATGTCACAGAGCCAGGCATCTTCATATAAGACAAGATCTCAAGTATCTAATTCTTCCAAACAGTCATGAGCCAGTAATGGACTTGCCATTGCCAGTGCAAAGGCTGAAGCAGCAAAAGCATGAGCAGCCTTTGCTGAACAAGAAATAGAGATGAAAAAAGAAAAAGCCCTGTTAGAAGTGAGCCTAGAGTGGATCGCCATACAGAAAGAAGTAGCAGCTGGCACAGCCGAAGTCAAAGCCCTAGAGAGAGTTGTATATTCTGACCATGAATGCAGTAAACACAGCAATATGCTTGAGCCAGAAGCTGAACCCCAAGATCCTCTGCAATACACTTCAGAGTACATCTATCAGCACTCCAGGCCAAACAGCAATGCTCACCTCAATAGGAAAGACAACCTACAAGAAACAAGCCAAAGATGCTACTGTTGTGGCTTGCCCGAGTCCCGCGCAGCTGCTCATGGATCTGGAAGACCAAGAACCGACCATGGGGTGGCAATATCATCCTGTATCTCCGGCACCTGAGTCCGAGACCGAGGAGGACGCTGGGCCAGAGGACAATAACCAACCAGGGCCTTCTGCACCTCCCGAGAAGGAGATGAGTGACTCCAGTGGAGAGGAGGAGCCTCTGATTGATGCTAGGGCACACAGGGCAGCTAGCAGGCAAGATTGGCTCTGCAGGAGGAGGTCTCCTCACCTGTAAACCTGCAGTCCCCGCAGGCTGATGGGCCACGCCCTAAGACTATTTACGGTTTCAGAAGAGCTGAAACCGTCGCTGGAGACAACGCATTTATTTTATTGGCTGATGTCAGAACTTTGGATATCTTAGTTGGAATTACTTCAGTCCAGGCTCTTGGCCAACTCCAGTAAGTGAAGATAATTCGGGACTTAATGACCTGTTTGCATTTTTGTATTTTGACTCCTGGCCAAAGTGTTCTTTGATTCTCAACAAGAACTGTGTTGGAAAAACTTTAGCAAACTTACTACTAAGCTGCATTATTAGTAGTAAAGTCTTATTTGTTTTGCAAACACATTTGTTTTGTGTCGTTTTCCTGGGGGCTTGCCGTGCTGGGTCACAACAGCTACTCAGCACCATTACAGGCTAACAGCAGACTCCCCACACCCAAAGTACTTGAGCCTGCAAATTATCCTACATGCCAGAGCAGCATAGAAAGGACCATCTGAAACCAGAGACTCCTAAAAGGTATGACTACACAACACCTTTTCACCACAACAATGCACAATCGGCTAATCAAGCCACCATAGACCTTGCCAAGTTCCTTGCACGATGTGAGCTAGTCACACAAGGACTTGAAAAGTTTAATGATCATCCTGAAAGCTATAGAGCCTGGTGATCTTCCTTCCAAAATGCCATCAGAAGCTTAGATTTGTCATGAAGTGAGGAGATAGATTTTATAGTTAAATGGCTTGGAATTGAATCTGCTGAGCATGCAAAACAAATCAGGACAATAAATATAAAGTACCCTGAAACAGGCCTTAAAACGATCTGGGACAGACTTGATGAGTTCAATGGGATGTTACATTCCAGACTGTCAAGTTCCCAGAAACCTCATCAGAAACTGCAGTGGCACCACCTCATTGACAAACATATCAGCAAAAAAAGCAATGGCAGCTCACCTAATGCTACCATCTCAGAACTCAAATAGTGGTATCGGTTGATACCAGGCTGGGAGTGTCATGCCCCAGCATATAACCTTTATATGCTGTTGTTGCACTCTAGCCCCATCTAGTGGCTGGAGGGACAAATATGCCCCAACATATGATCTTTATATACTGTTGTTGCGCTCTAGCCCCATCTAGTGACCGAAGAGACAAAATACCTAGTATATTGTTTGAAGCTGATCCAAATACCCATCAGCCCGTACTCTCAAACCAAGTGCACGCTAGGAAGCCAGACTCCATTTCCTTTAGCATTTGGAGAAAGCAGAAGCACAAAGAAGAATCCATCTTAATCTGTGGCACATGGTCATCCAAGGACAAATCCACATCCCACGCACAGAGCATCACTGGTGAGATTTAAATTGCTTGTATTTATTAATTGTTATGTTCAGCAGTAACTCAATACTGTCTATCTTGTATGTGATTTTCATTATATGTATCCCTATTTTCCCCAGTTTCACCATATCCTGTTCTTTCAATAAAGCATTCAGATCTACGCACACGTTATGTTTTATTGGAGGATAGGTGGGTTTAGTTGCATGTCGAGCTGCACACAGACTAACGTGTAGTGAGGACAGAACACTAGACCAACATTCAAGCAGTAGACAATACCCCTATCAAAGAATTACATAGTCAGACAAATAATCAAACATTAAATAATGGCCTAATCTAGGAACCAGTAAGAATATTTCCATTGACACTGACAGGGCAAGTCACTTGTATATGAACAGAGAGCAAACCCTACTCTCTTCTAGCACTGTTGATGTTACCTAGTTGGGCAATGAAAAAGTCTTCAAGAAAGCAACCAAGTTCAGAGAGCACCAAGAACCCTACAGTTCAACCCCGAGCTACAAATATTCTATAAGAGCAGAGGAGCAATTGACATGTGTTCACAAAATAAACATCCCAGGATGAGTTCATAGTTCTGATCACATTGACTTATGGAGACAACTTCTTGTAACATCTGCCATTCCCCAAGCAAGAACAACTGTAGCTATCGGGCAATCAGTGATATGAATGGGCAGCATTGAAGGGGAAGTCTGCACAGACATAGCTAGAGAAGATCCCCCTTGGATCGTTTCTGTGTGTGTGTGTGTGTGTGTGTGTGTGTGTGTGTGTGTGTGTGTGTGTGTGTGTGTGTGTGTTTATACTGTATATATCCATGCACACAAAAGAACCAGTGCAGTATAGTGATTGAGGTGCTGAAAGTGGGGAAACCTGAAATTCTAGTCCTACTTTAGGCATTGACGCTGACCAGGTGAGTTTGGTTGAATCAGTTCCTCAAAAAACGTCTCTCCACATCCTGGGTCATTCTGGTAGGCTACAGTTCATAACCTCCAAAGAAGAAGCTTTCATCCTGCAGAGGCTGATAACAGCAGCAACATGAACACACACACACAGGTAAACATTTATGGTTGACAAATGTATCACAGGCTGCACTCCTAAAAGTCCTGGACAGATATTAATTAAATTAATAACAGCCAATTAAAACTAACTGCCTTTAAAATGAAGCACCCAATGTGTAGAGTTGATTGATCACCATCTGTATGTATGCACACCCAAATTGCACACTCACAATGCAACATTTTTTTAAAAAAACTCAACGGGACTGTGATGAATTGGGAGGGGGGCATAATTGGGGAGGGGCAAAGCACTGCTTCTCACCTCCCTCCCTCCTTGCAGTGAGATCAGAGGATCTTTGAACCAGCTGCTGTTGGGAGCAGCATGGCTGTTCTCTTATCCAAGTGGACTTCTTTTATGAAGTGCCTCGTTCAGGCTCCTGCCTGCATTTTTCTTTTCTTTTTTTAAAGTTTCAGAAAAAATCACACCAAGTTGAGTAATCTCATGAGACGTAGAAGTGGGTCTGCCTTTTGAGTAACACACATCATCTTTCAATCTTTTCTCCCCCTCTCTGCCCCCACATTTTCCAAAGGAAAGAGCACAAAGAATCCACCATCCCACACGATTAATTTCCTTCCAACATTTGAGAAGCTCCGAAATGAGCAATTTTGAGAGCTTGTAGCCTAAATTAATCAGAGTGGAAAATTGCCCATTGTTTCACATGTCAGGGAAATCTCATTTTGAAGTTGAAAGAAAGACGGTGATTTCATACTTGTAACTTTCAATTTGCGCTTAGATTTCATATCGGGAGGGGGTATGAAAGTGAGCTTTGTGGACCACCTGCCAAGATCTCCACCTTTGCAAGCGCTTCCTTCCTGGATCTTGGCTTGTCTGCCCTGCTTTTCTTGCTTGTTTAGTTGTCCCAACAGATGTCTATCTAGTCAAATCAAATCAAATATATTTATTATGGTCTTTGGCCAGCTTTTACAATAAAAGAGTACAATAAAAAGGGAAATAGTTTAATACAGCAATTGGTTATTGGAGAAGGGAAAAAATAGGACAATAAAACAGCATATCAAATTAAAAATTCTGTGCAGTTGGTGAAGATATTTGGCCACCTGGTATGTAAATGGGGGGTTAACGTCCCTTAAAAAATAATAATAGCAATAGCACTAGCAATAGCACTTAGACTTATAGACCGCTTTACAGCCCTCTCTAAGCGGTTCACAGAGTCAGCCTCTTGCCCCCAACAATCTGGGTCCTCATTTTACCCACCTCGGAAGGCTGGAAGGCTGAGTCAACCTGGAGCCGGTGAGATAAACATAACGTTTGTCAGGGTGGTCCTCGTATTTGGAAATGATTGGGGTGATCAGAGGACATCTTGAGGCATCATAGAAAGGACACCATATGAGGACATGAGTGACAGATTCTACCTCCTGGATCCACCAGGGCAACGTCTCTCAAAATGTCTCATGAAATCTTCCTGCCAGTAGAGCTGATGGGAGGGAAAAGGCCCATCTATACAGGTAGCCCTCGACTTATGACCATAATTGAGCCCCAAATTTCTGTTGCTAAGTGAGACAGTTGATAAGTAAATTTTGCCCTTTTTACCACTTTCCTGCCACAGTTGTCAAGTGAATCCCTGCAATTGTTAAGTTAATAACACGGTTCTTAAGTGAATCTGGCTTTCCCATTGACTTTAGTTGTCAGAAGGTGATCGCATGACTCCGGGACACTGCAACCGTCATAAATACCAGTCAGTTGCCAAGCATCTGAATTTTGATCACGTAACCATGGTGATGCAGCAACAGTTGTAAGTGTGGAAAAAGGGTCATAAGTCACTTTTTTCAGTGCTGTTGTCACTTCGAACAGTCCCTAAATGATCTGTTGTACGTTGAAGACTACCTGTATTTATCTATACAGAGTTTCCCTGAGGTATTTGGGCAGCCAATAATATTTATAAACAAACAAACAAACAAACAAACAAACAAACAAACAAACAAACAAACAAACAAACATTTACTTAAGGTTAAATTATATAGACACACTGCTGGGGACTATCTAACATTTGGCGACAGAATTCAGAGAACTGGTGCCATCAGTTTTATGATCAGTGTCGCTGATTCTCTCTGTTACTATTGATTTGGCTTTCCCCAGGGTTGCCCATCTAGTCTCTATTTGAATGCATTTAATGAAGGGAATTCTCCACTTTCCTTTGCAACTGGTTTCATGGGCAATTTGCTCTTGCAGTTTTGCTGCTTGTTTTCGCTGTTCTACAAAAGGACACCCAGTGATAAGAACTGGGTTGAGGGGCAGCAGGAGCAACTGTCTGCCTTTGTCTTCTCCTCCAACCCAGCAGGCTTGGACCAAGAAGGAAGTAAATGAGAGATAAGGAGATAGAGTTGCAATGAAGATGACAGGCAGCCCTCCAAAGCAGGGGTCCCCAACCCCCAGTCCATGGACCGGACTGGGCTGCAGCATGCCAGAACCTGGGCCACGCAAACAAGTGAAGCCCCATCTGTGGGATGCAGGCAGCATGCAAAACCACACCTTCTCCGGTCCACGGAAAAACCTCTCTCCACGGAACTGGTTCTTGGTGCCCAAAAAGGTTGGAGGCCACTGCTCCAAAGTCTGAACCCAACTTTTCAAGCTTTTCAAGATAGGAACCGTGTACCCTTTGTTGTGAACTTAAAGCAAGGAAATTGTTAAGAGTACAAGATACTAAAGGGACAATTCAGCCCACTTTGACTCATCTCTCCCAGGCAGAGCTAGTTAAAAACTCGACATTTCATATCAAGGTAGGCAAGTAGGAATAAAGGTTCACATCATCCCTCTTGTCCAATTATAAGTCGAGTTTTGCTGGTGAAAGAAACAGAGAAGAAAAATCGGTGAAGTGCAAATAAAAGTTTATAACAGAAAATAAAATTAGGTGGCTTTATGTACTGAGATAACTCTGTTCTGATACACTGACTCAAGGTTCATGATTCAATGTTGTATTGCTTTTAAATGGCTTGGAAGTGTAATTGAGGAGTCCAGAACAACCAGAAATAAAGAATAGAAGAGCATTGCTAAATGTCTATGGAGATTCTCAGTCATCCAGGTCATGGTTGTCCCAAAGGTGCTTTTTCAAGAGGCAACTGGACTTTCTGGTTTTTCTTTGAAGACATTTCGCTTCTCACCCAAGAAGCTTCTTCTCATCCAAGGACTGAAGAAGCTTCTTGGATGAGAAACGAAATGTCTTCAAAGAAAAATCAGAAAGTCCAGTTGCCTCTTGAAAAAGCACCTTTGGGACAAAAGAATAGAATAGTTGTTACTCAGGGTTGAACTGTAGGGTCCTTGGTGCTCTCTGAGCTTGGCTGTTTGATTGCAGACATTTCATTACCCCAATCGAGGAACTATAAACTCAGACAAGCAAGCCAATAGTAAAGAACACTTAATTAGGGAAGCACCAGGAACATTCCTACCAACCCTGTCAGGATAAGCAGCTAGTATATAAACCAAGATCAAATCCCTTTCCCTTCTAGCACTGATGATGTTGCCTAGTTGGGTAATGAAACATCTGCAAGAAAACAACCAAGTTCAGAGAGCACCAAGAGCACGATGGGAAAATGTTTACTAGATATCATGCTATTCCATTGGTCTGAGTTGGATTGGCAGCCTCTTTACCTCAGACCACAGAGCAATGCATATGCAAGCAGAAGCAGCTCCATGATGGGCAATTACCAGGGGTGTCCAGAGCATGTGTTTGTGTCTTCATAAAGAGTCAAGATGGTGGCCACAACCACAACTGCCGTAAAATTTTGACTTTTATGAACACCCACTCCAGCGGTGGGTTGCTCCTGGTTCAGCCCAGTTCGGTGAACTGGTAGCGGCGGTGGTGGGAGGCTCTGCCCACCCACCTGGGATGCTTCTGCGCATGCGCAGAAGCATCGCACGCATGCGCGAGTGTGAACCGGTAGCAACGGGATTTAGAACCCACTACTGACCCACTCCCATGGATATCCCGGACAATCAGATGGAAACCACTGACAAACTGAGCAGCTATTTCTATGCAATTTAGAAGAAATCTTAACCTTGGCAAATCAGCCAGGGCTTCCTCAGTTTACATGAATTTCTGTGAGTGTTGGAACTGGGTTCATTTTCTGCTATCTAATCTTCTTCTAGGGTTGTTCTTTTTGAATGTCCCCGCAAGAGGGCCTTCTGGAGAGATTTGATGTCCGGTGCAGTGTACAAAACTTTATTTATTTTCTTCCTTCCTCCAAGCTTACATCCAGCAGCATATGCATATTGATAACTGGCACTTAAGCAGTGATTGCCACTGTAAGCAATTCCATTATATTGGGATTAAAGTGAGTTGCTATGAAATTGAATCAGGCTGATTAGGAAAGTTCAGCCCAGACATATAGTTTGGGTATCATATTCCTAATGGCCCATAAGAGACATTGCCAACACTTCTGTGGGAACTGTATAGAAAACCAAAGTGAGATATCTACACCAATATTAGACGGTATATTTATTGGTGGAAGAGGAATTCTGTCTAGTTTTAAAAATATGTCATAAAAGGGCATTGGAAATTATTCTTCCTCTCCAAGGCTTATATCATAAACGACATGGGAAAACTGCTGCCTTCCTTTAAATCCCCAACAGCATGCATCTTTCTCCAGGGGTTGAAAATACTGTGTGTTTTTCTACTGTTGTTTTGTACTGGTTTTTTGGTCTTTTGTATTATTTTTGCTCTTAAAAGCTTTTAATATTGTAAATTGCCTAGAGTTGCTGGGAGTCAGGTGGCATATAAATTTAATAATTTATTATCATAGTTCATTGCACACTCAGCCAGATGTTTAGACTGGATTTGGCATTTTTATCCACCTATTGCAGAGTTCCTCAACCTTTTCAGCTTTGCGGACCAGTTGGGGGGAGGAGACAGGGGATGGTTCCATGCACGCAGCTCCATTTGTGCAAGGGGTGGGCATGCACACTTGCTGCTCATGCAAATAGAGCATGCATGCAAGTGCTCACCCACTGCTCTTGTGAGTGGGGATGCACACACGCACATGCGCTCACCTGCCACTTCCGTGGCCCAGTTTCAAAAGGCTCAAGGCCTGGTTGTGGGCCATGGCCCAGGGGTAGGGGACCCCTGTCTTATCAAGTCTGGGATAGGCAGATTATTGTTTGAAGGTATTGTTGCAGGATGTAAGCAGACAAATGGTATTTCTTGCACATCTTCCAATGCCCCATAGTTACCCTGTTTCCCCTAAAATAAGACCCAACCGGAAAATAAGCCCTAGCATGATTTTTCAGGATGCTCGTAATGTAAGCCCTGCCCCCAAAATAAGCCCCAGTTAAGATTGTCAGCTAGGCGGACACATTTAGTACCATATTTCCCTGAAATAAGACCTAACTGGAAAATAAGCCCTAATGCGTCTTTTGGAGCAAAAATTAACATAAGACCTGGTCTTATTTTCGGGGAAACATGGGATGCTACTTTATGGGATCGTCTTGCAGCTCTTAACTAGGTGGTTGACTGTTTCTTCAGCTTCTTTGCAGAGGTGGCATTTGCTGTTCTGTCGTTGTCTTCTCAGTTCTGATTTTGTATGCATTTTTTGTGTGCAGACAGAATTAGCCCCTCTGTGTCTTTCTTCAATTTTTCTGCTCTTAGCCATTGCTAGGTCCTGTGTTATCTGCTTTGCCTACTAGTTTTTTTGTGTATATATGTGTGTGTGTTTCTACTGGCCATATGGCCATATAATACTTTCCCTTGCCATGCCTCTGTTCTATATTTCATTTTCTTTCTTGTAGGCCAGTTTGGTCTCTCCACTACTCAGAAAGCCTTCAGCACAGGCCAGTACAGCTGTCACTACTTACAAATGATGTCTCTGCCACTCTGCTTTGAAAGGAAAATTAAAGGAAGTATGGAAAGCAGGACAAAGGAGCTTCTGCTACTTTGGATGTTCTGACCAGTTTTGATCTGTGTGCGCCATTGTAGCAAATGTCGCTGGATCTTTTTTCTCCTTTTGAGAGGTGGTGAAGTCTTACACTCTTAAAAATCCTCTTTTTTAAACTTTTACCTTTGTTCTTAAAAAGATGAACTCGGTGATGCAAAAATGGGTACAAAACCTCCAGAAATCAGAAACGCCTTCTCTTCGTTCCAGGATTATTGAGGAAGGGAAAGGACTGTGCACATGTGCAGAACTTCCAATGAGTTAATTAGCAAAGGAATCATATTCAGGTCCATTTAAAAGTAAATCACACTGTTTTGGGGGGAGGGCAAAGCAAGCGAACTTTCTGTGAGCTGCAGAAGAACTGTTCTGTCATATGCTCAACATATTGACTCCATATGTACTTCACAAGAATCTTTCCCAAAGTGCTGGACCAGAATCCTCATAATTCACAGTCAGCATACATGGAGTGGCACTGCAACATGTTTCAGGAGCCAAAGATTAAGGAAAGCCACTTAGCATTTCAATGGTAGCTTTCCATCCTCCATCTGGTCTCCATGGAGAAATGCTCTGCAGATATTCAAAGACAATTATTTTTATCAACACATTCCAGGGTGTGTTTTCCGATTCTGGGTCAAGAGCACTCTCTGCAGGTATATTTGGTACTGGCTGTTCTATACCCACTTCCCTGGTTCTCAGTCCAGTCCCAAAGGATGGAGACTGGAGTCACAAGGCAGCCATGGGAGAAGAAAGGTTTCTGCTCTTCAGAGAGGAAGGCTCAGGAGAGAAAAACCAGTCAGTTCTTCCCAAATGGCCACATGCAGCTGTGAAACTCCAGGGAGACAATGGGATGTATTAGCAGAGATCCTCTGGAGATTTTCCAGTCTCTTTTCTGCCTGTTGAAGGCCATTTCTCAAGAGTCTTTAAAACTTAAAATCTAGCAAGCCAAGATGGATGGTCTACAGAGGACATTTTAGTGGACGGTCAACAGAGGACATTCCTAAACAGATAAAGGTGCATTTCTTAATTGCTGCTGCTCTTTTTACTTTCTCTTCATCATCATCATTACAATGCAGTATTGAGGGGCTGTCACATAGAAGATATCCGACCTTTTCCTTAAAGTACCAGAGGGCAGGACAAGGCGTAACAGATGGAAGATCATTAAAGAGAGAACCAACCTAGAACTAGGGAGAAATTTCCTGACAGTGAGAGCAATCAATCAATAGAATGGCTTGTCTCCAGAAGTTGCAGGTACTCCATCATTGGAGATTTTAAAGAAGAGATTGGAAAGCCATTTGTCCAGAATGATATGGGGGTCTCCTGTTAAACAGGGATGTTAGACTAGAAGACCTCAAACTTTCCTTCCAACCCTATTATTCTGTGTTCTATCATGTTTGACCCTGCCAATTCTCCTTGTTGATCCAAAGATCAATGCAAACCTATTTGGGAAGGCTGTGGGGATAGAACCTTTCCCCATTGCTCCTGTTGTGGTGTTTGTGGGGCTGTCTCAAAATCTTCAGTTCTTCATTACAGTAGAAGTCATCCCTACTACCAGACCTCAGATATTTTGAATTATTGTGTTAAACTCCCAGACAGAAATATAAGAAGGAGAAAACAGGACAAACATGGGAAAAATGTCAAAAATGGTATCTTATCTTTTTGGAAGATTCCATTCTTTACCGGAAGAACCCCTCTTGCCTTCTGAAGTTTGGCAATATTAACAAACCATTTTTAAATTTTAGATTTTCCCACTTGGAAATGAGCACTTGCTAACAGCTTTTAATCTTTTATCAGCTTTTCAAAATGATGTTGTTCTTTTTGGAGTCATGCCTGCAATTTTCAAGATTTCATTTGCCATGATTTTACTGGCTTTGTTTTTAAACTAAATGCTATAATAAAAGTTTCTATTATTGCTCATAAACTGATGAAATAAACGAATGATCAGGGGAGGCACGCACATTGGCATGGTGTGCTTTGCTGTGGCTGAGTGGCTTTGCCCCAACAGAGCGCCTAGTTGCTGGGTGATGTTAGATTGATTTGGATAGGAAGTTAAAGTAGTGAAATGACTTTCTCAGCTCCTATTTGTGGAATAGACTTATTGTTTCAAGATCCAGACATTAGGTTGAGAAACTCCACAGCTTGAGTAGCAAGGACAAATGGATGCCAAGGCTGAAGGCGGTTGGCTGCGAAATCTCCTTGGAACAGGGAACTGGAGAGAAAGGAAGAGGCAGGGTCTGCAAGGGAGAGAAAAAAAATAAATTTTTGCAATTGGATGCATGAAGAAAGTTATGGGGACAAAAATAGGCTGCTTATTTTGCAGGAAGCACCACTGTTTCTCAGGTTTCCCAGCTGTCCCGCTAAATTACAGCTTCTCCCATCTCCAGGCTGTATATGCAGTCAAAGGGATGGTGGGAATTGTAGACTAACCCATATAGAGGATACAATAGCACTTAGCAATAGCACTTAGACTTATATACCACTTCACAGTGCTTTACAGCCCTCTCTAAGCAGTTTACAGAGTCAGCATATTGCCCCCAACAATCTGGGTCCTCATTTTACCCACCTCGGAAGCAGAGGTGGGTTCCTCCTGGTTCGGTTCTATAGAACTGGTAGTAACTTGGCGGCCTGGGTCGCTAGAACCAGCAGCGACCCAGGCCTGCCACGCCCCTGAACCGGTTCTTTCGGCAGCGCCGTAGGTGCCGCCATCTTGTTTTTTGCTTCTGCACATGCGCAGAAGCTTTTTTAAGCACTGCGCATGTGCAAAGCACGTGAAGTGCACACGCGCCTGCGCGGTGCAACACTGAGCGAACCGGCAGCGAAGAAAACCAGAACCCACCCCTGCTCGGAAGGATGGAAGGCTGAGTCATCCTTGAGCTGGTCAGGATCGAACTGCTGGCAGTCGGCAGAGTTAGCCTGCAATGCTGCATTCTAACCACTGTGCCACCATGGCTTTTTTGCTCAACGCTGGAGAAACTGTCATAAGTGCCCACCACAATGATGATGAATGCATCCACATCATCCTCCAAATGACATCAATCATGCCATTTGCAAATTAGATAATTCACTTCATTTTCATTTCCAAACCAAACTCCTCCACCCCCTTCATGGCCTTTTCCAGCTCTGTAAGCAGATCTTTTGTTATCTTATTTCCCCCATGCAAAGCCCCCTTTCCTTATTTTGTATTGATTTGAAGTATTAAACTTTCAATTATTTTGATATCTTGAGCTTGAATCAATATCTCCTATAGATACTTGCTGGAATGACCTTTTCTAAGGCCAATCTTCAGAAGAGCAGATCTGCATTTCTATTGAACAGTAGTACCTTCAAATATCATTCTGGGATCCATCTGCCTGACTTCTAAAAAAATGGTGGAGTGGAAGACGGCCCACTGGCAATTTGATGGAACCTCGCCCCGCCTCATTATTCAGGTTGGTGTAAATGGAATGTGTACATGACCTTGGGGGAGAGGGGAAAAGATGTTGCCTCGGAAACAATCAGAGAAGAGAGGTAGGAGCCCCCAGTGGCTTAACAGACAGACTTAGAAAGGATCCTAATGGATAAAGCACTTAAAAATGGTAGTGGGAAGTTTATACTTTTATACTTGCAAGATTCTGTTAATATAACTTTAAAGCAGAATTAGTTCATTTAATCATGTTTCCTGCCTGGTTTAGCTCTGAGGGCTGATATTGGACTACAGCAGGGGTGAAATGCTCCCGGTTCGGACCGGATCGGGCGTATCGGTAGTGGTGGCCACCGGTGGTTCACCGAGCTGGTAGTGATGGCTGGCTGGCCACGCCCCTGAACCGGTCCGCTGGTTGCCGCTCGCTCGCCCTGCCCTGCCCAGTCTGTGCTCTGCAGCTTGCCTGCTTGAAGCGCTGCGCCCCTGATCTGCCTGCCAGGTAAGCCTGCGAAGTCGCGGCCCCTGCCCCCCCCCACCATCCCAGCCTGCCTTCCCTACTCCATTCCCTGCGGCCCGCAGCCCCGACATGCTTTCCTGCCTTCCACGTGGCTTTCCCGGTTTCTCCGTAGCCAGTTTGCGAAGGCAGGCAAGCGGAAGGCCACGTGGAAGGCAGGAAAGCATGTCAGGGTGGTGGGGAAGGGAGGTAGCAGCCTACTCCCTTCCCCACTGCCCCGACATGCTTTCCTGCCTTCCACACCACCTTCCTGGTTTCCCCGTGGCCAGCTTGCGAAGGCAGGCAAGCGGAAGGCCATGTGGAAGGCAGGAAAGCATGTCGGAGCGGCGGGGAAGGGAGGTAGCACCATACTCCCTTCTCCGCCACCCCAACATGCTTTCTTGCCTTCCACACTGCCTTCCCGATTTCCCCGTGGCCAGCTTGCAAAGGCAGGCAAGTGGAAGGCCACATGGAAGGCAGGCAAGCATGTCGGGGGGCGGCGGGAAGGGAGGTAGCAGCTTACTCCCTTCCCCACAGCCCTGCCATGCTTGGCGGCCTTCCACGCGGCCTTCCCGGCAATCTCCAATGCCCGCTTGCCTTCCGAAGTCGGCATCCAGCCCATGATGGGAGACACACTGCTTCTGGCCAGGCCAGTGGGTGGGTGGGTGGCCCTTGGGGGAGATGCAGCTGCTGCATTGGGGCTAAGAGGGGCGGCGGCAGGAGAAGAAAGAAAGTGAACCGCGGCTGTGGTGCTCCAGGAGGGTGGGTGGACGTCTGCAGCCAGGCAGGGAGGGAGGGCAGCAAGAGCGGTGGCCCCTTCCAAGCGCAGGCCTGGCCCTCTCCCCGTGCAGGGGGCTGGCCCTCTCCCCGTGCCCGCCAGTGGCTTCCGCGCCGCATTTGTAGTCGCATGGCCGGCCGGATTAACAGGTGTGCTGGGGATGCCTTGCCCACTGCCTCCGTGTGCTGCGCTTGGCAGGGGCCGCCGCCGGAGGAAGGTGAGGCGGGAGGCAGGGCACAGGGCTCAGCTTGGCCGCTGAGCATGTGGGGTGCCCACCCCGGCTCTCGGGCTGCTTCCCACTTCCATGCAAAGTTTGGCATGCCAGGCCGGCGGAGGAAGAGGCAGGGGCACCGAGGCAGCGGCGGATTACCTGTTGAGGCTCAGGGCCACGGTCCTTCCTGCCTGCCTGCTTGGCTGCCTCCCTTCTGGCTCAGTGCGCTGAGGCCCGGAGCCTCAACAGGTAAACCGCCGCCGCTTTCGGGATGGCAGGGAGCTTCCTTGGCCTCTCCCAAGCAATCTCTGCCCCTGCCCCTGGCTCTCCCAAGCAAGCTCTCCGCCATCCCGAAACTGCGCCATGCCGGAAAAGTCCCCCACGTGCGGCGCAGTTCTTGGATGGCAGAGAGCCCAGGCAAACTCTGCCCTCACCGCCGCTGCTGCCGGGCGCGTCCACGCAGGAGAACTCCCCGGGAAGGGCTCGGTCTATGTGCCCAGACCAGGTGTGTGTGTGTGTGTGTGTGTGTGTGAGAGAGAGAGAGCGAGCGAGAGAGAGAGAGAGAGAGAAAGAGGAAAGGAGAGAGAGAGACAAGAAAGAAAGAAGGAAAGAAGTAAGGAAGGAAAGGAAAGAAGGAAAAGAAAGGAGGAAAGGAAAGGAAAGGAAAGAAGGAAAGGGAAGGGAAGGGAAGGGAAAAGAAAGGAAAGGAAGGAAAGGAAAGGAAAGGAAAGGAAAGGAAAGGAAAGGAAAGGAAAGAAGGAAAGAAAGGAAAG
This sequence comes from Thermophis baileyi, assembly GCA_003457575.1. Classification (NCBI taxonomy): domain Eukaryota; kingdom Metazoa; phylum Chordata; class Lepidosauria; order Squamata; family Dipsadidae; genus Thermophis; species Thermophis baileyi. Next base: position 98,574 of record QLTV01003443.1, read on the forward strand.
GAAAGGAAAGGAAAGGAAAGGAAAGGAAGCGAAAGGAAGCGAAAGGAAGCGAAAGAAGGAAGAAAGGAAAAAAACTTATGACCACAATTGAGCCCAAAATTTTGGTTGCTAAGCAAGTTAAGTTGTTAAGTGAGTTTCACCACATTTTACAAGTTGGCCACGCCCCCACCCGGTCACTTGACCACCAAGCACGCCCACCCGGTCAGGTGACCACCAAGCACGCCCAATGAGTCACCTGACCACTAAGCCACGCCCACCTGAAGCCACACCCACCTGACCCTCCAAGCCACTCCCACAAAATAAGCCATGGCCACAGAACCAGTAGGGAAAAATTTTACATTTCACCACTGGGCTACAGGTAGGGGCAATTCAGACATTCTTCAGAACAGGAAAAGGATCAGGCTCTGCACTCCAAATTTTTGTCATACATTCACAACCCCTTTTTGAAGCAAGTAAAGGTTGGTGGGAACCAAACCTCACTGAAACCTTGATGGATCAAGCAGCAGCAATTTGAACCTTGTTTTCCTTGCACTCATATCATTCATCTCAATCAACCTTCCAGCCTTGTAAGCAACTCCTTAGCCAAGCTGTTTCTGGCCCCTTCCTTCCCTCTTAATAAGGCTTTCTGATACGAGGAACCAGCTCTCTTCTCTGTCTGGGCAATGACTTGAGTCCTGGCCATGCTGCACAGAAGGCAGGTGGTGGGGGAGAGTTGATTTATGTAGGCCTGATCAGGATAATCCATGAGGGGATTTCTCTGTAGGCTTCTCTTTGGTCCTCTGGCATCTGCCATCTTGTTGGGAAATTGCCAGTCAGGAAGGAAGGAGAGGTCAAGCGGGGGCTTAGTTTGGAGTCCTTGCACAGCTGCAAGACACATAAACCTGACCTCCCCTAAGATCCATGAAACCTTATCCGTTCCCAGGAAAAGGCAAGCAGTCTGAGGAGATTCTTGTAACATAGGTAGAAGTCAATAAAGTTGCTGACTAAAGCTACAGCTAAAGTTGCTGACTAAAGCTGCTTGCACCTGACACCTCTTCCTCAACCTTCTTCTCCAGTCCCTACAAACTGCTCCCCAAAAAGGCTGGTGTTTCCCTTTCACCACACAATGGTTGGTCACTGTGGGATGCAAGTCTGTATGTTATTGCTACTTTTACAATAGATATTGTACTTAAAATTTTCCAAAATGCTAAAAATTATCATGTAAATCTTAACATATTATAAAAAATGTTTCTCAAATGCTTACTGGCACCTTTGTTGATTTTTTTGGCCTTCAAATATATAGTATGATAAATTGCTGTTCTAAACACCTCTGTGTCATGTCTGTTATCAAATATTAAATGCCATTATAGGTCAGCTATTAGTCCTGCCAAATACTCCAGCTATTGACGTAAAATAGCATTGGATATGAAATGCAAATACTTGGTGAATGCCTGGCGACTGTGCAGAGAATATCCAGTGATAAAGCTCTTCAGAACTTATAGACAGTCTCATTTTGAAATGGGCATTTCAGGAAACAAAGTTACTGCTGTTCCACTCCAAATCATCAAGCCATTCTAAGGCCCAAGTCAATCAATCAATACAATGCCAAGAAAAGAAGCAAATAATTGAACAAATCAACCCATAATTCTCACTCAATGTACAAACAACCAGGCTTAAATTATTCTACTCCAGATACATTATGTGAAGACACAGCTCTCTGGAGAAGGATCTCTATGATGGGAAAGGTAGAAGGAAAGAGAAGAAGATGACTAGCAGAAAGGTGGAGATGGGGGCACAGTTAGAAAACCCGAAAGACCAGATTGGAGACAAATCCTCTTAGAGAAAATCTATTTATGTGATTTCAAACAGCAACAACTCGATGGCACATAAGCAAATCAATTTAACTCTCTAGAGAAGGATCTGATGCTGCGAAAGATGGAAGGAAAGAAAAGAAGAGAAAACGAGCAGCAAGTGGATGGATTTAATTATAGTGGTGATGGGTGCTCCATTAGAAACCCTGAAAGAGCAGGTTAGAGACAGATCATCATGGAGGAAATCTTTATAGTTGCTAAGAGTTGACACAGACTTGACAGGACATAATCAATCAATCAATCAATCAATCAATCAATCAATCAATCAATCAATCAATCAATCAATCCTCTGTTTTGTAACCTGGTGTAATCAAACAAAGACTAATGGAAGAAGGTATGTGTCTCTAGTTGAAAAGGTTCATTGTATCACCCCAACTCCGCCACCCTAACCCCACGTGCTTCTCTTTCGGTGGGTTGTCATTTCCCTGCCTTGAGCTTTGTTCTACTGCATGGTCCAAAATGAGACCTGCACTTCAACTGAATAACTAGGAGCAATTTTTTTTTAGAAGTCTGATCCCTTTGAGTTCCATCTGTATTAATGGGGAAAGGGGAGAGAGGGAAGGAAAGACTTTATAGAAGGGGTTTTTGGGGGATGGTGGTTTTGGTCATAATTTAACAAAGAGCGAGAAAAGACTATTGGATCTTTAAACTCCATCAATCAAATTGAACTCAGATATGGTCATGATTTCTCCCCCGGAAGAGCTGAAGACATTTCCCCCCCCCCCGAATTTTAAAAGTTGCAACCTTTAAGAATGATGTTTAGAAAGCTTTAGGCAATTTTTAAATGATAGAATTATGCAAATGGTAGAATGATAGAATGGTGAACCATGGTGTTCCCACATTCTTCTTTCCTTTGGATTGAATATTTCAAATTCCTTCACTTTGTCTTCATAGGCATGTTCTTCTGTTTTATTTTAATCACCCTTTCGTAGATTTGTTTCAACCTGTCAACATCCTTCTGGAAAGATAGTACCCAGCATTATACATACCGGTAGTTCTCCAAATGTGCTCTCACCAGTGCAGTGCATTGAGGAATGCTACTTTGAAATATCTTTCATATAATGCTTCCTCTAATGCAGTCCTTTCGGCAGCTATCTCACATGGATGGCTGACTTTCAGCTTGTTATCAGTGACCACAACCAAGGTTTTTTTCCCCCCAATGTCATCCTCCCAAGCCACGAAGTCTCCTTTTTGTATGCTCCGTGTGTCCTACTTAATCTTCAGTACATCCAATACCAAAGAATGAGACTTAACAGAGTGTGCAAATTATCACACAATACCCTTAATTTCTCATGCCAGCAAAATAATGCTTAAGATAATCCAATGAATGTAGGATTAAAGGCCTATAGGGAAAAGGAGATGCCAGATATTCAAGCTGGCTTTAGAAAAGACTGAGGAACACAAGACATTATTTCTGATGCTTACTGGATAATTGAGGAAGCCAAATAAAATAAAAAAGAAGTCAATATGTGCTTCATTGATTATAGAAAGCCCTTTATGTTAGGAACAGTACTGATAACTTCTGAGTTGGAGAAGACTGTTAAGAATACCATAGACCACTGAACCAAAACCAGCCAGCCAACCAACCAACCAACCAACCAACCAACCAACCAACCAACCAACCAACCAACCATCAAACAAATGAACCTAGGGTTTTTCCTTGCAGAAATGACCACGTTCAAATTATTCTACTTTGGACACCTGCAAAAATCCAGCTCTCCGGAGAAATCTTGATGAAACATAATCAATCAATTGATGGATACTTATATGGAAGTTCTACATAAGCCTGTTAATGAATGGTATTTGTATTTTATAATCATTCGAGCAAAACTATGCCAAATAAGTGGCTTGTTTGTGAATTGCTAATCACATCTCCTCTGCAGGCTACTGATAGTTGAAACCATATGTTTATATTTCAAGTGCTGAAGAATAAATATTTTAGTTCCAAGCAGGGCACAGAGACGCCACTTCCTTTGTTCAGATGTTGACATCCATGCAGCCAGAATATAGTTCAAAAGAATAAAAACACCAGGAAATACTACAACTTGTCTTAGTGTTAATATCTGTAAGAACATCTTTCCAGAAAGAAAGCATTATAGGGTACTGAACAAACATATGTTTAAGTGAAGCATATTCTCACCGCCTCTCCAGCAGCCTGACATCTTATTCAGACCTTTTCTTCAGAAACACAAAAGAGTTGGTAAGTCTAAAATATTATGTTTGTTGAATAGGGGGACCTAATCCAAGAATTTTGAGTGCTGGTGTTTAACATTTTTACCACTTGTTTAGGCAAATAATAATTTTCCTTATTAAATTCAACTATTATGTTTGCATATCAAATTGATTCATCGCCTACACAATTTTTATGAAGAGTCATTCTAGAGTTTCTTTAACTGCAGCTTGGAATTGGATGGTGTCAGCATAAGAGGGAAAATATTTCTTTAACATCAATCCAATAAGGAGAACTTAAACCTGTCTTATTCTTGGACTAGGCATAGAGATTATCCCAATCTTAACTTTTTAAACTTATTAAATTTTTTAAACTGTCCAATAGCTGAAGCTCTCTGGGCATGTGATGACCCGGGGTGTGGCACAAAGGCAACACAGCCAGAGAATAAGTAGTAGTCCCTTTATTAGCTCCAAACTTTGCCCCCAACATCCCTTTTACTCTCCGTTCTGGAGAAAACTCTCCCACAAACCTGTAAGCAGAAAAAACGTCCAACTATAAATCCAACAAGGCAAGATAAGGCAGGGCAAGCAAGATAAGGAGTTCCAGAATTGAAGTAGCACGGCAGTAAATCAAACCAGTTGGGAGGATGCCAGGAACTCAGATAAAGCAATGAACACGAACATGAACTCAGCATTTGTTCCTGACAACCACCCCTCCCATTTGCCTCTCCTTTAAACTCCATCCCCAGGTGTGCCTTGTGAAGGGAATCGGGGCCCTTTCCTCCCTCATAAGCCATGCAACCCACGTTGCTCTCTTCTCCGTTCTTCCCTGCATGCCCTAGGATGAAGAGGGGGTGGGCCTTGGTCTTCATCAGAACCCCCTCTCCCTTGTTCTACCTCTCCCCTGCTCTGCACAGCCTGACTTTGCCCTTCCCCAGTTTCCTCCACAGCCAACGGAGCCACTCTCTCACTCTCTGTCAGCTTGTCATCTTCCATCTCAGAGTCAGACTCTGACAGGGGCATGACAGGGCATCTTATGATAAAATAAAACACACACACACACACACACACACACACACACCAATTTGAATAAAAACTTAAATAATAAAGTGCAAACTTAGACACTATACAAGCTAGACAGCTGTAAGATAATTATTCAAAAACAAAAAGAGTATGAATTAAAAGTGAAAAGGAATGAGAAAATAGACAGGTCTTCTAAAGGGCACTACTGGAAAAAAGCTCTCCCTCTGGTAGAGGCGGTTTGATGGCAGCCCTCAATAGATGTCTGGGTACATGCAAGTGTCCAACACAGAATGCTATTTCATTTGATCAACTATTAAGAGGTTTCACATTCAAAGGAGTGAAAAGTGAAAATGAGATTATTTAGTTGCACCTATTCACCCTGACACTAGAAGAAAGGGAAAAGTTTATTCTTCATGGGCAATGCAAACAAAGGTTTAGAGGGCTGCCTCAAAGTAGTAGGAGTGGAAATTGGTAGTTGGAAGACTGTGTTTAACCTTGCAGAGCTGGGGTGGTGGTGGTGGAGTTAAACATATCATCAGTTTAGAGTCTTTGTGTTGCCACAAGTCCAGCCTTCCTTGAAGACCATTATCTGGTGCCAATTTAGTGCTGACCATTAGTTGACCAGATTCTTGTGTATAGGTTGAAATAAATCTTCCATGCTGCAACTTTATAAATGATCCTGATTCTTTACGCCTGATAGTGGCTCTGCTGTAGAAATTCCTTTTGCACAGTGAAGGTAGGAGAGGGCTGTGCCAAAGAAGTCAAAATAGTGGATATGACTTCAACTGTGAAGGCCTGCCCCTTTTTAGAATGTTCATTCATCCATCCATTCAAGTTAAATGCCACCCATCTAGCCCATGTCACTCTGAAAAGTGAATAGGAGCAGGGCTTCAATCACATATTGGTGGCTGCCATCTTGACTTCTGAAATTTCCCAACACTGAGGACAATTTAATCAATGGAATGGCATGCCTGCTGGGATTGACCATCACGGAAGATGTTCAAAAATAGACTGGGATGGTATAAGGTCTCCTGCCTTGAGCAGGAGGTTGCACTAGAAGACCTCTGGGGTCCCTTCCAGCCCTATGATTTTATGTTCTATGTTATAAGTTGAGGACAACCTGTACCTGTTGCACCAGCAGGAAATAGGCAAAAGCACTCCAGGCCATGATTTCCATCTGTTCTTCAAAGTAGGATCTTTGAAGACCCCAAATGTGGACCTTGATTCACACCTTGAATCAAAGTTGGACAAATCCAAGAATCAGCAAGCTTCTGAATTAACAGCTGGTTTGGGTTGAATCAACAAGATTTAAAGTACCCATTTTATCCCCTGAGTTATAACGATGGCCTATTGAAGGGTACGAGCTGGGGCAAAACAAGCCAAAAAATATGATGCCTCAGGCTCAGCAGCATGAAAGGTTCTCCTGTGAACCTTTCAAATTAAAAACTAGTTGAAAGTGTAAAGTTTGGCTGCCACTGAGGGAGATGTCTCTCAGCAGATGAGTTTCTACGGGCACTATCACACCTATCCCTCAAAGTAACTTTACTTCCAGGAGTCCTGTTGCCTAGATTTTCAAAGAGCTTGGCAACAGAACTGTCTTATCTAGCCAAGCCTTTGAACTGGTGATTTCATGCTAAAAAATGTTTTAAAAGGAAGGAAATCACCCGGAAACTTGTGGTCAACAAAAATAACAAATTGCCCTAGTAAAAGAGTCCTAAATTACCCAACTCCATTTTATGTAAAGTGGAACGAAGAAAAGAGGACCTAACTTAGCATAAAGAGATTGGTTTGGCCAAGGGCACCTGTGTGCTTGTGTGTCTATGTGGTATGTGTGTCTTTGTGGTAACCATGGGAAAGATCAAAAGTCAAAATAGTGCACTGAATTTGCCCCTTTATTGATTTTATTGATCTCCCCTGCAGTCATCTTTTTTGTTGTCCACAGGAAAATCAACAAAATGTTATTATGTTCAGTGACCAGAATTTACTAATAGATAGCAAAACCAGTGCTATATATGGCAAAAATAAAACCAGGTTCACCAGTATTGTCAATGCAAACAAATCACGGCCAATTCTACGAACATTAAAAGGCAGAATTTTACCCTGTTCAAAGAAATAAACTTTACCGGTCAGACAGAAGCAACTGTGTATAAATTAAAAAGAACCGTATTGCCTGGAAAATTTTATTTAAAAAAGGGATTATAAGACGTAATCATGCTTCTTTATACTGTAAAAGGAGAAATATGCATGTGAAAGCCATAAAATGTATTAGCAGTAATGATTTCATTGGGAGTAGATCTTCCTAGAAATGGATTTCTATTAATCAGATGTGGTCTGCAAGAGCACAAGAATGATCTAAATCTTTCATTGGTTTTAGAACTATATAGGTGGTGCTCAACTTATGACTCTAATGGAGCCTGTCCATCATGGTTGTAACCCATCATAATCATAAAGCGGGTCACCCACTTGATTAACCAGATTTTACAACATTTTTTTCCAGGAGTTAAGCAAACCCATTGTTTGCTATAGGATGTCTTTGGCAAAAACCAGAAGTAAAGGGCAGTTTCGGCTGAAACATTGTAAACCATGGTCAAGGGCCTGCCGAATGTTGCAAACAACTGTAAATATAGGCCAGTTGCTGAGTGCCCAAAATACAGTGACTATAAGATGAGGACAGCTGCCAGAACTATAAGTTGAGGACTACTTTTCCAGAGCACAACTATCCCTTCCCCTGTTCTCAACAATGCCCTTCTGTTAATGCAGCACAAAATTGAATGGACTCTTTTGGAAGTTGCAGCAACTTCCTGGTTCATGCTCAATCTGTGGCTTACCAGGATACCCAAATCCTTTTGGAAGCACTAATGCAAGCCAGGCACTATCAGACCTGTACTTGTGCATTTGGTTTTTCCTTCTTATGTGTAGATCCCCACCTTTTTTCACTGATGAAAAACATTTTGTGGGATACATGTGCAGAGTAATGTAGTCTAGAGTCATAGGAGGGAGGGACTCTTTCCCAGGGAGCAAATAGACAAAGAAGCTTGGAATCTTTGGTATGCAGAAAAAGGGCCAAGGCGACCCCCTGCCCAGCAGTTTGCAGAGCACATTTGGTACTTATGCAGATTAAATGCTTTAGTCTGGCAAGATTCTGTCTATTGGAAAGCAACAAAGAAACTACCCTAAAGTCACTCCTTGTGTCATTCTTAGTTCCTTGGGCCTGACATTAATCTAAACTAAAACACTTATTGACATAACTATTAGATATATCCTGTGCACATGGGGAGCGGGGGAGTGTCCACGTTTCCCTTTTCCTGAATTTGAAGCTTCTTTGTCTCTTTGCTCCCTGGTAAAGAGCCCCTCACTCCTGTGTCTCTGGACTACAGTCCGCCATAAGATCTCAATGTTCAAATCTATCAGTGTTTATCTTTATGCCTTGTTTCAAATATTAGAGATATGGAAATGCAACAAATATAGCTGCAGCTCGATCTAAATGAACATGGGTAGGATTTTACGTCATGCTTCAATTTTTTTCTTTCTCTGTTTTTTTACCCTTCCAGCTCCCTCCCGGCTGACCTAATTGAGGACATTCAGACATTCTCCAGAGAGACCTTGCTTTCTGCCCCAATGCAATTTGAAGGTAGGATTTCCCTCCTGTAGTCCATATTGTGCCACAGACAAAATGATCTACCTGTTTCCCACTTGGAGGAACATTGCAAACTTGAACTGAAGTTAAGAGTCCTGCAGCTGCCTCTAAATCTTTTAGGATTAAACAGATGAGATAGCCAGTTGACAATACATTTTCTCTGATATGGTTACTCAGCAACCTTAATTATATGTAATAATCATCATTTAATGAGCAGAACCAGTAAGTTGCTCTGAGGTACAAGTATTTTAGAAGAAGATCTAAAAAAAACACCCCAAATTACCCTCTACTTAGAGACAAACAACCTACTCTCTCACAAACAATTTGGTTTCAGAAAAAAATTATCCTGCAATCTGCAACTTCTACACTGTAAAAACATATGGACTACACAACTCGACCAGGGCAAAGCAATAGACGCAATTTACATAGACTTCTGCAAAGCCTTTGACTCAGTGGTACACGACAAACTACTTCTAAAAGTAAAATCTTATGGCATTTCTGGACCCCTGCACAAATGAATAACTGAGTTCCTGTCAAACAGGCAACAAATGGTCAAAATAGGAAGCGCTTTATCAAACCCTGTACCTGTCAACAGTGGTATTCCCCTAGGCAGCGTTTTAGGACCAACTCTCTTTATTCTCTACATAAATGACCTTTTTGACAATATAAAAAGCAACTG
>QLTV01003443.1:135339-153456 GCA_003457575.1 Thermophis baileyi
TTCTATTCTATTCTATTCTATTCTATTCTATTCTATTCTATTCTATTCTATTCTATTCTATTCTAGTCTAGTCTAGTCTATTCTATTCTATTCTATTCTATTCTATTCTATTCTCATTCCATTCCATTCCATTCCATTCCATATTCTATTCTATTCTATTCTATTCTATTCTATTCTATTCTATTCTATTCTATTCTATTCTATTCTATTCTATTCTATTCTATTCTATTCTATTCTATTCTATTCTATTCTACTCTACTCTACTCTACTCTACTCTACTCTATTCTTTGAAAGCACATTATTATGAAACATACACATCCCACTCATTTTACGTCCCACTCAATTTGCTGTTAGGTTGGACAAATTATATCCTTTGGAAAGGATTGTATAATTTGGGACATCATTCATTTCTCAGATAAATAGTATATAGTGTGTTCTTGTCATCATTGCCTGTGTTTATTTTAGGTTGTAGATGTTTTCAAGGTTTACTGTTTCATATTGTTCAATGGACTATGGATGTTTGAATTTTCCTAAGCTGCCATGAGTTCAGATTAAATTGGCAACAGCTTGCTAGATAAATAAAGAAGCAAAATGGAGTCTTTCTAGTAATATGCAGGTTTGTTTTCTGCAAGATGTAAGACAGTGACTCTTGGGTGTCCCGATATTTTCTAGTTTTTAAATAAGGATCTACAGTAAGTAAATGGTGCTTTCTGCAGAATGTAGTCTGCAATCAGATAGGATTTGTGCAATGTTTTCAACGGTGGGTACACCACGGATCTTTCTTCAAATAGAACTCTACTCACTGCCAGGAGTTCAATCCTGATCTGTTCAAAGCTGACTCAGCCTTCCATCCTTCTGAAGTTGGTAAAATGAGGATCCAGATAGTTGGGGACATTGTAAAGAGAGTGCTGTAAAGACCACTGTGGGGTGGTCTATAAAGTCTAAGTGCTATTGCTATTTTGGCTAATATGAATACATCAAATGCCAGGATATTTCATGTTTCACGAATATACAGTAAATATTTGAATATTCAGAGAATATCCAACTGCAGTGATTAATCACTGGAGAGAAGGTTTAGAACATGTCTGTGATCTTTTTAGCAGGGGGAGGAAGACAGGGCTTCCGGTAAAATAAAACTAGTCTAAATTGACCTTCTCTTTGTGACTGGCAACCTTCTGCAGCAATTAATTTGCAAAAGTGACAAGTTTGGGAGCAGAGAGAAAGAAAATAATTAATAACAGAGGGAGGCCAAGATCTCAGAGAACTTGTAGAGTTACTGGATGATAGGAGTCACATTTTTATGAGGGTGGTTCCTTATAATTTTTTATTCTGTCAGTAAAGTCTCCCATTTTTAATGGTATTTAGATTTTACATCTCCACATTTTAAAGGTCATAACAAGCACAATTACACTGGGTGCTCTTTTGGTGTAGATAATGAAAAGAAATATGGGGAAACTGCCAAAACCTGAGGCTGACTCATCAGCTCTTCACATACCCCATTGACCATATCATCCACAGGGGTGAGGTGAAAGGGAGCAACAAGGAGCTTCAAAGATGTGTGAAGGATGAGCTGACCAAGGGAGTGAGCATGAGGACAATCGAGACACTGTTGGAGAAATAGGAGCGCTGGGGCTGGGCTGATTTTCTGCTTCTTTTCCTACAAACCACAATTCTGTGGAGACCAAACAGATGTTGTTTTCTTCACACAAGCTCTAATTTATAGTTGCACCATGGAAGGTGGGAAATCACAGTAGGGGAGAAAAACATTTCAGCAAAGAATCTGCATCCATGCAGTTTTGTACTCCTTTCTCAGAAGTCGATATGTTAATTTGTTTCCTAATTATTTCTGTTGAAAAGGGGGATGCAAAAGATTGTGTGATACCAAGGAAAATCTCAAGCTGTCTGAATTGGATCAGTCTAGTCTTCAAATGGCAAATCTAGACAGCATACTAAAAAGCAGAGATATCACCCTGCCAACAAAAGCACGTATAGTCAAGGCTATGGTTTTCCCAGTTGCAATGTATGGCTGTGAAAGTTGGACCATTAGGAAGGCTGAGCACCAAAGAATTGAGGCCTTTGAACTGTGGTGCTGGAGAAGACTTCTGCGAGTCCCTTGAACTGCAAGGCGATCAAACTGGTCAGTCCTAGAGGAGATCAACCCTGTCTGCTCTTTAGAAGACCAGATCCTGAAGATGAAACTCAAATACTTTGGCCACCTAATGAGAAGGAAGCACTCACTGGAGAAGAGCCTAATGCTGGGAATGATTGAGGGCAAAAGAAAAGGGACGACAGAGAATGAGATGGCTGGATGGAGTCACTGAAGCAGTAGGCATGAGCTTAAATGGACTCTGGGGGATGGTAGAGGACAGGAAGACCTGGAGGAATGTTGTCCATGGGGTCGGACACGACTTCGCGACTAACAACAACAAAGTCTTCAAATTTGTTCCATCCTTAACATAGGAATGGAAATGTTCAAATACAATAAAGGCAGCCTGTAGGCAGCCTGTTTCTTCTCAATATACTTCTTAGTGTGTAGCTGGACCAATCTGTTAATTACATTTTGCAGTTTCTGAGTGTGTAAAACTAGGGGAAAAAAATGAAATTTCAATGTACATAGATGCATGTTATTTTTAAATATGAAATTTTATTTTAATGTACTCAGATTTTGCAAATATTGTTCCCTATTATAATGCTTTTTGTAATTATTTCCATGATTACAAGCATTGGTTGTACAGGCTTTCCTTTAATATACATTTTTAAATAATGGATGGCAAATGGCATTGCAAAATTCAAGAGAAGGTCACATTTTGCCTGATAATTCAGTTTTAATATGAAGGATTACAAATCAGATCACTCAAATATGAATGAAATTAATTTCTTTCCTATCTTTACCCCAGTTTCTATTTATGGATAGTGGCAAATACCTCTTAATGAATTCTTCCATAAAAATCAGCCCGTCTGTCTGTCTGTTCATCTATCCGCCCATCCTCCCACTTTCAACCAGGCAGTTGTTAGGGGTTTCTGAAAGAGGAAGTGTCCAAAAAATTAAGATGGTGGTCATGGCTGTGTGATTGAAGCCATGCTCTTTGTAAAAAAGGGGTGGGGTATTGATCACATTATCCCAACCACCATTTTGATTTCTTTGCCGCCCTTCTAATGGCCATTGTCTTGTCCTCAAGTAGTAAATCTCACTGAATTATCTCACTCACAAGCCTCACTCATTATCTCACTGAAACAGTAGATGAAGTAAAGAAAATAAAAAGCTACTTTAGAAAAATGCTTATACTATATATGAACTTTTGGACTTTGCTCTGAATGATTCTGTTATCTTCAAGTTTGCAGGATGGTTGCAGACAGAAATATTTTCTTTGTACTAGGGAGTTCTATCAACAACTGATTCTGTTATGTATGTCTGGAAGAGTTCCCATATAATTTTACTGGTGACAGTCCATAAAACAATGTCATTGCTATAAACCAGGTATGGACAACTTTTTGTGCCAGGAGCTACATTTTTTAAAAAAAAGAATACATTTGCTGGCCTCTGGACTGCAGGGGACACTACAGAGATGTAACTATGATACTAAAACTAGGATTTTTAGCTTGCTTTCTCTCATATTTTGTGATTTTACGGGAATAGGTTTAATACAAGCATTAAACGTATTGGAAGTTTACATCTCCATTTATTTTAAGTGTTTTCATTCAGAATTGCCAGGAAAATTCAACATTATTACTTAGTGCCATCAAAGGTTGTCTAACCTTGAGAGACCCTCACAAAACAAACAAACAAACAACAACAAATTCAAGATGGCAGGGATGATTGCATGATTGAAGCCTTATCCACTTTTTTTTTACATGTGTGCCCATCATGATACACATAAAAAGAATCTGAAAGAAGATTTAGTGGAACACAATTCAATGTTCCAGAACTTGTAAACACAAGGCAAACAAATATGTGAATCTTTGGTGTTTCACCATTCCTGGTGACTTCAGAATTTTTCATTTCAGGGAGAAAGGAAAAGATATGTTGGAGGACTGGGTGAGAATCCCTTGCTTATAGATACAGTGTGCTTAATAACTTTGAGATTTTAAATGAGGAAGTTGCATGTATGATCAAAATTAGAGCAAAAAACTGCAAACAAAATGTTTACTTAGGTCTTCATGTGTCATGCCTGGAATCCATTTTTTACCTTTTTGTATTTTGTAAGTTGTATGCAAAGTTGTCCAAGTACGAATTTCATAAGACTTCTCTTGACTACCTGGGCTACCAAGTGTCAAACGAAGACATAGAAATGGATCCCGGGAAAGTGTGAGCTGTACTTGACTGGCAACCCCCTCGCACGGGGAAACAACTGCAGAGCTTCCTGGGGTTCGCTAACTTCTATCGGCAATTCATCCCAGCCTTCGCAGAAGTGGCTCTGCCGCTCACGGAACTGCTAAAGACAGGGTCCTCCCCCACAAAGTCGTGGCCAACGCAGCCCCTGGCCTGGACGCTAAACTGTCAAAAAGCGTTTGAAAGCCTAAAACGGCTGTTTGCCGAAGAACCCATTCTTCAGCACCCGGACCCAGACAGGCAGTTCATAGTCCAGGCCGACGCCAGTGACGTGGCGGTGGCGGCCGTGCTCCTCCAGAAAAAACCCTAGGGACAGCTGCTGCCCTGCGCATACGTGTCCAGAAAGCTCACAGACACCAAATGGAGGTAGGCAGTATGGGAGAAGGAGGCCTTTGCCATTTGCTGGGCTCTTCTATCATGGTGACACTTTCTGGAAGGGGCCAAGATCCCCTTCGAGGTCTGGTCCAACCATAAGAACCTCGAGGCCTTAAAGACCCCACGAAAGCTCTCCCCCAAACAAGTCCGTTGGGCGCAGAACTTCAAACATTTTGATTTCAAGCTGAAGTATATCCCAGGGGGGAAGAACCTGCTTGCAGACCCCCTGTCAAGGAAACCCCAATATGACAGCCAGCGGGAGGAGGTCATCCATGCCATTGTCCCAGACACACAGAGTGCGGCACAAGTCACTACCAGGGGCCAGGCCAGCAGGCGGCCTGACCCTCTCAATGGAAAACTAACTGAGGATTTGAAAGCAGCATTGTCTACCGACCCGTGGCTAGCCAACAACCAAGATGCATTGACGATCCGGGACGGAATAGCCTGGAAAGGTTCAAAGATTTACATCCCCAACAGCATGAGATTTCTGGTGCTCAAGTGCAGCCATGATTCTCGATTGGCTGGCCACTTTGGATTTCTAAAGACTCTTCATCTGACTAGGCGGCAGTTTTGGTGGCCCAAAATGAAAGCTGACATGGAGGACTATGGGAAAAGCTGTGCCACGTGTGCCACAAACAAAACAAGACTGGGAAAGCCTCCCGGTTTGCTTCAACAGGTAGCTGTGCCTAGCAGGCCATGGGAGGAAATAGCTATAGATTTTGTAGTAGAACTCCCGGAAAGTGGTGGCAACACTGTGATCTGGACTGTGATAGACCTGTTTTCCAAACAGGCCCATTTTATCCCTTGTTCTGGGCTCCCCTCAGCCAAGAAATTGGCCAAGATGTTCGTCAAACAAATCTACCGGCTATATGGAGTCCCGCGGCGGATCAACTCCGACTGAGGAGTTCAGTTCACCACTAAGTTCTGGAAAGAGTTCCTGAGATCCATTGGGTCGTCACAGTGGCTTAGCTCGGCTTTTCATCTGAGTCACGGGGCCACGGAACGAGCCAATGCCATGGTGGAACAATACATCAGATGTTACATGGATTACCAACAAGATAATTGGGCTGACTTGCTTCCTTTCGCTGAAGTGGCTTACAATAATGCAGTTCACAGCAATACAGGACTGACGCCTTTTCAGATTACGAGCGGCATGGAATTTGTTCCTATGCCAGAACTACCGAAAGAACAGCCTTCTTCCATGACTCTAAATGAGTGGATGGAGTCATTGAATAAAGGTTGGGAGAATGCAAAAAAAGCTCTGACTGAAGTGGCCGAAGTTTACAAAAAACAGGGTGACAAGCACCGATCTCTCCAACCCCCCTTCCGGGTGGGAGATCGCGTGTACCTTTCCACCAAATATATACGCTTGAGTCTGAAGAGTAAAAAGTTAGGGCCGAAATACTTAGGTCCCTTCCCCATAGTGAAGGTGATTAACCCAGTAACTGTCCAATTAATTCTTCCCCGCATACTGGGGAAAATTCATCCTGTTTTCCATTGCAGCCTGTTAAAGCCTGCTGTAGGATCTAGATTGAGACCTCAACCTGCTGCCCCCCCAAAACCTATTGTGGTGCAGGGTAAGACTCATTATGAGGTGAAAAATTTTTTGGACTCCAGACTGCAAACAGGACGTTTGCAATATTTAGTGCATTCGAAGAGGCCTGCCACATTTTCTACTGTGGGAAAATAGGAGGGGGGATTATATGGAGTAGGTGATATGTAGTAGTCTAAATAACATTCTTTCCAGAAAGTCAAGGCCGTTGTGCCCGGCAGCTGCGAGGAAGTGAAGGGGCGGCATCTTCAGTATTGCATGGTGCCTGATTGGATCGGATGATGGACATGTGGGTGCTGGGCAAGGACTTGGACTTTCATGTGGGTGGAGAAAGCCTGGAAGCTTTCAGATTCGGGTTTTCCCAGATGTTGCCAACATGGCATCTCTAATAAATTGGAACTTTGAGGAACTTCTAGCCTCGGAGTCTTGTTTTGTTGGGGGTGTTTATTGGAACGCTGACATCATGTGTATGAAATTACTTTTTCTGGCATCAGAAAGATTGATTTTTCAATCACAATATGATTCTAACAATTCTAACAATATTTATTTTCAACAATATATGCTACCGTAGCAATAATATAGAATCAAAGATATGCTTTCCAAAATTCACTAGTTGTTTGATCTATAGACTTCCAGTGATCATAAATCTGAAGGGGTTAGATTGAAATCAGCGTCTGAAATCAGGAAATGAATTAAATAACATAAATTGAGTCTGTGAACAGACAAGGAAAAGGACCATTTACAAGGTCACAATAAACAAAACTTTGAATGCTACTGTTATGAAAACAGTCTGAAATAAAAAAATAAACACAAGATACTCAAAATTGATTCTTCTTCTTCTTCTTCTTCTTCTTCTTCTTCTTCTTCTTCTTCTTCTTCTTCTTCTTCTTCTTCTTCTTCTTCTTCTTCTTCTTCTTCTTCTTCTTCTTCTTCTTCTTCCTCCTCCTCCTCCTCCTCCTCCTCCTCCTCCTCCTCCTCCTCCTCCTCCTCCTCCTCCTCCTCCTCCTCACAAGTAATTATTTTTTTCTTTTAAATAAAGCAGGTAAACACTTCTCCTCCTCCTCCTCCTCCTCCTCCTCCTCCTCCTCCTCCTCCTCCTGGCAGGCTAAGGCATGGTTGCATTGGAAAAGGAGTTACAAACCATCACCTTCAACACATTCAAAGATTTACCAATATTCAGACTTTCTCTGTTTTCTGATTCTCTTGTTGTAGCAAACACTGGGTATGTCTGTGTGGATGAAAGGGAAACTTCTACGTCCAACTCTCTAAATGTATTATTCTGACTTCCTTGGCATAACAATCAAGATGGCTTACATACAAGGCAAAACACAACTGGGCCTGTTTGAAGAACCTGAAAGTGTTGTGGGCAGAATATCCATTTTGAACCTCCTGTTCCTTTTCATTACCTCCTATGTATCTTCTTTCTTTTCCCATTATTTTTGCTTTTTGAAACCAGTGGTCCAGCAAACAGGAATGAGTGGAGAAACCGAAGATGCTCTTGGGATTAAATCTGAATCAATTCCTTTATTGTCCCAGATGAAAAGCATCAGTCCATCTGATTGTTCCAAATATTAATTGCATGCTGGATAGAGCTCCTTGTCTGCTGCAGTTGAATTCACTTAGAAAGAGTGAATTCAACTACTCTCTCACCCACACCTTGATGTTACCTTTCCTTAAGGCCATTTCTGGGAAAGATCCAGCTTGTGAATTGGGCACAGCCCTAGAACTCCTCAGGAGAACAGATCTACTCCAGCAGGGTTTGGTGCTGGGGGACCTGGGCAGGAAGCTGAATCAGCATTGAGACTAATGGCTCCTGGAGAGTTGTGCATAGCTAGATGTTTTGCTCAGCAGGTATCTTTCTTTCTGGAGTAATTCATTTTGATTGTACAAAACAGCTGGACCTCACACAGTTTATTTGCCTGAATATGTGTTTTTCTAGTGTGGTTTCCCTAACCACCCAAGAAATCAATCACCAATTTCCATGGAGAGATTTGCAGGGCGAAAACTATCGCTCATAAAAAGTAAATAGAAGCAATGACGGGAACCGTGTAAGAATGGGGAAAAAATTAAAAACAAATCACTCCTCTCACAATGAAGATTGCCAAAACAGCGGAGAAAACATTGATTCCTTGAACTCTTCTCATATTATTCTAACCTTCTCTCTCCTTTCCCCTCCCCTCCCTCATTTTTTTCTTTCTTTCATTGCAAAATGTGTATTTTGACTGTAAAAAATGGAAACTAGCTTTATGCTAAGAATAGCTGCCTGAGAAATCCATGATGCTGAGAAAGGTGGAAGGAAAGAGAAAAAGAGGATGACCAGCAAGAAGGTAGATGGATTCAGTTACAGCAGCAATGTAAGACCAGCTGGGGAAGAACGTCCTGGAGAAAAGCTGTTATATGGTAACTAAGAGATGGCACTAATGTGATGTCACCTATTTGAACAATCAATTGCACTTCTGAACTGGACAGAATATGTAACCAAGGTGTAATCCTGGATAACACCAGGCCCTGAAATTTAGAGAGCTCTTTTTCCATGATTATCTTAAGAGCCAATTGCAAGTAAGCATCCACAGGGAGTGAGAATGATACCCGGAGTCTTAGGAGTAGATTTCACTTGTTTATTGATTAAAATATCATTATGCATTCTTGGTTCAGGGATGTAAACAGGACAACTGCCTGATGAATTGACCTACTGTATGTTGGGTTGCAGAAAAGGCTTGGATAAAGCATCCCTGGCTGTCACAAATAATCATGCGTCCCCCTCCATGGTCACATGATCACATGTTGGATGGGTCATCTTTATAGTTGTGGCATAGTGACCATGATTTGTGAAGTTTTTTTTTGATTTCCAGCCCTTTTTGCCAGTTTCTGGCAAAAAAACCACCACTCAAATGGATGGGTTTGCTTAATGACTGTAAAAAAGGCTGGAATTTTGGTCATGTGACTTCTGATAACATGGGTGCTCAACTTATCACTGTAACAACTTATGACCAGATTTCCAGTCCAATTATGGTCATAGGTTGAGGACTATCTATACTTAAAGATTCAATTGATTTTCTTGCATTCTTCAATTCTTCACTTTCCTTGGCAATATAAATTATTGCAAGTCTGTCTCTTGAATTTTAATGAAGCCCCAGCTTCTCCACCCTTCCTCTCTCACCCAATTATCCCCTTTTTAACAAATGCTGAGGAGGATGGCAGTCAAAAGCAAAGCTCTTCTTTGTTGCAAAGTATTATAGTCTCCATCTATCTATATCACCCTTTCTTTAAGTTCTATATATAGATCAATGTATCTCCCAGCTAATCCCTTTACAATCGTAAAGCTATTAAATTAATTAATGCAAGTGAAAATGGCAATGTGAGTTGGTCCCTGAAGGGTGTTCAATCATTTTACATTTATTTGGAAAAGAAATCTGCTGGTGCAAGCAATTTTTTATTCTGAAGACTGCTAGTTTTGATAAGTTTGTTGGTTGAGCCACTTCATTCAGGTCTAGTGTGCTTTGTCTAGGCAGATCATTGTGCAAACAATCTGGAATCTTGGGTACTTCTCTGAGGGATCAAAGTTGCTTGTAAGAACATATTTGATTTTATTTGTATGCTTTACATTCCATGTTTCTGCTCAACAAACACTTGGGGCAGCGCACTGGACAGAGACATCTAGGAAGAGAGATACCGGTAGTAAAAATGTCAAGATGAAGGTGCAACCACAGAATCCTTTGTGTTCCCTGCTCTTATTTTGTCCCAAAGCATTAACCTTTGAAATATGCTTGGCCAAGCAGGAGAGAGAAAGAGACTGGCCCATGTTCTCCTGATGAGTATCCATAGATAAGGATGGGCTTGGATCCGAGAGTCCCCATCCTCAGTCCAACCCTTTAATCACTCTACTACACTGGCCCTCACTAGGAATATTGTCCATGCATGCAACAGTTTCCCACACTTGTCCTGTTACAAATGAGAGCCAGTGGCAAGGTGAGGGGAAGGTTTTTCAGGGCTGAAGGCAGCCCTTCAGGATGGGCGTCTTGGTGCAGCCGACCCATTTCGGTGATCAGACCTTGTATCCATGTACCCCACTGTGCTTGGGTTGATGGGAGCATCTCTCCCAGCATCAGGCAGTGGGTTCTTTCCTAACCTGCCTTTCCCCACAAGTTTTGAGGAAGAGCTTTTCTTGTCTTTTCTTAAAGAAACCAAGTCAAGCCTATACAGGTAATCCTCGGACTTACGACTACAACTGAGCCCAAAATTTCTGTTGCTAAGTGAGACAGTTGTTAAGTAAACATTTCCCCATTTTATGACCTTTCTTGCCACCGTTGTTAAGTGAATCACTGCCCTTGTTAAGTTAGTCACACAGTTAGGTGACTCAGGCTTCCCCATTGACTTTGCTTGTCAGAAAGTCACAAAAAGTGATCACATGACCCGGGAGACTGCAACCGTCATACGTATGAGTCAGTTGCCAAGCATCTGAACTTTGATCATGTGACCATGGGATGCTGCAATGGTCATAAGTGTGAAAAACGTTTGTAGGTCACTTGTTTTAGTGTTGATGTAACCTCGAATGGTCACTAAATGAACTGTGGTAAGTTGAGGTCTACCTGCATTGGGGTTTAAAATGCACAGTGTGTTTTGTGTTTTACCCTCAAAATGGCAGGAAAACATGATGCCACCTTTTGGCACTCACAGTAAGAGTCATGGCAGGCACAGACATGAATCCAGGGGCTGTTGCTCCATCTGCCATACAGGGGTACCAGAAGGCAGACACAGAATCTAATTCTTCTTTGCAAAAAGGAGTCTTTATTTCAGATGGTTGTGCTGGCACCCCAAAGCTAAGATTACGGTGAGGTAATCTTTCCTGCTTTTCCCAGGGGGCATCGGTGTTGGTGGCGAGGCGGGGGGAGAGGGGATGGTTCCACACGAGCAGCGGGTGAGCACAAATGGAGCCGAGGTGGCGCGGTGGTTAGAGTGCAATACAGGCTACTTCAGCTGACTGCTAGCTGCAGTTCGGCGGTTCAAATCTCACCAGGGTCAAGGTTGACTCAGCCTTCCATCCTTCCGAGGTGGGTAAAATGAGGACCCAGATTGTTGGGGGCAATACGCTGACTCTGTGAACCGCTTAGAGAGGGCTGTAAAAAGCACTGTGAAGCGGTATATAAGTCTAAGTGCTATTGCTATAGTGCTATTGCTATGCACTCGATTGCAAGTGCCCGCCGATCATGCAAATGGAGCTGCGCGTGCACACTCACCCCGCTGCTTGCGCGGCCCAGTTCCAAACAGGCCGCGTCCCGGTACTGTGCCGTGAACCAGGAGCTGGGGACCCCTGTCATAACTGACTCCTGGTGTTTCTATGGATAAAGGCTGTCTCAGTTGTCCTGTCTCTTACTGGAAAGTCTAAGACTATTATGATGCCTTTCCAACATGGCCACCTGTGGCATGGCAAGCTACGGATACTCACAAGTAAAGAAAGAAGACAAGATGGGGGAGAAGAGTGGGGAGTGTTCAAAATCAGAAGAAAAAAGACTAAGGACGTACAGATGGATGCCATGATCTCAGAATCCCTTCTGGGCAACTCCTCCAGAAGTACTCTATTAGTCAAATAAAGACACTCGACTTTTTGACTGAACAGGAGTTTCCATATTTACCTTGTATTTCCCCTTAAGAAATATGCTGCTGCTAACTTGCCTAGAAGGCAGCATGTCTATGGATATTTTCAGTCATTCAGGTCATGGTTGTTCCAAAGGTGCTTTTTCAAAAGGCAACTGGACTTTGTTTTTCCTTAAAGACGTTTTGCTTCTCATCCAAGAAGCTTCTTCGGTTCTCGCTGAACTAAAGAAGCTTCTTGGATGAGAAGCGAAATGCCTTCAAGGAAAAACAAAGTCCAGTTGCCTTTTGAAAAAAGCACCTTTGGGACTAGAAGGCAACAGAGCTCCTTCATCACTTCCCATCTCCCTTCAGGGAGAGACCCCCTTTTTGTGTTGACAAGGCACCATTTTCTTCACAGTTCTTTCAAAATGAGAGATGAATTCCTGGCTGTTAAATGAGCCTGTTTGAGGGAGATGTTATTGCCTTGAGGATTTCTCATTTTCCCCAGCTCAGCTTGGTGGGACCTGGCAGCTATTTTTGGCAAGGATGAGCTCATCAAAAAGGAATGTAGGTGTCTTCTGATAGGATAATAAGCCTAAAGAGCTGATTAGGTGCAATGGAAACTGTGTCAGTTTCATGTCAGCGAAGAGAATGTGGCCGAGTTGTGAATTAATCTTTGACTGACAGTTTGGGATTACAGGCTGACAGCTGATCAATTACTAGAGGTGATGGGAGAGGGGAAATCTTCCCTTATCACAGCCCAACACTGTTACTGAGGGAACCTTATATACGGGGAAGGAGGAGAAGAAAATGATTGCTAGCAGATAAGCAAATGGCATACAGACTCCAAAAGGGTGCAAAAGATCTGAAGAAGTATAGAAAGGCCACCTTAAGAAAGTGGGATGACCAGACTCTGATGGATGGTGCCCATATGTTCCTGGTTTGCATTTGTGGCACATGTTTAGATTGTTGTAGTTTATTTGCTGATGGGGACACTGAGGAAAGTGTTACAATTTGGGCCAAAGAGGTGGGCCACTAACCTGTTGTCCTCCAACTTCACTGTTGCTGGAGTTGCAGAATAAGATTCTGGAATTACCTGGAGGGCATGTTCTCTTGTGGTTGCTTCCATGATACTGGAGCTTGTAAAAGAATCTGAAATACAGGAAAGTTGGATGTATTGACTAGGTAACAGGAGAAGTCCAGGCTTTTAACTGTGTTTATAGAATTGAGTGCTTCATATTAAGAACCAATGGTGAAGATTAATGTTGGCTATTGTAAGACTTTACACTAGATACTGCAATAAATTTCAATTCTCTAAGAATTCAGCCCTGTTCAGTAGCTAGCTAACAGCACAAACACAGTTTAGAGAAATTACTTTAGTGCAGACAAAAAAGAAGTCATATATAGACAAAATGTCTGCCCAGAACAACACAGGAACCTACCTACCTACCTACCTACCTACCTACCTTCCTTGCTTCCTTGCTTGCTTGCTTCCTTCCTTCCTTCCTTCCTTCCTCTCTCTCTCTCTCTCTCTCTCTTTCTTTCTTTCTTTCTCTCTCTTCTTTCCCTCCCTCCCCTCCTCCTCCTCCTTTTCTTTCTTTCTTTCTTTCTTTCTTTCTTTCTTTCTTTCTTTCTTTCTTTCTTTCTTTCTTTCTTTCTTTCTTTCTTTCTTTCTTCCTTCCTTCCTTCCTTCCTTCCTTCCTTCCTTCCTTCCTTCCTTCCTTTCTTTCTTTCTTTCTTTCTTTCTTTCTTTCTTTCTTTCTTTCTTTCTTTCTTTCTTTCTTTCTTTCTTCTTTCTCTCTCTCTCTCTCTCTCTCTCTCCTCTCTCTATCATCTATCATCTATCAATGTTTCTATCTGTTCTATCTATCTATCTATCTATCTATCTATCTATCTATCTATCTATCTATCTATCTCTCTATCTATCTAACTATCTATCTCTCTATCTATCTCTCTCCTCTCTCTCTCTCTCTCTCTCTCTCTCTCTCTCTCTCTCTCTCTCTCTCTCTCTCTCTCTCTCTCTCTCTCATCTATGGTGAATGGGTAAGTCCTGATAACAAACTGGAAAGTTTTTCATATAAAGACAGACCTAATATCAGGATAAATGATAATTAGAACATATTCTTTTGTGATTATTTCTGCAAAAAGAATTCCAGCCCACTCTATCATGTATTCCCCTGGGAACTGGGGAGGTACAAGTGGAAAGAAAGAAGATGACACTCTTTTCCCTGAAGTATAAGAAAATTGTGTCTCCACTGCAGTTTTTTTAAGATAACATTTCTATTCTGTTTTTCTGCTTATTCAGATAGCTGGGGAAGTAGATAAAAGGTGAAAGCTTAACATGCTACTAACCTATGGTTCTCTTAAAAGCTATCAGGAAAAGGGTAACAATAGAAGGTGTTCATTCATTAACCTCAATTCAGTTTTATTCAGTCTTCATCTCTGCACATGTGTTGGACAATAGTTCCCAGAAATTCCAATTACAAAGACTATCATGCCATATATCTAGAGAGTTGGGGCTATGGAAAACTACTTAGATGTTAGAACTTGTACTGGTATTAACAGATTAACAGAGTTGGAAGGGACCTTGCAGGTCATCGAGTTCAACCCCCTGCCCAAGCAGGAGACCCTACATCTGCCTCTACCTAGGATCGAACTCACAACCTCCTGATTGTGAGGCAAGAGCTCCACATCTAGGCCACAGATGTTCATATGAATGTGCAACTGAAAGCTTTCATGATATTTATTTTATTTTAGATTTTGTGTCCCTTTATTATTTTTATAAATAACTCAAGGTGGCAAGCATACTAACACTCAGAAGAGGAACTTATTAAATTTGCAGATAACACCAAGCTGGCAGGAATAGCCAACACTCCAAAAGATTGGCTCAAGATACAGAAGGATTTTGGCAGAGTTGAACACAATGGTGAAAAAAGAGGTTTTTAAGAAGAGATTGGATAACCCTTTGTCTGAAATGGTATAGGATTTCCTGCCTGAGCAGGGAGTTGGACTAGAAGACCTCAAAGGTCCCTTCCAACTTTATAATTCTGTTATTTTCCCTACCAGAACAATCCAGTAGGGTGTATTTTCCATACAAGAACAATCCAGTAGGATGGGTTGGGCAGAGAAATAGGGACTGGCCCAAAGTCACCTACTGTATTTGTCTAATCTATCAGTGAGGACTACAACTCACTGTCTCCTGGTTTCTAGTATGATCACTTTAATCACTCGACCAAACTGGCTGCCCAAGGATATTACCTGCCCCATGAACAGTACTTTAGGAATTAGGACCAAGCATTATCCAGTATTTTGGTTCTTGGAGTAGGAAAATTAAATCTTGGAAAAATGGAACCATTGGACAATTGTGCCTTTAATATAATTTTCAACATCATTTAATCATCTTCATTCAAGTTAATCCAGTTAAAAATCCAGGTATAATATCTAATCTTAAATAAATAACCAAATCTTTCTGGCAGATATTTCTAAAAAAAACTTATCACAGTAGCATTAAAAAATCTTGTTAAATTCTTATTGAGAAAGAGTGATTGTTAATTCAGTACATATCTGTTTCTATTTTAATTATCTCTGGATTGAAGGTTATATATTGCTCTGTTCTGCCTTGAATTGCGTGTTATATTGAATATTTCCAATATTTGGGTTTCGATGGCGTAGGTAGCCAAAATGTCACCAAAAGAAATAGAAAGAGAAATGAGCAAGATTAGGGAAAGAACAGAAAAAATGTTAAGAAGAAACTCTCAGATCAGTAAAACAGTTCAACAAGAGGTTAGCAAGTTAGAACATCAACTGGGTTTTGTGTGTGAATCTGTGCATGTGAAATACAAAATGGAAGGCAATATGGTAAACCTTTGATTTAACAGACTAATGAGAAAAAGAGTCTCTGTCAGACCCATATTTTCATTACATTGACAAATGAGAGGCAAGTTAAGGACATTTTATGCCTATGAAAAACAATGAATAAATTTTGTCTGATGCATCCAAAGTCCACTAAATCAGGTAAACTGGGGGCTTTATAACACAATAACAGAATTGGAAGGGTCTTTGGAGGTCTTCTAATTCAGTCTAGTCCATTCTATCCCTCTGTTAATGCAGCCTAGGACTGTGTTGGCTTTTTTGGCAGCTGAAGCACACTGCTGGCTTGTATTTAAGTGGTTGTTCACTAGGACTCCTAGATCCCTTTTGCAGTTACTGCTATTGAGCCAGGTACCACCTATTCTATAACTGTACATTTGGTTTTTCTTGCCTAACTATAAAATCTTACTGTTCTCACCATTAAATTTCATTTTTTTTTAGATAAGGCCCAGGGTTCAAGTCTATCAAGATCCTTCTGTATCTTGAGCTTATCTTTTGGGATGTTGGCTATTCCCACCAGCTTAGTGTCATCTGCAAATTTGATGAGTTTCCTTTCTATCCCCTCATCTAAATCATTTATGAAGATATTGACGAGTACTGGACCTAAGACAGAACCTTGTGGTACCCCCACTGCATACTTCCCTCCATGTACAAGTAGTTCCATTGAGGACTATATGTTGAGCTTATTATAACTGAAATTCTGAGTCACTGCTTGATGCAATGTTGTAGATTGCACTCATTTTTATGACATTTTTGCAGTTTTGCTTATACCAATATCTTCCTGTTCTCCAATCATGGTATAAAACAGTGGTATAGAAGCAAGGTGAGAGATTGCTGCCCTGGAAAATCCAGAGGTTTACCATTATTTACTAAGAGACCCAAGGCAATGGCTATTGTATTTTAGGTGGTATATGACTGCTTCAGATCAGGTCCAGAATAGTTAGGAGAAATATAGGATATGCATGTTTAAATACACATTTTCTTTTATATACAATTTTACCTATCATCTATCTATCTATCTATCTATCTATCTATCTATCTATCTATCTATCTATCTATCTATCTATCTATCTATCTATCTATCTATCTATCATCTATCTATCTATCTATCTATCTATCTATCTATCTATCTATCTATCTATCTATCTATCTATCTATCTATCTATCTATCATCTCTCTCTCTCTCTCTCTCTCTCTCTCCCTATCTTCCTACTTGCCTGCCTGCCTGCCTGCTTCTCTCTATCTCTTTCTATTTCTTTCTCTCTCTAATCTTTATGAACTTTCCCTTAATATATACATATTTTGGGCTATTATTGAAATCAGGATATAACTCTCAGATGGATTTTAACTCACTTCTGCTTTAATTTAGAGCTAGATTTGGGAAGTGTAACATGGGCAAGTTTGCATGAAAATTCTCATTGAACACCTGACCGTATCTCCACAGGAAATCACTGAAATATTCCCAATTGTTCTAGTTTTTGCTCCCCCCCCATCCTTTTTGTTCTATTTCTGTAAACAAAACATGCAAGGCTATTCAGCACCCTCTTGCAATACAGTCCTGTTCTCTGGAGCTCAGGAAAGCTGTGGAACATTTGTTTTTCCTCTCCCCTTTTATGTGGCCTTACACTGAAAATCTTTTACGTGGATAATGAGAATTTGCTGTGCAAAGGATACTCTGGAGCAGGAAATAGGAAATTTGAGGATTGGTGCCAATTGCTGTAATCCAGAAGGGGAAGAATTAGATAAAGAGTTGTGGTGGTGAGGATAGGCACCAAAGCACAAAAGAGAATGTTTGCCAGAATAAAATACCTTCTTCCCTCAAAAATGCAACATTAAGACAATATTGCACAGGTGGTCCTTGAATTTCGACCACAATTGGGACTGAAACATTGGTTGCTAAGTGAGGTGGTTGTTAATCGAGTTGCACCCAGTTTTACACCTTGTTTTGCTGCGGTTAAGTGAATCACTGTGGTTGTTAAATGAATCATACAGTGGTTGAGCAAATCTGGCTTCCTCCACTGACTTTGTTTGTTGGAAGCTGGCTAGGAAACTCTCACCTGGCCCCAGGACACCGCATCTGTCATACATACATGCCAGTTGCCAAGTGCCTGAATTTTGATCGTGTGACCCTGGGGATGCTGCAATGGTTGTAAGTGTGAGGACCAGTCATAAGTAGCTTTTTCAGCAACTGCAAATGGTCAGTAAATGAATGAATGGTTGTAAGCTGAGAACAACCTGTAAAGTATTGCATGGCAGGGATAGTTTTGACTAGCTGGTCAACCACAGATTCTCCAATACCCTCAAGCACTCCAGCACTGACAAGCAGCCTTTTATGAGATTGACTGGATCTGGGGCAGATGAATAGAATAGAATAGAATAGAATAGAATAGAATAGAATAGAATAGAATAGAATAGA
>QLTV01003443.1:153496-179354 GCA_003457575.1 Thermophis baileyi
AGAAAAAAGTGGTTTTGCTTTCCAAGTTAAAAAAATAAATAAAATCCTAATTCTGAGCTGAACAGAACAACAAAGTTGGAAGGGACCTTGGAGGTCTTCTATTCCAGCCCCCTGCTCAAGCAGGAGACCTTATACCATTTCAAATAGGTGGCTGTCCAGTCTCTTCTTAAAAACCTCCAGTGATGGAGCACCCACAATTTCTGGAGGCAAGCTCTTCTATTGGTTAATTGTTCTCACTGTTAGGAAGTTTCTCCTTAATTCCAGGTTGCTTCTCTCCTTGATTAGTTTCCATCTGTTGGTTCTTGTCATGCCCTCCGGTGCTTTGGAGAATAATTTGACCCCCTCTTCTTTGTGGCAGCCCCTCAAATACTCGTGACCGTCACCTTGACTTCTTTGACTATGCTGTGTGAATTCTCTTGCATCACGTTAAGACATAATGTAGTTTGATTTTGGCTTATCATAATGTCTGAATCAAGAAAATGCCATGACTTGGTTGAATGTGCAAATGAGGCCAGTGAGTGTAGACCTTCTGCCATCAAATGAAGAGTAGATGGTATTGCTATCTTGACTTTTCGATCATACCCTGTGGACATCCATGGTTTGGAGGCTCCTGATGAAGGTGAATTTAATGCTGTCCCTTGCCCTACCAAACACCTCTTACCATTAAACTCTTTTTGGGTGTCTCTGTTCAATCAGAATCACTCAGAACTGAAGAAGCTTCTTGAATGAGAAGCGAAACGTCTTAAAAAACAAAACAAAATTCAGTTGCCTTTTGAAAAAGCACCTTTGGGACAATCAGAATCAGTCTTTTCTGTAGTTTAAGGAAATTATTTTTGTGTCTTGTACACTGGATAGCATATTTTTCCTCCTCCTCCTTCTCCTAAGACCAAAGGTTTCTAGTTGCCTCAATCTTTTTTCACAGGACTAATTGCTAGTTCCTGGGCCATACTTGATTGCTTTCTTCTTAGGAAAGTGCATTTGCACAGCTCAGGGAACATTCTTGCGATTGTATTTGCATCACATCCTAAGCATGGCTTATGTTGACTCTAGTTAGTTTTCTGTGTGTTTTCTAGCATGTTTTGGGAGCCCGTTTCATTTGATTTAATTATTTTGGGATTCAATGTGTTGTGTGAACCCTGATAATTGGTTAAATTCAGAAACCACTTGTCTTTATTTGTATGTACGTGTGTGTGTGTGTGTGTGTGTGATATAAATATAGACATAGAATCATAGGTCTGGAAGGGATCTCAGAGGTCTTCTAGTCCAACCCCATGCCCAAGGCAGAACACCTTATACCATTTTTGGATAAACGGTTGTCCAATAATAAACAATAATAAAACTAATGCAAACTAAACTAAACTGAGAGAGAGAAAGAACAGTAAAAAGAGGGAGACAGAAAAAATAAAAATAGAAGAAAAATGAAAAAGTGAAATTAAAAAAACAACCAGAAATACTTAAAAGAAGTGACTTCCAATCTTCATCACTGCAAGTTCAAACAGACTTAATAATTCTTTGCTCCTATAAGGTTACAAACAGATATCTTTACTTCCCATAACTCATCCCTTATCTAAGCAGCAAATGCATAAAACAACTTTTCAATTCTGAAGTCAGCAAAAGGTTCATAAAGGATTCCCGAAATTTTATGAAAACCCCGATCAAACAAACTAATGTTATATTTCCTCCTTTTACCTCTGAAAATCTTATAGTTCATTTAAATATTGTAGGATTTGATCTCTCTTCAGTTCTTCTTTGTCCCATTGCACAGGGTTTTTCAAGGCTTTAACAAGCCTCTTGTAAATCCAATACAGTAGAACTATCAAAGGAGAAAACCACATCCCCACCATCACACTGGCAGGGCAAACAACTGTATATAAATAGGAAGCAAATACCACACTCCCTTACCCTGATGATGTTACCTAGTTGGGTAATGAGACAAGTTCAAAGAGCACCAAGGACTCCAATCAGGTTTCATTTGTTTGGTGTTTCTCTACTTAGCTCAGTAATTGTTTACAAATTTGAGTATTGATAGTTACTACAAAGTTCAGCACCCTAGTGTAAGAGAAGGAGGAATGGAAATAGGGGAGGGAAACATGTTGGGGAAAACGTTTTTTCTGATCTTCCTGATATGTTCAATCTGTATGCTGATTCTTAGCATCCTTTACAAAGTCTCTTTATATTGATCGCTCAGAGACAGAAACTGGAGGAGGGAAGCCATTGGCAGTGAATAATGCAGGGAATATTTGTCTAGCCCAACTTGAGAAATAAAACCCAGAATCCTTTTCCTCTTCGTTTTGTTGGTATCGTTCGCTTTTTAAGACTTAGGTTCAGAATAGAATAGAGCTGAAAGGGACTTTGGAGGTCTTCTAGTCCAACTCCCTGCTTCGGGCGAACCAGTAGTGGTGTTGGTGGGAGGCTCCGCCCACCCACCCGGACGTCTCTGCGCATGTGCAGAAGCTTCTGCGCATGTGCAGAAGCGCCCCACGTGCGCTCCCATTAGCGAACCGGTAGCAAAGGTAATTGAAACCCACTACTGGGAGACACTATACTATTTCAGACAAGTGGCTGTCCTGTCTCTTCTTAAAAATCTCCAGTGATGAAGCACCCACAACTTCTGAAGGCAAGCTGTTCCACTGGTTAATTGTTTTCAATGTTAGGAAGTTTGTCCTTAATTCCAGGTTGCTTTTCTGCTTGATTAAGTTTCCATCCATTTTTTTCTTGTCCTGCCCTCTGGTGCTTTGGAAAATAAGCTGACCCCCCCCCTCTTTGTGGCAACCCCTGAGATATCAGAACACTGCTATCATGTCACCCCTAGTCCTTCTTTTTTCTAAACTAGCCAAACCCAAACCCAGCAACCATTCTTCATATGTTTTAGTCTCCAGGCCTAAGTTGCTCTTTGGGTTGCAATACCACATTTCTTTATTGCTTGCTCTGGCTGTCTTATTGGTTCTTTGCCCCACTTCTCCAAATATGAAATGACCTTTCCTCTTTTTCTACTTCCTCTGCCTGTATAGGCATATCTTTGTTCACATTTTGCTTGTATTTGCTTGTATTTGCTTGTTTGCGATTAGGTGCTCTCAGCTGAATTCAGCATCAGGGTAAAAGGACAGAAGGAAAGATAGGAGACCTAAGGGTGGAGATCCTTTAGGCCAGGGGTGGGTTCCTCCTGGTTCGGACCGGTTCTCCCAAACCGGTAGCGGCCCGCTGGTGATGTCACAATGACATCACTGAACCGGATCGGTCGGTGCCAGTCCATGGGGGCTGCCATCTTTTTTTTGAATTTTTTTCTGAATTTTTTCTGAATTTTTTTTTTGAATTCTTTTTAATTTTTTTTCCTTCTGAGCATGTGCAGAAGACTTCCGGCACTGTGCATGCGGTCGCCATCTTTTTTTCGGCTTTGGTTTTTTGTGTGTGGTTTTTTTTTTGGGATTTTTTGTTACTGCGCATGCGCACGCCTGTGAAGCGCGCCCACGCCCATGAGGCGCGCCCACAAGGCGCACGAGGGAGCGAACCAGCAGTGAGGTAAGTTGGAACCCACCCCTGCTTTAGGCTCTTAACAAACAATATATATAGTGCTTATGAGTCAGTGTAGACTCCTGGTCATTGCCTGGACAGGCCCCTGAACTTTTCTTGGCAATATTTTCAGAAGTGATTACCCTTGCCTTCTTTCTAGGGCTGAGAGAGAGTGGCTCAAGGTCAGCCAACTGGCTTCATGCACAGGTATAAAACAAGCCGTATGTGGATCAACAGCAGTAACTCTAGAAATGCTAGTGAACAATCACTTAAGTAGGAGCCAGCAGGGTGCTGCAGCTGCCAAAATAAACAATGCTGCATCAACATAGGGATAGAATCAAGATCACGTGAAGTGTTAGTACCACTTTATACTGCTTTGCTAAGACCACATATGGAATACTGCATCCAGTTTTGGTCACTGTGATATGAAAAAGATATTGATAGTCTAGAAAGAGTGCAGAGAAGAGCAACAAAGACGATTAGAGGACTGGAGTCTAAAACATGATAAATGGTTGCAGGAACTGGGTATGTCTAGCCTAACAAAGAGAAGGACTAGGGGTGACATGATAGCAGTGTTCCAGTATTTGAGGGGCTTGCCACAATGATAAGGGGGTCAGGCTATTCTCCAAAGCACCTGAGGGCAGGACAAGAAATAATGGATGGAAACTTGTAAAGGAGAGATCCAACCTAGAACTAATTTCATAACAATGAGAACAATTAATCAGCCATTTGTCTGGAATGGTCTCCTGCTCATGCAGGGGGTTGGACTAGAAGACCTCCAAGATCCCTTCCAACTCTGTTATTCTGAATTCTGTATCCGAGTTACTGGGGAATTTCTCTTTTCCCATTATTTTTGTTACCCAAGAGCCTTAAGGAAAAGTAAGGTAATGTAATGTCCCACAAGAAGGTGCAGATCACTGGAGGGTGAGGTTCATTTCATTTCTTTATATGTTTTGCTGCTTTATTTGCCCTTAAGTATATCCAGAGATTTAACACACCTTATGACCTTTATTTCCTTTTGGAAATTAGAAAGAAAACACACAGTGATTTGCCACTGCATTTCAGCAACACAATCAGACTCATGCTTTGGTGAATTTTACAACCTGCAAATAAAAAGCTTGGGGACAGCAAGTGTCCCACAGGTCATGGGTTAAAACTCCTTACATTAGCCTAGCGCAGTCAAACGTAGCCTTCTGCAACTTGATGTTTTTCAGATGTGTTACAAAATTTATTTCCAGCTTGGTACCAGCTCTTCTGAAGGATGCCAGGGAAGAGGAAATTTGACCTAATAGGACTTCTACTAAAATACTACTATTACTAATAAATAAAACATTACTAATAAATAAAATACTACCACTACTACTAAAATGGAGGTGGGTTTTTGCATTTTGCAGCAACAAGGCTCAAATTTATACCATCAAAGTCTGCACCATATTCCAATTTTTTAAAAAAGGGATGTGTAGGAGGAGAGGATAAAATGAATGTATCAAGCTTCTTAAAGCTTGATGTATCCATTTTACTTTAAAAAATCTTAAGTGGCAGGTTCCAAACAGCAAAAAAGAAAAGATATACTGATTTACTTAAAAATAGTTTCCTTTATTGTTCTTCACCTATAGATAGAAATCTTGCCAAACTAAAGCAAGCTACTTACAGCTTTAACAATAGACTGAGAACTCCCAGGGAGGAGTCTTCTTAACCCTCTTCCTCCCAACCAAACTATCTAAACCTTGCTGTCTTTTGCTCCTCTGGAATGCAGCCCATCCCTTCTGGGAATCCAGACTATATTCCACCCCACCAAAATCCTCAAAGCATGTTGGCTCACTGTTGTTACCATGTCATTGGCCTGAGGCACTGAAACATTTAGGGATTGATTTAAAAAGAATATACAAGAACAGTTCCCTGGGGAAACAAGTTTGCTTATTTATAACAAGAGTTGCTTCCTCAGCTACTCATGTCCTGCATTTAGAGCTCATGACTTGCCAATCTTCTATTCTACCAGAATTAAGGGTAATATTTTTGCAAGAAGTAAAATAGGGGAATTGTGACAGACATAGGTGCATTTCTGGATAGTTGTCTGTCTCTGAGCTCAGCAGCTTACAGGGAAGATTTGAAACTTGCTTCTCTAAAGTCTTGAGAAGACAGCTGGAGCAGTCCTGAAGTATCCTTAGCTTAAGAAAGAGCTTAAGGACGATCTGGATCCTGATTCTCTAGTGCTAGGAGAATCTTCACTTATTTATCTCTCCAAGGCCTAGTAAAACCCTAGTAAGTCTACACTTGGAATACTGCAACCAATTTTGGTCACCATTCTACAAAAAAGATGTTGAGACTTTGGAAAAAGTTCAGAGAAGAGCAACTAAGATGATCAAAGGCCTGGAGACTAAAACATATGAAGAATGGCTGCAGGATTTGGGTTTGGCTAGTCTAAGAAAAGAAGAATTAGGGGTGACATGATAGAAGTATTCCAGTATTTGAGGGGCTGCCACAAAGAAGAGGGGTTCAAATTATTCTACAAAGCGCCAGAGGGCAGGACAAGAAACAACAGATGGAAACTAATCAAGGAGAGAAGCAACCTGGAATTAAGGAGAAACTTCCTAACAGTGAGGACAATTAACCAGTGGAACAGCTTGCCTTCAGAAATCACTTCTCCATCACTGGAGGTTTTTAAGAAGAGACTAGACAGTCACTTATTTGAAATGGTATAGGTTCTCCTGCTTGAGCAGGGGGCTGGACTAGAAGACCTCCAAGGTCCTTTCCAGCTCTATTCTATTCTAAGGCCTGTTCTTCATAAGGCTGAATCACATAGTCCCAGTTCAGTCAGGAAAAAAGATTTCTATTCATTCTAAAAACTACAGCATTTATTACTTTCTTCAATCTTACCTTCAGACCACCTAAAGCCTCTCCCATCTTTAGGCTCTCTAACTGGATTCCATACCATAGCTGTCCTTCAAGCTAGTCCTTTCCTTGGAGTTTTCAAGAATTTAGCCTGGGAAAGTCTCTAGGGATTTATTATTCCCATTTCTTCTGTTCTTTCTTTCAGCGGTTATCACCTCTTTGGGCACAGCAATTCTCCTTGTATTTTATTTCATTTCTTACATTTTCACATGGCTGCATTTTGTACCACCTCGCTATACTAAAGACTTCAAGTGGACTGTGGAATACCCTGTATAGCAGCTAAGTAGCTGGCCCTCAAGAGCTTATTTTTAAAGCTAAACATTTGAATGTACCTATGTACCATTTTGGGGATGCATGTCGTGGCCAAAGCTGGTTCAGAAAAAGATATTACCTGGAGCTCACCCTGATTGGCAGCTGGTTTGGGCAGACTCCACTTCTGCGTCTCCTCGAGTTTGCAATGTGCCTGTGCACAGCCTACCTTGAGGTGGTTGCACTTAAACCAGTACAGGGAAGAATCCAGCTAAGCAGACAAGACCCTTCTTAGTTGCCATGAAAATAAAGGGAGGGAGGGGAGAAGTGCATTACGTCTGGCGAGAACTTTATAATAAAGATGGTACAGGTAGTCCTCAACTTAGTGTTCATTTAGTGACTGTTCAAAGTTACAACAGCACTGAAAAATGTGACTTATGACCGTCAATGGAGATTCTCAGTCATCCAGGTCATGGTTGTCCCAAAGGTGCTTTTTGAAGAGGCAACTGGACTTTTTGGTTTTTAGAATTCATTGAGAAGTTGGAGCTGTGCTTTCTGCAGGAGGTTTTCTGCCCTGTGTTCCTTCACTGCTGAAGACAGGCACAGGCTGTTGGGGATGAGTCTGTACTGTCTGCATCTCAAACTGAAGTGCAAATGGTTCCTGTAGTCTGCAATTTTTCTGTAAATCCGTTCATACTCCCACACCATTTGAAGGGTGTTCATCCCAAAGTGCATAGCTAAATGTCTATGGAGATTCTCAGTCATCCAGGTCATGGCTGTCCCAAAGGTGCTTTTTCAAGAAGCAACTGGACTTTTTGGTAAACTGGATAGTTACGACCTTTGAAGCATCGCCATGATCCTGTGATCAAAACTCAGATGCTTGGCAACTTTATGACCTTTGCTGTGTCCCAGGGTTACGTGATCACCTTTCTGACAAACAAAGTCAATGGGAAAGCCAGATTCACTTAACGACCTCCTGGTTACTAACTTATCAACTGCAGCGATTCACTTAACAATTGTGGCAAGAAAACTTGTAAAATGGGGCAAAACTCATTTAACAAACATCTCACTTAACAGAAATTTTGGGCTCAATTGTGGTCATAAGTTGAAGACTGCCTGTATTGACCTGCATAATTTTGGCTTCCTAGTCTGGTCTGCTTTGAGGGATCTGACATCCATCTTGCTTAAGATGAGGCTGGATTAAAACCAAAGGACTTTGTAACAACTGATGTGAAGAGAAAATGTGATGCTGGAAATTCTGTCTCTGTCTCTGTCTCTGTCTCTGTCTCCGTCTCTCTGTCCGTCTCCGTCTCCGTCTCCGTCTCCGTCTCCGTCTCCGTCTCCGTCTCCGTCTCCGTCTCTGTCTTTCTCTCTGCTCGTTTCTGTCTCTGTCTCAGTTTCTGTCTCTGTCTCTGTCTCTGTCTCTCTGTCTCTGTCTCTGTCTCTGTCTCTGTCTCCGTCTCCATCTCCGTCTCTCTGTCTCTGTCTCTGTCTCTGTCTCTGTCTCTGTCTCTCTGTCTCTGTCTCTGTCTCTGTCTCTCTCTGTCTCTGTCTCTGTCTCTGTCTCTCTGTCTCTGTCTCTGTCTCTGTCTCTGTCTCTGTCTCTCTCTCTCTCTCTCTCTCTCTCTCTCTCACACACACACACACACACACACGCACACACACACACACACACACACACATTCCATTGTATCTTAGAACCATGAACCAAGGCAAATTTGAGGTGGTAGAATAGAAATATGAAGATCAACCATTAACATTTTAGAAATCAGTAGATTGGCCTGGAGTAGATCATTTCAATCAAAAGAGCATCTGATCTTCTACTGTGGGCAAGAAAATCCTGGAAGAAATGAGATATCCATAAAGTGCCAAAGACAGTAATTTGATCAACTAAAATAAAAGAATGTTCTGATTTTGATTCGGGTTAATGTCAGGGTTCCAGAAAACATCCCCAACGAAATAAAACTCCAAGGCTGGAAGTTCCTCAAAGATGCAATTTATTAGAGATGTCATGTTGGCACATCTGGGGAAACCAGAATCTGAAAGCTTCCAGGGTTTCCCCACCCAGTTGAAAGTTCACAACTCTGCCCCACACCCACAGGTTCATCACATTGTCCAACCAAATCTTCACATTCACTTGGATACAATCTCCAGGCAGTCTCAAGCAGGTGCAGGCAAATGACCTTCAGTAAAGAATGTTGTTATGACTGAGTTTCTACCGCTCCAAGAAAAAACCCCTTCCAATTTCCCAGGCTGAAATCTGTGGCAGTGAGGAAGCAAAAAGAAAAATAGCTTCCAAAACTGACAATATAAACCGATCAATATTATACTGATCTGTGTCCATGCTCCAACCTCAGATGCAAAGGAATTGAACAATGAATAGTTCTGTTATGATTGGCAACACCTTGTTGATTCAACATTATAAAGGTATCATATTATTAGACCTGAATGCTAAAGTTGGAAGTAAAATAAGAATTTGGAATAATGAGAAAAATTTGGCCTTGGCCCTCCAAACAAAGTAGGAGAAAGAGACAAATAAATCTCTGCCAAGAAAACTAATTATTTATAGTAAATATGTTCATCCAACGACCATGAATGAATGACTTCATGCATGGACATTGCCAGATGGATGATACCAAAGTCAGATTGTTTATACACTCTGCAGGCAACAATGGAGAAGCTCTATTCTGCCAGAGCTGGTGCTGCCTGCAGTTCAGATCATGAACTTGCAAAATTACAACTTAACTAAGGAAAACAAATAAAATCATCAACATCTGACCTCAGCAATATTCCACATGATTATGCAGTGAAAATAAAGATAGATTTAATGGATTAGATTTGATAAATAGAGTGCCCGAAGAACTCTGAAGAGTGTATAACATCATTAAAGATGAAGCAAACAAAAATGTCCTGAAATGCAAGAAGCCGAAGGCAGCTAAATGATCCTCTGCTCTTATACTGGAAATAGCTGAAGAAAAGCAGAAAGCAAAAGGCAGTAAAAAGAAGGGCGACTGGCCTAACTGAATGCTGAGTTATGGAGAAGGTCCAGGAGAGACAGAAATAAGCACTGCAAAGAACCGCTTGTTTTGTTGAGCCCTGCCCAGAATCACTTGCTTGTGGGATGAGCAGGAGGGAGGGAGAAGGGAGGAAGGAACAAAGGAAGGGATTGAAAATAACAAACAAACAGGAATAACAAAAGATTGATTTAAGAAAATTGTAGACGTCAAGGAAGTTACGTAATGATAAAAGAGG
Source organism: Thermophis baileyi (assembly GCA_003457575.1). NCBI lineage: Eukaryota > Metazoa > Chordata > Lepidosauria > Squamata > Dipsadidae > Thermophis > Thermophis baileyi. The sequence continues at coordinate 163,400 of QLTV01003443.1, forward strand.
CAAAAATCTACCACAGAAAGTTTTTATTGCTAACTTGGAGCCAGGCATTCTAGACAATGAAATTAAACGCGGCCTAGGAAATATTGCTAAAAACAAAGTTGCAGGAGATGATCAAATCCTGATTAAACTATTTAGAATCCTAAAACTATGATGTAATTAAAGTGCTACATGTGGTTTGGAAAACGCAGCAGAGTCTGGAAAAGATTTATGATCATGATAAAAGAAGAACGGTGTTAAAGAATGTTCAACTTACTGAACTTATTGAACAGATCTGATGCTAGTAAAAAGATTGTGTAGTCCAGATTTCAACAAAACATGCAAAGAGAACTGCCAGATATACAAGCTAGACTCAAAAGAGGCAGGGATACTTGAGATCCGATTTCTAATATTCAATGAATAACATAAAAAAGGCAACAGAGTTTAAAAAATATTTGTATTTCTGATTATACAAAGACTTTGGCTTTATTCACAATTGTGGACAGCTTTTAAAAATATGGATGTACCAGACCACCTCATTGGCCTATTGAATAAATTTTCATGAACCAAGAGTTAGAATAGAATATGCAGCAACTGAATAAAAGGGAGAATATCAGGCTTGTATATTATTACCTAATTTATTTAACTAACAGATAGAATATATCATGAGAAATATTGAATAAGGAGAAGTAGTGATTGAAATTATCATAGCTGGGATAAAGATCAACAATCTCAGATAATGCTGATGATACTATTTTGTCAGACTCTAAAAACCAAGGAAGACACATGGAATTACTTCTGAAAAATATCCTGTATGGTTCCTTACCTATAGACAGAAATCTTGCTAAACTAAAGCAACTACTTGTCTCATTAAAGATACACTCTGATAACTGTTAAGGAAGAGGGTCTTGACCTTCTTCTTCCAAACCAAACTATCTAAATTTTGCTGTCCCTTGGTCCTCTGGAATGCAGCCCCTCCCTCCTGGGAATCTGGACTACATTCCACCACATTGGCTGGCTGGTAGTAAGAAAAGGGAATCCTTTTTGGGTATGAAATAAAAGAATGGAAAAAAAGCTGGTCTTTTGCTCTACAGGAGCGGTCCCCAACTTTTCTGGCTTTGTGGTGTGGCGGGGGAAGGGGAAAGGGGATGGTTCCATGCAAGTGATGGGCGAGTGTGTGTGCCTGCACAGCTCCATTTGCGTGAGCAGCAGGCACTTGCACACACTGCTTGCACAAATGGAGCTGCATCCGTGCTTGTTTACTGCTTATGCAAGAGGAGCTGTGCTCGCAACTGCGCTCGCCCACCACTTCTGTGGCCTGGTTCCAGTGGTGGAATTCAAATTTTTTTACTACTGGTTCTGTGGTCGTGGCTTGGTGGGCGTGGTGTGGCTTGGTGGGCGTGGCTTGGTGGGCATGGCAGGGGAAGGATACTGCAAAATCTCCATTCCCTCCCCACTCCAGGGGAAGGATACTGCAAAATCCCCATTCCCACCGCACTCTGGGGCCAGCCAGAGGTGGTATTTGCCGGTTCTCTGAACTACTCAAAATTTCCTCTACCAGTTCTCCAGAACCTGTTAGAACCTGCTGAATAGCACCCCTGCCTGGTTCCAAATGGGCCGTGGCCCGGTATTGGGCCACTGCCCAGGGGTTGGGGATCCCTGCTCTACAGTACACCTCTCAAATTAAGATTATGTCAATGGGGGGGTACCAACCCAATATAAATAGACAAAGAAGAAGCTGAAGTAGGTTTTATCTTCTTAGACTTAAAAATTCAGAGAGTGGTTAATGATGACTGTAGCCATAAAATAAAGAGATATCTGCTATTGGAGAGGAAGACTATGATAGAGGTAAACAAGATATCAAAGTATAGAGACTTCATACTGATAAATAACATTGCTATTGTCATGGTGATAGATGTCCCAGTTGTAATGTAATCCTGTGAAACCCAGACAAAAAGGCTGAATGAAGACAAATCAACTCCTCGGAATTGTGAGGCTGGAGAAAATTTCTGAAAATACCTAGGACAGGATGGAGAACAGATCATTTAGCAGTAGATGAAATAAAATCAGTTGGCTCCCAGGAAGCATTAATGAAGTTCAAAACTAAAGCTCAGATATTGTAGCAGAAGGAGTGGCAGAGCCTAGGGGTAGGGTCAAAAGTGGGATCAGCCCAAAGTCTCTATGTAGCCACAAATGTACTAAGTCCAACCTTCTGTGAATTCCTTTGACCCTTATCTGACTTCTAGCAGATGTTAAACACTAGTTGAGAATATTCCTGTGCATAGGCATGAGCAATAAATCTGTTTAATTGGAGCTTCATGTGTGGCCCTAGTCTTTTGTGCCTGACAGATATTTTGGACATATAACAAAAAGGAAAGAATCACTGGAGGAAGCTCTGATACATGGAAAAATTGAAGGCCATCCAAAAGGAGGCCAGCAGAAGACAAGATATGTGTGTCTGGTGTGTGTGTGTGTGTGTGTGTGTGTGTGTGTGTGTGTGTGTGTGTACACACACACACACACACACAAACACACCTATTCCTGACAGACAGTCCTCATGCAGTGATGTTCATCAAGCCATGAAGAATCAGAAGTGATGGAATAGCTTAAAAACCAGCAGAACCCGATTTTTGGCCATATCTAATAATTGTAGCAGAAGTCTCAAATTTTCTGCTCAGGGAGCAACGCATGGTCCTTCAACTCATCTGTGACCTGTGGAAGACCAAACATGACTGAGAGGAGAGTGATCTGTAGGGCTTGCTGGAACCTGAAGCTCATCCTGCCACTGTAGGATGATCTTGTCCTTCCTATGTTTGTCCTATGTTTGTCCTTCCTACTGTATGTTTATACCAACCCTTCATGGCCCTGGAGTGTTCAAGCAACCGAAATAATTAAAAAAGGGATGGCAGTAGTGTTAACTTGGAAGAATCAGACCTGATAGGGCCACACGTATCTTCAGCCAAATGATCAAGATGAAGCTCTCAGATCAAGACATGAATTGCATGGACAGGAAGAAACTCCTATGTCAGATATTACTACAAAGGCCCACAAGTTGTTACATTTCGGGATATCCCTTACTACATCTCTAATCCTGGAACCCCAAGAGTGGCACCCTGCAGCAGGGTGGATCATCAGAGAAAGATTGCAGCCTGGATCTATCTCCTGCTTGATTTCCTCTTTGCATTCTGGCCAACCCTCTGCAAGGGTCGGAGGGATGATGAAGAAGCAAGGTCTTTTCTGCTAGAGAAAGGAAGGAAGACAAGGGATGATCTCTCTGCCAGTCAAGGAAAGAGAAAGGAAGGAAAGACAAAGAGGAAAAGCGAAGGATAGAAAGATCTCCCTGCTCAGCAAAAAGGTGGATCTTAATGGGTGACAATATAGTCTAGAGCAGTGATGGCGAACCTTTTTTGGCACGTGCCCACACCCATTCCCTCCCCCCTGTGCACGCGCACAACCCCCGTGCTGCCCCCTGCACATGCGCACAACCCCCACTGCTGCCCCCGCACATGTGCACAGGCCTCACTGAAGCCTGGGATGGCAAAAAACGGCCCAACGGGCAAACCGGAAGTTCAGAAAAACGGACTTCCGGTTTGCCCGTTGGGCCGTTTTTCGCACTCCGGAGGCTTCAGGAGGCTTCCCTGAAGCCTCCGGAGTGCGAAAACGACCTTCCCCAAGGCCGAAAATCAGCTGGCCAGCTCGTGCATGCGCGCTGAAGCTGACATAGGGCAATGCCTCGCGTGCCCTCCGATATGGCTCCGCGTGCTATAGGTTCACCATCACTGGTCTAGAATCTATATCACAGCTAGATATGTTCCTGAAAAACATATTAGATATCAACCAGTTGATAAAATCAGATATATGAACGTATCTAAAGGTTTCAGACATTGTGATCATTTGGGTTTGGACCCGATTCTAAATTATAATAAAGGCATAAGCGGAGGACAGAACTTGAATGGATTTGTTCTGAGTTTTGCAGCCACAATTTCCATAAAATTGGTATTACATCCCCTGCAATGTAAAAAGCCCACTACCCAGAATGTTAAAATTTAACCAAAATGGCCACATACTGTATAATGTGTTTTGCTGCTTCTTTATAGTCATTCTTGAATGCTGTTATAAGCCTTCAACTGACTGGTGAACAACTCTTCAAAAGATACTTTATTTCTAAAATGCAGGTTTAGATATTTTGGAAAAGCTGATGAGCCGTAGCACAACTCTCATCCCATCAACTGCATGCTGGATAATAGACCTGTTTACTATAAGATATTGATTCTATTTTGGGTAATGCTTTACTTCTTATGTTAATTGGTTCAACAAAATTCAACAAAACTGAAGGTGCGAAAATATGGGTTTTACAGAATTTGTGATGTTGACTCAGAACACGTCTGCAGGCTGGTTAATAGGGCTAAGCAGCCTCTTTTCATTCTTTGACCCAGCTTCTGTAATGGTACGTGAGAATGATCTTGGGAGATAGGAAGCCCCTTTACTGGTGATTGGAAACCCCTTACGCACTGTTTGCCTAAAAATGAAAAAAAAATGACATTGTGATTTATGGTTTTGATGGCTTGGTGGTTAAGGATGCTGAGCTTGTCAGCTGGAAAGCTGACAGCCTGGGTTTGAGACCTGAGCACCACGTGATGGGGTGAGCTCTTGTTCTGGCTCCAGCTCCTGCCCACCTAGCAGTTTGAAAGCATTCAACTGCGAGTAGATAAATAGGTACCACTTCATTGGGAAGGTAACAGTGTTCTGTGCCCCTTGGCGTATAGTCATACTGACCACATGACCATGAAAATGTCTTCGGACAATAGCAATAGCAATAGCACTTAGACTTATATACCGCTTCATAGTGCTTTACAGCCCTCTCTAAGCGGTTCACAGAGTCAGCATATTGCCCCCAACAATCTGGGTCCTCATTTTACCCACCTCGGAAGGATGGAAGGCTGAGTCAACCTTGAGCCGGTGAGATTTGAACCGCCGAACTGCAGCTAGCAGTCAGCTGAAGTAGCCTGCAGTGCTGCACTCTAACCACTGCGCCACCTCGGCTCTTATCATTAGACAATGTTGTCTTCCTTGACCAGGAAACAGAGATGAGCCCCACCCCCCAGAGTCAGACACAACTGGACAGGGGAAATTTTACCTTTACCTTTAGGGTTGATTTCAAAATGAAGAGAGTCATGTTGTAACTTAAAGAGAGAGGTTAAAATACAATTATACAGGTAGTCCTCAACTTATGACCCCAAAAGAGCCCAAAATTTCTGTTGCTAAGTAAGACATTTGTTAAGTGAATTTTGACCCATTCTATGACCTTTCTTGCCACAGTTGTTAACTGAATCACTGCAGTTGTTAAGTTAGTAACAAGGTTGTTAAGTGAATCCAGTTTCCCCATTGATTTTACTTGTCAGAAGTTTGCAAAAGGGGATCCCATGACCTCAGGACACTGCAATTGTCATAAATACGAGTCAGTTGCCAAGCATCTGAACTTTGATCACCTGACCATGGGAAGCTGCAATGGTCGTAGGTGTGAAAAATGGTCATAAGTCACTTTTTTCCAGTGCCGTTGTATCCTTGAACGGTCACTAAATGAGGACTACCTGTACTTATAACTGCTATGTAGAATAGCAGAAGCCACTTTGTTATGTTTCTCTTTTTTCCTACTTTTTCCTACCTTTTTTCTTATTGCACTTTTAGCTTTTTCTTTTCCCCCCTTCCCCTTTAATTTTCTTTGCTCTATTTTAGTTTGCATTAGTTCTTATTATTGCTGTTAAAGCTTCCAGTAAAAATTACATTAAAAAAGAGCATAGGGTAGGTGCCTTACTGGCTAAAACAGGTAAATCCACAAAGCCTTTGACTGACTCATAGTTTAACACTCCTCAGGGGTGTTATTGCATTAGTTTGTTACAGAAGAGAACTGGGGGAAACAGAGTTAAAACTTGTGTCATCTCAATAAAGAGTTTCCTTCATGTGAGATCAACAACTGGGCTTTATCTTTTGCACAAAGCAGATCTCTTGCTGTAAAAAAGATTTCTGCAACAGAGAAGTTATTACACCAAAAGAGGTATTTGATGAGACATCAGAGTAAATCACTTTATCAAAAATCGGTGGTAAGCCGAGAAAATGTGTGCACTCCCAGTTATGTGCAAAGCAAATAAATAATCCAGCAGGTAGGGAAAAGTGAAGAGACCTTAAAGAGGAAGAAGAACCCAAGACAAGAATTAACAAGCTTAACAGAATAACAGAGTAGGAAGAGACCTTGGAGGTCTTCTAGTCCAATCCCATGCTCAGGAAGGAAACCCTATATCATTTCAGATAAATGGCTGTCCGATCTCTTCTTAAAACCCTTCAGTGATGACCCACAACTTCTGGAGGTAAGCCATTTCACTAATTAATTGTTCTCATTGTCAGGAAATTTCTCCTTAGTTCTAGGTTGCTTCTCTCCTTGATTAGTTTCCATCCATTGCTTCTTGTCCTGCCTTCAGGTGCTTTGGAGAATACGTTGACCCCTCTTTTTTGTGGCAGCCCCTCAGATATTGGAGCACTGCTGTCATGTCACCCCTAATCCTTCTGTTACATTAAACTAGACATACCCAGTTCCAGCAACCGTTCTTCATATGTTTTAGCCTCCAGTCCCCTAATTAACTTTATTGCTCTTCTCTGCACTTTTTCTAGAGTCTCGACGTCTTTTTTTATATATATTTCTTTACTTGGCTCCTTGGTCCCAGGCAGCCAAAGGAGCAGGAACTGATAAAGATAAAAAGGTGAGTGAACATTTCCCTATTTAACTGGCATTAGTGGTGATCAGAGGATAAATGGTAGGAAGGTGGGCAGGAAGTTCACTTGTCAAAAAGGACCAGTTTGCATCATTTCAATGAGGTTTTATTGATTTATTTCATGTCTGGATCAAACCTTAAACTGCCAAAATGAGGCCACCCTTTTGTTTTTATCATTGGCCAGAGACAAATCACTTCTGATACATGCTACTGGTAGTAATTGACAGACCAGCAAATGGGCTAGGCTCTGCATCTCCTCACATTCACACTGCATGTAGTTATCTGCCAACAACCTCCACTTGAGTATAATGGTCTTAGATTTAGGCACTCCCAAACTATTTAATATCCTCCAAGTAATATAGGGGAGATCAAATCCCTCAGCCATGTTCTCTTCTGGGATTATTTCTTGTTCTGTAAATTCTCTTCAATTTCAATAAGGTGTATGTACAGTTTGTGTGTAGAGCGGATCTCAGCCAACTGTTCCCAAAGCAACATTTCCACTTAGATTCCTCTTCTCTCAAGGATCTTCACCTCCCCACCCCAATCAGGATGCATTTTCCTTCGAAGTCTGGTAATTCTTCAAGATCAGATGTGGCACTTTGCCTCCCCAAGACAGAAATGCAAAGAAATCACCTCCCTGTAACAGAAAGATGAAAGCAAGGCCTGGGTTTTGAAAGCACAACTAACTTCAGAAGGTAAGTTGCTTATTTCCCTTCAATTGTTGCATTTGATCTTGCCTTGAGGCCCAATCTGGCAGTTCCCTTGAAGTATCAGAATGGCTGTGGTTGGCAAAACAACAACAACAATAATAATAACAACAACAACCCTCTGGTTATCACAGAGTTAAGCTGTTGCTCCAAAAGTCAGTAAATGAGATGAGGCCTATAACAGAAGCATCCTTTTCGACCATGGCTCCCTATTTTTGAAAAATGCTTGCAAGATAGAACATAGAATATAGAATAATAGGTTGTTTGGTGCCCATGTTAGCATCTTTGCAACACCTGATGAAGATTTTCATCTTTGTATTGTGTTGTGTTGTATTGTATTGCACTGAATTGCTTTATTTTATTTATTTATTTATTTATTTATTTATTTATTATTTTATTTATTTATTTTATTTATTTTATTTTATTTATTTTATTTTATTATTTTATTTTATTATTACCCATGTTTATTCTTTTTACAAATAACTCAAATCAGAAAGCATTTGTTCTGGACCTGGCAAAATACCTGGAAGTTATGTGTATCTAGAGGGGAGGATCTGATTTCAACCTAACCCAGTAAGAACGCTTCTGACCACGACCAAATCGGGTTCCGACCAAACAATTCACAAATTATTTTTTTTCTCGCGGCTGATTTATTTTATTTTATTTTATTTTATTTTATTTTATTTTATTTTATTTTTTTTTATTTTATTTTATTATTTTATATTATTTTATTTTATTATATTATATTATTATATTATTTTATTTTATTTTTTATTTTATGAAACCTTTGAGAAGACACTGATCACTGCTTAGCGACTATCTCTGTTGCAAGTTTATCTGCAGCCTTTATTAATATCAGTATTTTTCTGTGATGCTGCTGATTTTTATTGTTCTACATCAGTGTGGTTTCTTTATTGCACATTTTTAGCAGACACGCCATCCTGAGCAGGGAGCTGTGGTTGATGGACCATTTTGGAGCACAATAAGTAAATAAATAAATATCTGGCTGGTGGCAGAGAACTTAACAGCATTTATATGAGAGAAACCAGATACTGTTGAGAAAAAAATCATAAAGAAAAAATTTCCAGCTCCGGGTAGACTGCCTGTAGTGTGCAGAAAGGTTATAGAAGATAGTGTCACATGAAAATCTGCAGGTAGCAATCTTGATTGTGTCATTGAGGATTAAAAGTTCACTTGGAAATTAGTCAAAATGTCATCATTGGCACTGAAAAATGGCTGCTAATTCCAGGGGGATTGGAGGTGGACTCTTCAACCGTCTCCTGCACAAAGAGTGAATAGCTTATCATAACTCTGCATGTGTAAGACAGGTAATCATGTCTTGTAGATGGTGACTGAAAATGAAGCCGGGTGTTAGGTATGCAGTCTTTGAATGTTTAACCTATGAGAACCTTATCAAAGGTTGTGTTGGGCACTGAGACTCTTTCATGGAGTCCTTTTCCTCTTATTTAAAACCTGCCTATATTCTTGGACGCTTCACCCATCGGGGAAATTTCCCTGGCTCCTTATACACTGTAGAGATCACACAACACCGGTCAGCATTGGTGCTCTAGTTTTAGCTAGCTAAATATTATAGATAGGTGATGATAGACAGAGAGACAGACGGACAGACAGACAGACACACAGACAGACAGATAGACAGACGGACGGACGGACGGACGGACGGATGGATGGATAGATAGATAAATGGATAGATAGATAGATAAATGGATGGATAGATAAATGGATAGATAGACAGACAGACAGAGATGATAGAGATAGAGATATGATGAATAGTTGAGGGAGCTAGTTTTGTCTAGCCTATTGAAGAGAAGGATTAGTGGGGACATGATACCAGTACTTGGGGGGCTATCACAGAGAAGAGGGGATTGACTTGTTCTCCAAAGCACCTGAGGACAGGCCAAGAAATAATGGGTGGAAGACAGTAAAGGAGAAATCCAACCTAGAAGCAAGGAGAAGCTTTCCGAGAGTGAGAACAATTCATCATTAGAATAGCTTGCCACCCGGTGTTGTGGGTGCTCCATCACTGGAGGTTTTCAGAAACAGACTGGACAACCATTTGTCTGGCATAGTATAAGGGATAGTATAAGGTCTCTGCCTTGAGTAGGGGGTTGGACTAGAAGATCCCCAAGGTCTCTTCCAGCCCTATGATTCTATGTTCTATGTTATACATACATACATACATACATACATACATACATACATACATACATACATACATACATACATACATACATACAGTACGTACATACATACATACATACATACCTGAAGGGCATCACATAGGAAAATAGAAAGCAACAAAAACAGACATTGCAGAATTTTCTGCATTATCATTCTCCTGTTTTCTTTCAAACAACAATTCTTCATTTAGACTGACTCTAAAAGATAAAGAATCCACTTAAGGGCAAAAAATCAAGGTTTCCCAGCCTGCTTTTCAGAATTCAGAAAACAAAGGAAGAACAAAAATAGAACAAATAAAATGTAATTATTGCTTTGGCTACTTTTTCCATTGTCCAGCACAGCTGGGGCTTGAGTGTTGCTTTGTTTTGGTCCCTTGGGGTATTTTTTCCTCAATAGATTGATAGCAATCTATATAAAAAATGATTAAGATAGAGACTAGCACTCTGGTGGGTGTGTACAAAGCACTCCATTCTCCAAGCTGTGGAAGTCAAGTTAAGGTAAGCTTTTGTTCTTGAATCTGACTCCTTCTGAGGAAGCTACATCTACATAAAAGCCACCCTCAGTTGCAATTGTTAAAGGTCATCATTATAACTCTGGCAAACATGATACAGAAAGATCCATGTATCATACAAAGCTAAAAGAGAAAGAGAACAGTGACTGCATTGCCACTCTCTCTTTTCCAAACATGCCACCTGGATTCCTATCACATATTAGACGAGAGTAAATTTGGCTGAGTCTTTGTGGTTCAGCATGTAATAAAAGCTGACTCTTTGTTTATGAACCAGGCTATCATATTATAATAGTTTATAATATGTTTATTTGCATCAATATAGCATGTTAGAGTGTCAGGAAACAGATCTAGTGGAGGTGGAATTGCATTTTATGTAAGAAATCCCTACATATCTAAGAAATGCATGTATGAAAGTATGAAAGCCTCCTTGAATGCATAATATAAAAGGGAAAAAAGAATGACAGGGCCATAGTGTATAATACAGGCCACTCAACCAAGCAGAGAAAATAGATGAACTTTTTCTAATCATTTAGCTAGCGTGTGCAGGAAACACACCACTGTAATAATGGGGGACTTTAAGTATCCTGACATTAATTCAGAGACAAACTCAAGTGGGAGATCAAACAGGTTTAGCTGACAATTTTGTCATCCCAAAATTGATGAGGGAATTAAAGGGTCAGCTATACTGGACTTAATTCTTATTAACAAAGATGAAATGACAGAGGGAGGGTTGAAGATGCAAAAGAGTAAGCATGTCATACTGGAATTCTACATAATGCAGACACAAATAATTAAATAAAGTCAAACTACTGTCTTAGATTTTAAGAGAGATGACTTCAACAAACTAAGAGAGAGTTTAGGAAGGATTCCATGAATGGAAATCCTAAAAAGGAAAACAATTCAAGATGCTTGGGAAACTCAGAAAAATGAGAGTACAAAAGCCCAATTTAACAACATACCACAGAGAAAGAAAAACAAGAGACCTCAGATAAAAGTTGCAGTTTTCCAGTACTTGATGGGCTATCACAGAGAAGAGAGGGGCAAGCTATTCTCCAAAGCACCTGAAGGGACAGGAAGTACGGTAACAGGCAGAGATCATTAAAGAGAAAGCTAACCTAGAACTAAGAAGATATTTCCTGAGAGTGAGAACATTAAATCAATGGAAGAGCTTGCCTCTAGAAGTTGTGGGAGCTCAGACTGGAGGTTTTCAAGAAGAGTCAGGACAGCCATTTGTCTGAAATAGTATAGGATCTCCTGCCATGAACCAGTGGTTGGACTAGAAGACCTCCAAGGTTCCTTTCAACCCTATTATTCTATGTTCTAGGTGCTAAGAACCTAAGAATGGAGTTACTTCTGAGTTGTTTCTTTATTGTTGTTTGCCTATAAATAAAAACGTGATAGACTATTGTGATAAAATAAAACTTGATAAACTATTGTGATAAAATAAAACTTGATAAACTATTGTGGTGGAACCACTGGCTGAAGGGAGAGAGCCCCACCAGTGGGAGTAAAGAGATATTCCAGCTTAGAATTCATTCAAGGGAGGAAACGTCTAAGGTTACAGTCTTAGGTCTATATCTGCCATTTCCCAAGGGAAGGTAGATAGTCTGGCAAGATTCTTGTAATATAGATGATCAGCAATAAAATATCTGCTTGGGTCTATGAGTAGTTCCGGTTGCTTGCACTTAACAATTATCTGCATAACTATAGACATTCTCTGTGAATTGCTAGAGAGGGTCTATCCTTGCTCTCTTTCTGCCTCCCAGACATTCCAAACTAAACAGTCTCTTTGTCTTTTGGAAAGAGGTCCTCCCTCCTGCGATTGTAGACTACATTTCACCAGATCTATAGACATAATAATTGTGTTTTGTTAACCTGGATTGGTCTACATTTGAAATACATTTTATCAGGCTTCAATGAACATCTGATAGAACAATTAGAATGGAAAGCCAAAGAAACATTCCAGAAGAACCATTTCTGTATTATTGCTAAGAAAACCACAGATGTTTATGAAGTTACATGAAGTCCAACCTCAGGTTAAATAATACTTTAGCATTATTGAGATCAGAAAAGGATTTAAGATCCAGGGAGAGCTCATGGGATGTTGCTGTAGAGAATAAGGAAGATGAATTTGCTGGAGATATGAAGAAATCATTACCTAGGCAAAGGGGGTCGAAATCTTTTCTAAGTCCAGAACTATGTGATAGCATTCAAAAGCAGCTCAACTTCCCTAAGGATAAGAATTATAAGAAGGAGGAAAAAGTACAAAGCAATCAGACTTGCAAGATAATGTTATTACAACCAATCTTAATAAAAATAGGTTTAGTCTTCCTCTGGAGTTAAGTTGCCTGGTGGGGCTGACCAATGGTTTACTAAATGGAATCCATTCTCTTTCCTTCTACAAAAATAAGTTACAAAATGTGGGGTGACAGGAAGCAGGGATGCCAATATCATGGCTGGCTGGAAAATTCTGGGAGTTGAAGTCCACAGGTCTTAAAGTTGTCAGGGTTGGACACCCCTGATATACACCTTTTAAGTTTGGAAAAGGGGAAATGCTCTTTTGAAAAGAATCTAGAATCGCTGGTGCTGGTGCTGGGTTTCCCCTCCTTCTTTTCCTACCGATGTCTCTTTGATCTGTCCTCTTTTTCTTCTCTTTTCATCATCCCTCAAACTGTATGAAATCAGGGAGCAGAAATCAAACTGTCATCATTAACTGGACTTTACTTTCTTGCTTTCTTTTTTTAATCCTTCCCAATGGAGATATGCACTAAAAAAAATGCTCTTCGACTTTCACAAAGTTGGAGAAAGCTTACATTTATTTTCTGACCTATTAAAAATGCACAAGAGCATCCAAAGGGAGCCAGAACAGTTATTCAGACAAGTGAAATGTCCAAAACATCAAATACTCTGCAGCTTTCACTGCTGTACAGAATGCATACGATGGGCTTTGCTACAAGATAATAAAATGAAACTTGCTGAAATCTGATTAGTCCAAGAGAACCAACAACGGTTCTCTTGCTTCCATTTTTTGTGTCCTAGAGCCTGCATCACAAAAATGCCCATTCTCCATGTTTTGTAAAAAATAAGATGTAAATAAATAGACATCAAACATCTAGTTACTGAAGATCCTCTACTAATTCCTTATAAAAGGCCAGAACATTCACTGCAAAGATATGTCACTGCAATATTTCCTGTAGTCTTCAAAAACCGAACAATATTGGAAAAAATGGAGCTTGGCTGAAATGCTAACTGCTGTAGCACATCATCCTCTTTTCCTTACGGCCAACCGATAAAAATTCAGGGGCAAAGGGATTTTTAATTGATATCCAGTAGGACTGTGCACATCTTTGGATTATATCTTCTGGGTTTCAAGAAATGCCTGGCAGAAGAACCATCCTGCTCCCCAAACTGACTTGTAATGCAATGCTCATCCCATTTTTGAGTGGGAAAGGAAGTAACCACATTGGTATTCTAGCTGCCACCTCCAACCATTTCATTATCCCGTAGAAGCCATTGAAACTGAAAAAAATATAGGTTCAATGGTCTCCAACATTTACCGGAAATATCAAAAGAGGCTTCTGTCTGTCTCACAACATTATTTCAAAACCTCTTCTTGGAATTACTTGAAAGAAATGATGAGAGGATGAGAAACACTTCACTGAGGCAAATTCATTGAAGTAAATTATTATTATATTTTTCTATTTGTATCCCACCTTTAAATAGCTCAAGGCAGTGAATATATCTAACACACCTTCCTTCTCCTATTTCCACAACAACAACAACCCTATGAGGTGGGTTGGGCTGAGAGATAATGACTAGCTTAATGTCATCCAGCCAGCTTTCACACCTAAGGCAGGATTAGAACTCAGTCTCCTGGTGATTGGCCCAAAGTCACCCAGTCGCCTTTCATGTCTACAATGGGACTAGAACTCACCATCTCCTAGTGATTGGCCCAAAGTCACCCAGCTGGCTTTCATGCCTAAGGCAGGACTAGAACTCATCATCTCCTAGTTTTCTTGCCTGGTGCATTCACCACTAAACCAAACTGGCTGAAACAAGCAAACAAACATGTCACTCCCACAATAGGAAACCAACCCTGGCTTATAGCTTAAAATGATCATGGCGTTGCATCATAAAAAGCATTAAATTTAAAATCTGAATTTAAATCTTTTTCTGAATTTGCTTTTTTCATAGCAATTCCATGTATGGTCAGTTGTATTCACCAAGCTGTCCCAAAGGTGCTTTTTCAGGAGGCAACTGGACTTTTTTCTTTGAAAATATTTCACTTCTCATCCAAGAAGCTTCTTCAGTTCTGATTGGATGGTGGGGAATGGAAGGATTTATACTCCTTGCAGACAGCTGGTCATTTGCATCCTTTTAGAGGGTCATTGAAGCACTTGGAGGTTTATCTGTGTCCTCAGGGTCACCTGAGTAGTGCTAATGGTTCCTGTAGTCTTGATGAGAAGCAAGAAGTCTTCAAAGAAAAAACAAGAAAGTCCAGCTGAATCCTGAAAAAGCACCTTTGGGATAACCATGATCTGGATGACTGAGAATCTCTACAGACTATTCACCAAGTTCTTGATCAGAAACTCAGAAACAAAGTTCTCTTCCCAGTTTGGATCCAGTAGGTGTAGATTAAAGACATTAACATAGGATTCATTTGCCCTTCTAATGCATGTTTCACATGTTTTTGCCAGCTTTTTCTTTTTGTGTTTTGTAGAATTCAGGAATGTGGCAAGCATCTCAGAAGGGACCCTCCTTAGTTTCTTGGACAGTATAGGTGAAAATACTCTTGTAAGCCGCCTCGAGTCGCCATGTGTGAGTAGACGGCAATAAAATTTTTCTAAAGAAATAAATAAAATAAGAGTGTGAGATGTGCTTTCAAAGTTGCAAGATTCTGTTACTGCAACCTTACAAAAAAAAGGTAGGTTTAGTATTCAAGGACTGCCAGGACTGACATACTTTTTAAGTGCATGACAAAAACCCAGGAAATGTGGGCTTCTGGATATTAAACAAATGAATTTGTTCAGTCCTACAGTATGCTTCCTTGCTTACTCTGAAGGCAATTTGCAACAATAAAACTATCAAAAATATCCAAGCCTCTGTAGGCAATGCATAATGCAGGCTCCTACCAGCTGCATTTTCTCTAGAGTTTTCACCCACAGCTCTATAGAGATTGCCAGCCCAGTCTCAAGCCCTGTATCTATTTTAAGGGGAGGTGTGCCACCAATCCCCCCTCCCCCCCGTGCAACATCCTCAAATTATAGTCTTGAATTCAGATGGAGGCCCCACATACTGAGCCGAGGTGGCGCAGTGGTTAGAGTGCAGTACTGCAGGCTACTTCAGCTGACTGTTCAGCAGTTCAGCGGTTCAAATCTCACCGGCTCAAGGTTGACTCAGCCTTCCATCCTTCCGAGGTGGGTAAAATGAGGACCCAGATTGTTGGGGGCAATATGCTGACTCTGTGAACCGCTTAGAGAGTGCTGTAAAGCACTGTAAAGTGGTATATAAGTCTAAGTGCTATTGCTATTGCTAACCTCTTTTGAAACACATAAAGCTAAACTCCCTACCAGCAACTGCCACGAACATTAAAAAAAAGGAAAAACCCCATATACAAAGAGAAGAAAAGCGAAACAAAAAGACAAGAGAAAGAGAAAAGGAAAATCAAAAACTGAATTTTTTGGGAATGAGGTGGAGGGGATGATGCATATGTATAATTTTGCAAGTGATGAAAGAGAAGGGGAAGGGGAAGGAGAAAGGGAAGGGGGAGAGACAGAGGGAGGGAGGGAGGG
>QLTV01003443.1:179630-194788 GCA_003457575.1 Thermophis baileyi
AAGGAAGGAAGGAAAAACCAATTTTGGAAGGAGGTTGAAAGAAAGAAAGGGATTATATTAAGCAATATCATAAAACAGAGAAGGAAAAAGAGTCCAGAATTAGCTCCCCTGCCATGAAAAAATAGTTCTGCCAAGAATTTTCATGCTTGTGCTGCAGTGCCATGAAATTAACATTTCATTCGGATGGATGTGCCCATTCCGTGGCATTTGTTCTGTAACTGCCATTTTCCAAGACGACTGACCTGTAAATAAGAATGAATGCCTGTAGAAAGATTGTTCCGAAGGCCGCATGGAGTGGTTTATTACAGTCTATTCTTATCAGCAGAATGATCGAGTGGCACCATCTACAAATAAGTGTCTTTCAGGTCTATAGAGCAAAATGCTTGTAAGAAAGTCTAGACATTGTCTATGGTTAGAATGTGTGGGAATCATAGTATTAGTGAATCTGTAAGGAATAAACTGGAGTGAGACTGATTAGTGGAGGGAAACTGGGTTGGAGCTTGATGGTTTGGTCTGGAGCCTGTCAGTTTCCTGTTTGGTACTTTAAATAGAGCTTTTCAAAATATGAAGCAGGATGGAGCAGATAACTTTATGGAGCCAAAAATGATGCAGACAGGGATCCTACTGTCCATACCACTCTGAATTTCTTAAAGCAATAACACACAGATATATTTCTATAATATGAATTGAAATTAGGCATGATGTTCAAAACAGCACATTCATATTGGAATGTGATTTAAGATATTTATGTAGACAATGTTTTACAGGTGCATAATATAGGCTTCTTTGGAGAAGATGCAACCTCTTATATTTTCATATTTGTGTCAGAACTGTTTGCACTCCTGCAGATCTAGCATTCGTCTAAGAAGGTATAAGGTCTTTGGATTTGGGAAAGGAAACTAAGGTAGATCCCCAGGAAGATCTCCAAGCTTTGTGCTTTCAGAGATGGTGGCTTTCAAAGAGAAATTCCAAATTTCTTTAGTCTTTCTAATCATATTATGCCTTCTTAATGGCTTCAGTTACAACATTTATTGGCTTCCTGCTCAACATGTTGGGAAACTACATGAAGGTTCAGTGATTTTGGTTAGAGGTGGGTGTCCCATCAAAAAGAGGCCTCACATCACCCAGCTTGATTTCCATGCTTGCAAGCCCCCACTGCCGTCTGAAGATGAAGTTCTTTAGAGGTAGGGTGGAGATGGGATTGGGTAGCTGATTAATAAAGGAAAATAGAATTTCCTGCTCCTATCAACCCTCAGCCTATCAATAGTATCAATTCTTGCAAATCTTGGTCATACTCTCAGCAGAAATCTTTCAGCATTCCCTGGCTTTTTTCCCCCTGATAGGGCATCTGTCTCTTTGGAGCAGTGTTTCTCAACCTTGGCATCTTTAAGATGTGTGGACTTCAACTCCCAGAATTCCCCAGCCCACATGCTAGCTCGGGAATTGTGGGAGTTGAAGTCCACACATCTTAAAGCTGCCAAGGTGGAGAAACAGTGCTCCAGAGAGTGACAGATTGCACTATCATTACAAACTACCATTTCTGCTCCAATAAAAACGTGAGCTGTTACTCAAACAATACACAATTCAATTGTAAACTTGCACCAGGGGCAAAGCACAAAAATGAAGCATCTTTATATCTCATTTCCACACCAAGCCCAAAATACACACAAAGATTTTAAGATTCTCTGGTGCCTACATGCCTCATGCATGCATGCACACCACACACATACAGACTAAGAGGGATCTACAGAAGTTTGAAAACTCTTGATTCTCTTGTTATTTTAATTGCTTCTCATAAATCAAGAGTCAGGCAGCCGAGTGAGAGGGAATCAATGTGGTTTTCAGATCTAGTTTTTTGCTTTCTGCCACAAGTTCAGGGCTAATTATATATAAGGGCTCTCATTTCTCTGTGTATGAAGCTGAGTGCAGCTACTTGAAATCTGCTTGTGTAGGTACAATACTTGGCAGGAATCAAGGCTTTTCATGAACTTGAGGAACCATGTGGGCTCAGGTGTTTTGACTGCTTTTTCTTCTTTCTTTGATATCTCTGTAAACCGCTTAGAGAGGGCTGTAAAGCATTGTGAAGCAGTATATAAGTCTAAGATCTATATCTATATCTATCTATAGATATATAGAAGAAAAAGCATATAAATATATTTGTAAAATGGGAGAATTTATTGCTTTTTCTTTTCTTTCAGCACACAGCCATGGTGGACCATACATGTTAAATTTAATTGATAACTTTTCCCTCTTTTTTTGTACACTATTTTTTTCCCCTTTTTGTTGTTGTTAGGGTTGAATGTATGCTTTTGTTTTGTTTCATTTTGTTTCTTTGTTTTGCTGCTTTGTATTTTATTTTGTATGATAAAACAATAAATTAAAAAAAGAAGTTTTAAATCCTGTTTCTCAGAAGATGGACGTCTCCAATTTATTAAGCATATTTTCTTTTACTCGTCTACTCCAAGCTGGGGGCCCATCAAACTGCAGGTGCTCTACCTAAACCCCAATGACATTGGTGGTGGTGGTGGGGGGAGAGTTTATGAATAAAATGCCAATACCGAAAGACTTTTTTCCATACCAGTCACAAAAGAGGACATTTTCCACATCTAAAGGGGGAAATTCTATGATTGGATATTGATAGGTGGGAAAAATGTGGTAAAAAAAATAGCAACAGCTTTTATGAGAGGCAACAGAAAATTCTTCATTTAGGAAAAAGAAATGAAATGCATAGATTACATGGTAAGGGATACTTGGTTTGGTAATCATACACATGAATAGACTCTTGATTGCAAACTGAACATGAATCAATAGGGTTAACATGGCTGCTAAAAAGGCAAATATAATTTTTAGGTAGTATTAATTGAAGTCAAGTGTCCAAATTCCATTAAAATAATAATTCCTCTAAATTCTGCATTGATTAGATGCTACCTTGACTACTACATCCATTTCTGGTCATGATGCATTAAAAAAAAGTTTCAGAGAAATTGGACCAGTTACAGATAAAACAAAGAGGCTGGCCTGGGCACCAAAAGCTAAGTCCCATGAAAAACTATTGAGCACTTGAACTACCCCAAACCGGGAGTAGCTTCCTTGGAGAAGGGAAGCCACTTATTGTCACTCTCTTTCCAGGCCTGTATACTGTAGTAAATCTAGCAAATTCAGTCTAGCAAATTCAGTTGTTAAAGGTGATGGAGATTGGAAAGCAGAGTCAGAGAGTTTAGGTTCAGCACCTAATTGGGGAGGGGGGAAGGGAGAAGGATCAAGTAGTCTGTCCCACCTCAGCTTTTTTTATCCTTTCTTTATTGAACAATTGCGGGTTTGTGAGAGAAGGAGGGGGTGAAGCAAGGGAAAGGTTTTGGGAAGCTGGTCCCAGAGCTGCCAGCTTTGCATACAGGGGTCTGGCTTCCTGTTAGGCACAAAAGATCAGAAGCATACATTAAGTTGCAGTTCAAAAAAGGATTTATTGCTCAAGGCTATATATAAGAATCTAATCAATTAAAGTTCAGTGCTAAATTGACGCCAAATAAGGATCAATGGAATTCAAGAGGGGTTGGACTTGGAGCGTTTGTGACAACGTAATGACTCTAAGCTGATGATGCACTTAACTCCACCCCCAGCAAGGCCTGCTCTTTCCCTATACTTCCCCAAAGCCTAGCAAGAGTCAGGAGATGCTTGCAATCTCCTGACTGCCAGCTGGAGGGGGCAGAGGCCTAGGCCACAAGTGTGGCTTAATTCCTTTGCAAAAAAAAGCCACCAGTGGTTAGATTACTAAGCTTCCTCCCTGGTCTGTGCTAGTGTCTTTCCCTATTCTGACTTCAAGGGGCTGAAAAGTTGGTCTCCTCCCAGTTCTAATAAGCCAGTTTTTTCCTTTCGCTCCTTGGTTGCTTGTATGACTCCCAGCTTCTCCTGCTGCTATTTGCAACATGTGGGCTAAAGCTTTCGGTTTGCTTGCTGCCCAGCAAGGCAGCATGGTGGGGCCCAAAAGGGCATAGCTGGGGGAGGGAGAAAGCTGGGGGAGGGAGGACTTGAAGCAACCCTCTGGGGTGGTAAATGCCAAGCAGCCAAATTTTGATCATGTGACTGCAAGGTGGCTGCAACGGCTGTAACTTCAGGCATGGATTGTAAGTCCTTTTATTCAGTATTGTTGTAATTTTGAATGGTTGCTGAACGAATGGTCGTAAGTCGGGGACTACCTGAAATAACAAATCATGTTGTTTTGTTATTATTAACTCTATTATTCCTTCACCAGAAATTTTGTGAGCTACAAGTATCCATGGACCCCACCACTGTACCTAACTCTTTGTTTATACATTCGGGAAAACAGAATTATTTTTTTCCCCTGGGTTGCAGAATTTCATGCTGGGAGTAATGGGAACATGTATTTTCTCTTATGTGAACAGAATGTCCTACATCTAGTAAATCAGCATGTGAAGGAGGAGAATTTTGACCTTGTTTATTTCCCTGACAAGCTAGTTTTGAATGCTCATGCGGCTTGTCTTTTGTTTCCTTTTTAAAATACAAGCAGGGTATTTAGATGAATCTGGGAAGATTTCAGCGTTTCAGCCTAAAGGAATTGAGTCTGGGAAAGCTTAACACTCAATTTTGCTGATTGCTTCTTTAATTTAATTTAACTAGTTAGAGTTGTCAAAGGACTGTGCAAAAAACGACTGGATCCATTTCAAGGGTCAGCTATAAAGCTCTGAAAAACCTTGAATCCTGCCCTGAAGGAGCATTTTTGGAAGGGCAAAAAAAATCATAATAGAGTGGATTTTCATAGCCACCATGTTGGCTTCTTTGACTTCCTTTGCAGATGCCTCTTTTGTCCCAAATTGGTCCAGAAGT
Source organism: Thermophis baileyi (assembly GCA_003457575.1). NCBI lineage: Eukaryota > Metazoa > Chordata > Lepidosauria > Squamata > Dipsadidae > Thermophis > Thermophis baileyi. The sequence continues at coordinate 184,473 of QLTV01003443.1, forward strand.
AGCTGGTTCTCTCTCTCTCTCTTTTTTTTGGCTGTTCCATGCCTGATTTCAAACCAATTAAGTTTGATTTTGGGAGTCCTCTCCTGACAGTATCCTTTTCAAAACCTTCCCCCAAATTTCTGTCCTTTGACTGAAAAAGTAGTCCCTGAACCTGGTGTCTATGATGCAGTCCCACCTACTCTTTTCAGGCTCTCCTTCCTAGGCATTCTGCACTGAGCCCATTTACACAACAGATTTCATGTAGTTTCTGAATTAATGCATCCTGACTAGATTCTCACTAGATTTGAATCATCAAGCAGATTAACCAACTGGGATTTACCCAATAGGCTAAGCCATACACCCACCTTGTAACCAAGATTAGCCTAAGCAAGCTTGACAGTTAGAACAATTAATCAGTGGAACGGCTTGCCTTCAGACATTGTGGGTGCTCCAACCCTGGAGGTTTTTAGGAAGAGATTGAACAACCATTTGTCTGAAATGGTATAGGCTTTCCTGCTTTAGCAGGGGGATGGACTAGAAGACCTCCAAGGTCCCTTCCAACTCTGTTATTCAGTTATTCTGTAAACTTAGTACATTCTATACAGGTGGAGTCTAGGGCACTACTGCGGTTATTGAACACTGTCTTTATTGCCAAGAGAGATTTCCTTGTATTTGCCCCTGCAAGAGTATGCAGCTCTCTCCTTCTGTCTTCTAGAAAGTGGGAGAGGAAGATTCCTCATTCTGAGACAAGTTGAAGTCTACCCATTTTAGATTGCTAAGGTTGAGAAACACTGGTGTACAGCATGGAAAGGAGCATCCAAAAGGAGTAACTTAATAGTGGAACTCATTCTGAATGGAGGTTGGATTCCGCTAGACTTCAGAGGTCTGTTCTCAACCATATTTTAGTTTGGATTCTTACACTTTAGACTTTGGACTTTAGTTAATACTTAGGGATGTAGTGTCATTTGAAGTAATTTCTGCATCCAGGGCAGATGTCCTTCTCCATTTCCCACTGTGCCATTTTCACCACTCTTATTCCATCACCTCCTCCTCCTCCTCCTCCTTTTGGCACAGTTACTCTGGGCTTCACTTTGCCAACCCTTGAGAGCAACAGATTGGGAATACAACTTCACAAAGGGTTTTGATTTGCACCAAGCCTGCCAAGAAGATCCATAGTGTCTCATGTACATGGCAATCTGTTCCTAATTATCCTGAACCATCTTGAGCTTTCAATTTGGAATATAAACCATATTTTGTAACCTTCTCTAATTGAGTGTTGGGAAGGGAACAGAGCCCAAACTAAATCTAATCCTGCTAGATTTACACCATTTCTTTCACCATTTCCAGAGTTCTAAGATTGGAGGCTGTTCTGATGTGGCCCAAAGGTACACAGGCTTGGCCTAAGTGTCCAGAAGAATGGGCAAATCTATTATTTTGGTTTGCACCAGTTTCTCATTTTTATGAGTCTGTCAATTTCTAGCCTTTTATTTTTCTGTTCATCAGTTCATCCCATTTGTGTATAGGTCGTCTTCAATTTAAGACCAAAATTGAGACCAACATTTCCATTGCTAAGCAAGGTGGTTGTTAAGTGAATCATGCCTCATTTTACCACCTTTTTTGCCATGGTTGTTAAGCTGCAGTTCATTGCAGCTATTAAATGAATCTGGCTTTCCCCATTGACTTAGCTTGTCGGAATCTGGCTGGGAAAGTCACAAATGGTGATCACATGACTCCAAAACACCAGAACTGTCATAAATACAGGTAGTCCTTGACTTATGACCAGAATTGAGCTCAAAATTTCAATTGCTAAGTGAGATATTTGTTAAGTGAGTTTTCCCCTATTTTACAATGTTTCTTGCCACCATTGTTAAGTGAATCACTGCAGTTGTTAAGTTAGTAACATGATTATTGAGTGAAACTGGCTTCTCCATTGACTTTGCTTGTCAGAAGGTCACAAAAAGTGATTACATGGCCCTGGGACACTGCAACCATCATAAATATAAGGCAGTTGCCAAGTGTCCGAATTTTGATCACATGACCATGGGGATGCTGCAACTGTCATAAGAGTGAACAACAGTCATAAGTCATTTTTTCAGTGCTGTTGTAATTTTGAATAGTCACTGAACAAACTGTTGTAAGTCATGACCGTGGCGCATCTACTACAGTTGTAAATGCAAGGACCAGTCAGTGCTCTTTGTAACTTCAAATGGTTCCCAAACAAATGGACTATCTGTATTAACTCCAAGTCCAAACTACAATTTGTATACATTTTTGTGATCATGCACTTTCATTTACAATTTTGCCTAAATGCATCCTTTTGTAAAGGGTTTTCAATGCTCGAATGCTTTTTTAAAAATTACTTCCAAGAATAAATGCTTCTTTCTTCAGACATTCCTCTAATGTTGTATTTTTGACTGGTTAAAGTATACTGTAAAATAGAGAAAACATAAATCAAGTTCAAGGGATCATTGAATTTCACTTTTTACAAAGGCTTAAAAATTGCATAATATCACATTCAGATAATTAAGAAAAGGATTTTTCCCCCTGTATTTTTTGTGTGTGTATTTGGCGAGGAAGTTCCATGGCTGGGAACCTAATGCCCATCCTTATTTTTCTACTTTGCTATCTCACATTTACATTGAGGAAGACCAGCCAGAGCCATGGAGGACCACAGTTCATAGAATCATTGGAATCATTGGAAGGGACCTTGGAGGTCTTCTAGTCCAAACCCCTGTCCAAGTCAGGAGTTCTTATATTATCCCAGACAAATGGTTATCCAATCTATCCTTGAAAACCTCCAGCAATAGAGTATCCACAACTCCGGGAGGCAAGCTGTTCCATGGATTGTCAGGAAATTCCTTCTTATTTCTAGGTTGGTTCTCCCTCTGGCTAGCTTTTGCCCATTGCTTCTTATGCTACCCTCAGGTCCTATAGATAACAAATACTTATGACAGCCCTTCAAGCATTGGAAAACTGCTATCATGTCTCCCCTAAGCCTTCTCCTTGTTGGGCTTGTTAGGAGCTGTGGTGGTGCAGTGGTTAGAATGCAGTATTGCAGACTAATTCTGCCAACTGCCAGGAGTTCGATCCTGACCAACTCCAGGTTGACTCAGCCTTTCATCTTCCAAGGTCAGTAAAATGAGGACCCAGATTGTTGGGGGCAATATGCTGACTCTGTAAACTGCTTAGAGAGGGCTGTAAAGCACTGTGAAGCAGTATATAAGTCTAAGTGCTATTGCTATTGCTAAACATACCAAGTTCCCTTAGCCATTCATCATATGATGTAGCCTCCAGTCCCTTTATCATTTTCCCTGCACTCTTTCTAGGGGCTCAGCACCTTTTTTTTTTTGTATTGTGGTGACCAGAAGTGGGCACAATATTCCAAATGTGGCGTCACTAGTGCAGTATAGAACATTTAACCTTTAAGACCAAAGAAAACTACTTGGTCAACAAATAAATAAGCAAAATATGTTTTCAGTATTGGCACTAGTTGAAAACAAAATCACCTGTGCATTCAAGCTTTGCATATGCAGCATGGACTGATTTAAGTGCAAATGGATTAAACCTTCAAAAGAGATTGTCTCTATCCAAACAGATGATCTTTTCTGTTGCTTGACGCATTTCAGGCAATTCGTGGGCTATGTATCTCCTTCTCCTGATGACCTGGCTCAGAGTTTACCCAGAAACTCTTTAACTGTTAGCTACTCATCCTTCGGTGCTCCCAGCTCCCGGTTAGAAATGTCATTCTTCAACCTGTTTGATGAGTCCAAGACCTTGGGATCAATGAAAGAACATCAACAAAGGCAGTGAGGAGATAGAAAAAGAACAGGCTGTGATCAAAGTGCCAGTTACACTCTCCATCCTTCACAGTGACAGTAATTTTAAGCAGAACAAATAGAGTGATCATTTTTCCCTGATGGGGGAGGGGAGAAGTAGGGTATTGCAAGAATGGACATCTAAAGGGACTTGGAAAAAAAGAGGAAGCATAAGAAAAAGGCTGTTGAGTGAGTGAGGATTCCGGAAGGCCCTCTGTGTTTAAGTGAAAGGCATTTTTTTAGTGCTCCACAGCCACCCTGCTGCATTTGCAACCAAACCTTGCCAGATCTTTCAGTTAATTGCAGCAATAATTCATGCTCTAATCACCAGCAAATGCACGAACAAAGCATCAACAGGCAAAACAACCTCATCTCCCGTCAACAAAGCATCTGTCAGATTCTCATCAATGGCTTGGTGATGAATTGATGCCTCAGAATGGAAGAACCGTGTGGTGGGTGGACCCTGTCCTGCTGTGATGACCAGAGGCAAGTCCCAGCTGAGTGTCAGGATGGTGGGCTAAGGGGACAGAGAGGATGGTTACCTTCTTAGATTAGAATGGATTTCAAATCATGGCTTGGAAAAGGGTCATTTTATGCAATGCACACATGTGGGCATTGTGGCTGCATTCTTGAAATGCATTTTGCCTGCTTAACGGAATTTTCTGAATTGGCACAATACTCTCATAGATCATAACTGTACCAAGTGGGAGGAATTCACACCACATGCTAAGGTCCTGAAAAACCCTAAACAAATTTAAAGCTAACCAAGCATTGCATTTGGATGAATGAGAGAGTTGAATTTGATCTGCCTTGAGGAATTATGGTGTCTGAGCACAGCTAGTAGGGGAGGACTCCAGGATTCATTAGGTGGCAGTATCTGCTCAGCTTTGCTGGGACTAAATACTGTAGAGTCAGAGATGGTTAATGTATAGATGGGAACTAACCAGGAAGTCTCAGGACTGTCAGATAGATTATGACATTAAAATAAAATTTAATAAAAAGAAGAGAACGACAAACTACTTCTGTGCTGTTCCCAGGAAAACCAGAAATATGTATCCATTACTGGGAATTGAATCTGACCCAGGAGATCTTGTACAAGCTCTGTAGCCTGGAGGACCTATTTTGGTGGCAGTGAGAAGACTGAGAAGGATGCTGACCAGCAGCCAGATTAATTAGAAAATGCACTAAAATCAGGAGATGGAACCCCTCACATTAAAATGGATACAGAGCCTCCAAATTTGAACTAGAACATTGTGGTGAGGAAGGAAATGCATTGAAAACAAACTGATCTGGAAATGTTGTTGAAAGACCTCGTGTGCTCTTCTTTTTGTCTGACTGAAACTTCTTCAAATAGCCTATATCAAAGGCTATTTGATCCACATGTTTCTTGTGTTTCTGGATCTTGTGATATTTGGTAGGCAGATGGGCTGGTGGTCTGGAAGCTATAAGAGCAAAAATGTGGCAGAGGAATAAAGCTCCAAGGGAAGGTGGGGACTATGCAGGTAAAGGCTGGTGTCAGAGAAGTAAGGGGATATGAAGTGGCCAAGGAGAAAATGCTCACAACCTCCATACTGGATGTGGGTGGGGTTACTGAGCAAAATCATGTCTTGGTGATAAGCCTTTCTTTGGACAAGAAGCTCATGTGTGAGTGCCCTATGGACACTACCCATACAATAGTCCTTGACTTATGATCACAATTGGAATGGGAACTTCTATCGCTAAATCTTTGAGATTAGTTAGAATCTTGTTCCTCCTTTATTCCACCTTGCTCTTTTTGGTATATCAGAAAGTCTTTTGATAACATGTCCGTTTCCAAGGCATCATTTTCTGACAACATGTGCATTTATAGCAGTATTTCTCAACTTTGGGGGTTTGAAGATGTGTGGACTTCAACTCCCAGAATTATGGGAGTTGAAGTCCACATATCTTCAAGCTCTCAAGTTTCCTCACATGTTATCAGAAAATGATGATGTTGACGATGTTGTAAGCCAATCATTCCCAACCGTCCTCCATAGAATACAGTAAATAGGGATGGAAGGGACCTTGGCGGTCTTCTAGTCCAACCCCTTGCTCAAGCAGATGTTATACCATTTTGGACCATTCAACCCAGTCTCTTCTTGAAAGCCTCCAGTGATGGAGCACCCACAACCTCTGGGGGTAAGCCATATTTGTTAGATTTCAATGACTACAGAATCTGAGAAACTGAAAGGATTTGCTCGAATGAATGCTCTTCATCTGCATGAAGATGAAGCCTCAAGCCCACAAAACATAGAACAACAGAGTTGGAAGGGTACTTTGGAGGTGTTCTAGTCCAACCCCCTGCTTGAGCAAGAGACCTTATACCATTCTGTACAAATGGTTGTCCAATCTCCTCTTGAAAACCTCCATTGACAGATAGGGCACACTCTCTCCCTGTGGTTACTCCCCAAAGCTATGTGTTTGTCCTTCAAGCATCAGGCAGCAATGCTTTTGTGAACACCACAGGTTGGGTTGAGTGTCAGAATTCCATTCTACCCTCACATCCCGATGCATCCAATTCTAATGGCTTGGCATTTTGAACATGACAAGCCGCGAGAACATTTTAACAGGAAGTCATTTATAAATTCCCCCAAGATTTCTGCTTTAAAAAAAGAAGGAGAAAAAAAAGTAGGACCCGTCTCATACATATGCATTTTTCTGAGTTTCTCTCTCTTTCCCTCTCCTCTCCCTTCCCCTTATTTCCAACAAATCTATTATTGTTTTTAGCAGCAATGGGAGATCATGAGTAGCATTTTTAAGAGTACATAATTTATCACTAATACTGTAATTTATAATGTATGCAACCGGTTGTAATAGTTGTAATGAAAACCTGGAATTGGGTGATAGATGGCTTGGGGGGAGGTGTGTTTAAAAGGTATCTTGTTTATATTCTTGTAAGTATATAGCCAAAAAGGAGCACACAATTGTTTGAATAGAATTACCACTCTATCTTCAATTACCTTTTTCTTCACATACTCTTCTCATCTCAGCCTTCGTGTTTTCAGAGCCTTGGGAAGAGAAAAAGAATAACCTATTGATTCTACTTTCTGCATATTAATAACCCTCTAAACATCTCTTCTTAGAAATTTGGTTCAACTGGGGGCAAGCATGCAAGCGTACAAGCCTGTTTAATATAAGTTGAGTGTGGTATCCGAATAGTAAATCCAGGAAATTATTTTGCTGGGGATGGCATGACTGTTCTCCCATTCTTCCAAGTCAGTTCAAAACAAGTTCAGCTAAAAGAATATTTTTTGAAAAAACAACGGAGCAATAGACTGCCCTGCCGTCATTCCTGATATATTATCACCTGCCTTGAGTTTTTTGCCAAACTGTTTCTGTCTCCAGTGTTTATCAGCAAAAACCATTTCTCTTGAGAATCTATTTCTCAGTCAGTCCATTATCTGTCATGTCTGCAGACGGATCCTCAGCATTACCCCTTATTACCATAGGGGACCTCAAAGGCATCCTCATGCAAAATAGAATAGTCTTGGGTACCAAGTGGAATCCATGGGGACCCAGAGCCCTGTTTTGAAGAATGGCTGTCCCAAAGGTGCTTTTTTCAAAAGGTAATTGGCCTTTGTTATACCTTGAAGACGTTTTGCTTCTCATCCAAGAGGCTTCTTCAGTTCTGAACTGAAGAACTAAAGAAGCTTCTTGGATGAGAAGAAAAACATTTTCAAAGAAAAACAAAGTCCAGTTGCCTTTTGAAAAAAAGCACCTTTGGGACAAGCATGACCTGAATGACTGAGCATCTTCATAGACATGAAGAATGGCTGGGTTCAACTACTAACAGACAAGGATTTATGGGTAGAAGAGGTGGTTTTGAAGGAACCCAAGCTTTGTTGCCATTAGTAATGATGATCCAGCATTGGCTGGGTGTACTGTGTAAATGGTCTCCTCCTTAATCTTCTTCCCATCTGGCAATTGATAAATCTTCAAAAAGATGGCAAAACAGTGAACATTCGTAAGGAAATGTCTCAAGCTTTGGAAACATCTTCTCCATCCTGTTATTAGGATGGGGTACCCACTATCTCCTAGATGTGTTCGATTCTCAGAGACCCTGAGTAGCCGGAGGATAAAGGAATGGAGTAGTGCAGAAATTTGGAAGAACAAAGAGACAGATGTGAGTAGAGTTGGGTTGAAGCCGGTGGAGGTTGGTGAGAGTTGAATTCCTAATATGACTGATGCAAGGCATGTGGGTGGAGTGAGACCCTTCACTCAGGGGTGGGTTCCTCCTGGTTCGGACTGGATCGCCAGAACCGTTAGCGACCCGCTGGTGATGTCATGGATCCGGTTCGGTCGGTGCCGGTCCATGGGCGCCACCATCTTTTTTTGGGAATTTTTAGTGAATTTCTTTACTGTTTGGAAGGTTTTTCCTGTTCTGCCTCTTGAAAAAGGGCCCTCCCGCCTGCCCCTGCGTTTAAACTGACCTTTATTCCTTCTGCCAGAAGCACAGCTGAGCAGCTCCTCAGCTGTGTTTCGGGCATGATTGAAGCTACTGAGCATGTGCGGAAGCCAAATTGCCCGAGGGAACACGCGCGCACGCGTGAGCGGAGGGAGCGCGCGCGCGCAAAACATCGCGATGCGAACCGGTGAGGAAGGTAAGTGGAACCCACCCCTGCCTTCACTTCATTACACTTGCCAACTTTTATCTTTATCTTTGTTCTTATTTTAGCAGTTTGCTCCTTTCCTCCTCAAAGAGGCATTAGAAGAACACCAACAGTCTCCTGTGCTAGAGGAAACAGTTCATAATAGAGGTCCAAACATGGATACTCATAATATATAGGGAACTACAATGTGATCTTCCCTAATCCCCTCACAACAATATAAGAATCTTAAGACAAAAAGAAAATGCCCAGGTTGAAAGGGAGTGAATGAGTAAAACAGTAGAAAAAATAAATCAAGTTTTGTTCAGAAGATTTTAGGCTGATACAGCCAGTCTCACAAAGTGCCAGCTTAGGTACTTTAAGGTACCTTAGCCAATATGGCAATTTGTATGTGATTACCCATCATTCTCTCTGATTGCCTCTAACTGGAGAGAACATTGTAATTGGCAAAGTCTCAGAGAAAAGGAGGTGCTTACTGCTACTTTTGATAGGAGTAAAACAGGTTATCTGCATGATCTCCATGATTTTCCAAGATTACTTGCCATACTTTCATGTTTAGGAGTCGAGGCCACATTAACCAGAAAAGAAATAATTTGTCATTTAAAAATATCTTGTTAGATCATTGGTGTAGCAACCCTATATGCAGTTATATACTGTATAAGCGTTTCAGAAGCCTGTAATTGAAATTTATTTCTGAGAAACACAGAAAATGATGAGGTTAAAATATTGGTTTTTTTTAAAGTGGGCAGAATGTTTAAGTGGGTGGAATGTTTTCATCTCAGGCACAAAATTCTTATATTATAGACAGCAAAGCTGAATTTCCCATCTTCAACCACATTCAGAAAAAGTGCGACGCATAAAAGGGGTGGGACTTTGGGACTTCCATTAATTATAAATTAGCTTATTAATCCTCATCTACTCTGACTCCATCTTTCCTTCATCAAATGCTCTCCAGATGTATGATTGTCCAACTCCCATAATTCCCAGTCAGCATCCTGAACACTGATGCCCAGCATACACAGGAGACATGAGCACGAGAAGATTGTCTTCTTCCTTGACTGATGATAGAAGTTTCATTTTATGTTAATTCACCCATAAATCTTAAATTCATATCTTCCAGGATATTTTTCATTTGTCAACTTCATTCTGCTTTTCCTTTCAGATAACTAGCCCTTAAATATTAAAAGTAGAAAGAAATACTGCTTCCAGGCAGCTGGCTGCCAACATTTAGAGTGCAAATTACATCACCATTGATTTTGGGGGCAAGAAATGAGAAGAAGGGAGCAGAGACACACTAAAACTTCAAGCATGTGTGCGTGTTGGGCAGAGCAGTAGACCAAGGTTATGAGTTTCCCACTCATGAGCTAAAGCAGATGTGGATTATCTTGCTTCTGCTGATGACCGTATTTCACCACAATTAATCAGGTGGAAGGGGAGAGATGGTAGATGGGGTTGAAACCAACATTTTCTCTCCCCCCCACTTCCTCATGTACTAAGCTAAAGGAATGTGATCAAGAGTTTCCCCAAAGGTTTGTTCTGACTTCTAGCCTTGGGAGGGTTATGTGCTGAAATTGAATCATATGCATCCCTATTCCAGTCTCTGAATAAAACTCCTCCCACTTATGACTGTATGACTGTAACTTGTTGCTTGTATCCTTATGATTTATATTAATATTGATTGTTTCCTGATCGCTTATTTGTACCCTATGACAATCATTAAGTGTTGTACCTCATGATTCTTGATGAATGTATCTTGTCCTTTTATGTACACTGAGAGCATATGCACCAAAGACAAATTCCTTGTGTGTCCAATCACACTTGGCCAATAAAGAATTCTATTCTATTCTATTCTATTCTATTCTATTCTATTCTATTCTATTCTATTCTATTCTATTCT
>QLTV01003443.1:194843-205852 GCA_003457575.1 Thermophis baileyi
TTCTGAATAAAACTTGAAACATCATCCAGAAGCAGCAACAGAAGGATGTAGCTTAATACAATAGAAGTCAGTTGCTTGATCAAATCAAATAGTTGGATTGGGGCAGCCAAATCACTGCAATGGACTTCAATGCAATGTTTAAAAATGTTTCAATCATACAACAATTTTTTCTTTTCCTACCTACTTACCAGCTGTTCATGTCAACCTTTAGCTGGACACCTAGAAAGACCTGGTTCCTGTTCACGTGATTTAAGGTATATATTTAATTTAAACACCTCTATTCTGTTTTTATTAAAAGCATTGTCAAAATGGTTTACAATTAACAATTAAATAAAGCAGGAGTTTAAATCACTTAATGATATGTTATAATAATACGGTAGAAACATGCAAAATAAAATTAGCACAGATTAACATAAAATAATAGCAAACATTTTAATAATTTTAGAATCACTGCAAGATTTAACCCATTATTAAGCAAAAGAAGGTCTGAGAGAAGTTAAAATGTAAAATGTGTTTCTCAGCCTTGGCAACTTGAAGATATATAGGGTTCAATTCCCAGAATTCCCCAGCCAGCATGAATTCTGGGAGTTGAAGTCCACACATCTTTAAGTTGCCACAGTTGAGAAACCCTGTCATAAGGTATTAGTAGAATTACAAGACCTAAAATGTTGGGATAATTAGATGAAACAGAATGACCCAAATTTGCTCCTAGAGAAGAAGCCAGATATGTTCAGCATCCAGCCAGTTGAAGAAATAAGGATGTCAACTTTGATATTTGACAAGGACTGGATGCCACTGTACAGAAATCACATGCAGCAAATCACATTTGACCTAATCAACAAAAGGATGGCTGAGGTGATGCATAAAGAAATGCATGATGGGATGCAATTGGCAAATGCTACAAATTATAGATGGACAGGAGATTAGTCAGAAGACCCCCCCAGTTCACAACTATGGTCTACAGAGTGTGCTTCTGAAATGAAAGAGAACCAAACATGCAGAACCGCTTTGGGAAAATGGGCAGGGTACAGAAAGCGTTGAAATAAAAGTATGTGAAATTCTTGTCTCTCAGTTGCACTCTGAAGTTGGGGAGAGGATAGAGACAACTAATTAAATATCATTTCTCAACCCCCATCTACCCTTCTCCAATCTTGCTTTCCTTAATAAATAGGGCTTGCCTTTGATACATAGCAGTCCCTGGGATTCTTTCATAATAGCTTCATTAATTTAGTTCTTGCAGTACACTCACTTATTTTACTTATGCATCCTTGAATTCCTGCCTGTGATTCATTATAATGGGTTTGTGGCCTAGCTGGCTGGGAAAGAGGAAGGTTGCGGTCCATAGATCTGGAAGGTGAACAATGGGACACAATTCTCCTCCTGATTTGCAACTTTTTTAAAAAAAATTCTTCTTCCATAGCTTTAATATTTCTTGACCATTTCAAGATTGTCCTTTGAAAACTTGATTTGTCACATAAGTCTCTTCCCTGCCAGGACTTAGGAAAGTGCTTTTTTCAGACTACAATTATGACTTGGGAAAAGCTATGCCAACCCACTGTTGATTCCTTGTAATATTCTCACAAGCAATTTCAAACTAAGCAAGCAGAGATCATTGCTTAGTAAAATCAGTGTGACTGCATCAGTAATGGATATTTTCTTTTGAAAAAGAGAAATGTTCAAATCTGTTTAAAATATACTCCTCCCTTTTTCTTTTTTTCTTTTTCTTTTTTGCATCTGAATGTACCTTGTATTGTTCTGGGAAGCATACTTTATCTCTTTTCAACTCCAATCTGTGTGCATTTTTCATAATGCCAACTAGAATCTGAAACGATGCTTTCCATGCCCAGTTCTGGAAATATATTCTGGGTGGGTTGTAAAATTAATGTTATGGAAATTAGATGTGATCTACTATCTTACCCATGTTTAATATGTTTGTGATCCACACTTTTAAGTAGTTGGACTAGAAGACCTCCAAGGTCCCTTCCACTCTGTTATTTTTTATTCTGTATAGGTCTTAATTCTGAAGATAATTATTTGTCATTTGCATTGAATTGAGTGGTTGCAGCAAAAGTAAAGTTAGATCTGAGTATTCCCATGCAAAGATTACACTTTTCCACTTTCCCTGGCCCTCCCCCCTTGACCAGTCCATCAGTGTCCAATAGGATGCCTTTTTAATATTTTGGGAAGTGCTTGGATGTTTGGCGCCTCTTGATGCAGTTTCGCATTCTTTTCCAAGCCAGGTGTCCTTGGCGGCTGGCTTATTTTGGTTTGGCACCTCTGGTTCTTGTCAACATGTCTCCCCTCCCACTGTTTGTCTTCTCCTTCCCATGGCCAGACTTTACTATTCCAAATTCCTTCCCCCCTCCTCTGCTTTTTATGGCAGGAAGCCAGTAAAGCGAAGAAGCTGAAGGTGGCAGACCTGACAGCCACTTTAGTCTCTCAGAGTGTCACTGGCTAGTTGCTGGAGGGGGTGGGTGGGCTGTCCTAAGTAATTTTCCTCCACCCAGATCCAAAGGGCCCTTTAATTTCTATTCCAATCTCTTTCTTCAGCAGCCGTACCAAAGGTGGCTAAGGAGAAGCTGGCTTCTCCAGTAAACTCCAATTTGGTTTTAATATTCAGTGAGAGTTTCTCCTGCTTTTGATATATTATAATTCAAGCAGAGACAAACCAGTGAAAACTTTCCATTTCCAGGTACCAGAGCAAAGAATACACATATTTATAGGCAGAAAAGAAGACCTGAAAATGGGAGCTGTCACATAGCTGACAGCATCAAAGGACCATGCTTGAAAGACTGAAGGGATGGGGGTGAAAGGGAAGCCAGGCAGCCAGACTGTGGATGCAGATAGGGAGGTACCATGACAGGTCTGCCTTTTGTGGGACTCTTGAGTGAAGTTGGAGTCAGTGGAGCATTGTCAGAGTGGAAAGAGATGTATTTCCTACATCACTTTGTGACTTGTGTAGAAGAAAAAGGGGGAAAGCAACAGAAACACTTTGGTTGCACTTTAAACCCCTTAACTCTCATTATCCAGGATCTGCCCACCCAAGGCAGCAATATTCTTTCTCAATCATATTCTACAAAATGTTTAGCTGCCTTCTTTACCATATTGGAAGTCACTACTCAATGTTTTCCCAGCAGAAACTCCTTCACTTCCAACTTCTTGTAATGGGCAGAAGAGTTTCCTCTTCCCTATTTGGAGGGATTTTGAAGTGGGCCTTTCCCTCCAATGTGCACAAAAGGGATGTGGGACTCCCTAGCAATCTGGGAAGGAGAACGTCAAGGAGATACCACCTTGTCAGGGCTGTCTTAACGCATGGACACTTGCCCATGGGCCCCACGAGCATAGGGGCCCCATACTAATCTGTGTATGTTAACCCTTCAATGCACCTTGTATCATATAAATACAGCAACATATTTATTACATTTTACTGCATTTTTTATTAATACTAACATGCAAATATATGTTTGATTTTATCGACCGTTTACATTTTTATTCCTGTGAGTAGTTGTCGTAGGGGCCCCAGTACACTGCGTTGCCTGGGGGCCCATAATGCTGTTAAGATGGCCCTGCATCTCGTGTGAAGCCTGTCAACTCGAGAAGCTTTCCCGACCTTGCCATAGGCAGGGGGATGGGGGGGATCGAGCCTCGCAGCTGCATTGAGGAATTTGCATCTCAGTCAAAACAATGCACATCCTAGCTGACCAAAGGCAAGGCCATCTCCACAGAAACCAGTAATGGCCGGAGGGAGTGACTTCTACGACCCGCGAAATAGCTTCATTGGGGAATGTGACTGATGACACACCTTGTGGGGAGGGGGAAACAGGGTCAGAGGCAAGGCACAAACTGAGTGGGGTCAGAGCTGGCTTCACTAGGTCCATGACGACATGGCGCTCCTAATAAACAACTGGATTTTTCTTGAAAACTGGGTTGAGGCTCCTGCTTTCATTAGGGCATCAGTTGGAACCCTGACAAAGCCAATGTCTGATTCAAATAGTCAGACCCAGAGGTATGCAGAACCTTGGACAGCTTCTCAGAACCTTGGACAGCACTTCATCAGAGAAAATATTGCTGAGAAAGTCCAATAAATCTGTCAGATCCAAACTACTACAACTAAACTGCTCAAGACAGTAAAGACAAAGAGATGGAAACAACCTGTGATCTGAATTGGATCTGTTTATGCGACCATGGAATGAGCTCTTTACCTAAAAGCTTACAGATAAAAAGGTCAATGGAGAATGGGCAGACCCACTTAGAAGGCCAAACAATTCCAGTTTAAGCTAAAACCACTGGATTCTTGTGTGACAGCTGGTGTACTTCCCTTTCATAGCACATGGCATCATACGATAAGGTTATTCTGCTGATTTTCTGTACCTAGCCCAATGCACGCCCCTCATCTTTTCAAATCAGCACAGGTCAGGCAATTGCACAGTGAATGGGATCATAAATGGCAGCAGGAGATATTGGCATTGAATTTGCAGCCAGAAATGAGTGTAATGCTTCCTCCAAAGCAGAGCCAGGCTTGATGAGCCCCCAAAGTCTTCTCTGACTCCAATTAAAACAGAGCATTCCAGCTTTCTCCCACCCAGCCTGGCTCCGAATAGCCATTGGCGATGGGTACTAACTCATGGCTAAAGACCTTTGGGAGCAGACTGGTGAAGTTGGGCCTGATGCAAATGACCTGGCCTGCATTCCATTAGCCAGCTTACCCATCTTTTGGGCCCATTTTTCCTGCTCTAATTATTTTGCTCTCCTTTTAAGTGGAGCTCACTTTCCTCAGCAAACTCCACTGCAGGCACCATTGATCAACTTGTCAAAGGTTCCCCCACCCCATTGGAGAGAGCGGCCCTCCCTTTTCCGTTTCCCTATCTTTTCAGCAGAACAGGGTAAGGAGGGGAGGGAAAGCCACCACAGAAGAGAGCAAAATGTAATTACTCTCTCTAAACAATCCCAAGATTTCCAAGGCTGGTGAATGATTAATTACAGCCACATCACAGGAAGGAGCTTGAGCAAATGGATGGATTTTTTGCCTGGTTTGGGGGTGCGGGGAGGAGGGGAGAGACAGTAGCCCTCTGCAGGTTTCAACAAGCAACTGGTAGGGAAACCTGAGATCCAGGAACTGGTTTAAGAAGAAAACACAGAAGGAAAAGCATTATCCAGAAATAATCAATGCTCCACATAAATGTCCATGGGAAAGCTTTGCCAACTAATTCAGCACCAATGTGCAAATTCTGGCTCACTGCATGCACTTATGCCCTTGTTTTCTACTTGATATTGTGAAGGGTCCTCAGGTACACTCTTTAGAAGGTGCCGCCCTTAGGTGGGAAAGGATATCCTGGAGGTACAGGAAAGTGGCAGCAAAAGTAGGATATAGAGAGGATCTTTACAGGTAGTCCTTGCATAATCACTGGACACTTAGGGCCTGGAGGCTAAAACAAATGAAGAATGCTTGCAGGAATTGGGTATGTCTAATCTAGTGAAAAGAAAGACTAGGAGCAACATGATAACAGTGTTCCAATATTTGAGGGGCTGCCACAAAGAAAAGGGGGGCGGGTTTCAACCTACTGTATTTTCCAAAGCACCTGAAGGCAGGACAAGAAGCAATGGATAGAAACTAATCAAGGAGAGAAGCAACCCAGAACTAAGGAGAAATTTCCTGACACTGACAATAATTAACCAGTGGAACAACATGCCTCCAGAAGTTGTGGGTTTTAAGAAGAGACTGGACAAGATGATGTATAGGCATCCAGGGGCTGGATTGAGATCAGAACTGATTCATTTTCTTTATCCTGCTTTGTAATACTGTTTTCTCACCATAAAGGCTTCAGACCCATAGCAGATTAAAAAAAGAGCTTTTACTGTAGTAGGCCACATGGTGATCACAATCTGACATCTAGGGTTATTCTGCCTTTGTAAATAGAGGCTGCATTTACATACAGTGCACAGGGGTAAAAAGTCCACCTGATATTCAGAGAAAAGGTGAGCTGTTGTTTATTTATCATACTCAAAGACTCAAACAAGAAGTTGTGTGAACCTGCATTTTTACAGTCCTGATGGTTTGGAGGATGGAGAGGGCGGCAGAACATGGAAATAAGAGGAAATCCAGATGTGATGGAATGCGGTTTGGAGTTGCTGGAGGGGCTCTTTCCTGGGGAGCAGACACAACTTACCTTGGAATTTTTGGTATGCAGGAAGAGAGACAAGGTGGATCCTCCCTAGCAATTCAGGGTATATCTTATAGTTATGCAGATTTGTCCTTTCATAATAGTAACCAGCAAGACTGGCTATAGGCAAGCCACAATAAAGAAACTTCTCTGAGTAAGTCCTTGTGTTGTTCTTTGGTTCCTTTGGTCTGACAACAGTCAAGATGGAAGTTGCATATGATCAATGCCCTGCCCCTTTTAAATGTATGTGGGACACTTCATACATAATTTTAAAAGGGGCAAGCTTTTGATTGTGCAGTCATGACCTCAAACCCCCCCCCCACTACACTGAAATATATATGTTGTAGGACGTTATCTGAGCTTCTCACCCACCCTTTCTTCCTGGTTCTCAACAGCAAATTCCAACTTTGAAAGTTAGCCTGGCAAGTTTGATTCAACCAAAATGCTGATAATATAAAAATTTAACTCACTGCAGGTGTTGGAGAAATAGTGATCAATAAGAAAAAAAAAGTAAAAAGAATGTTAATTACCCCTAAATTGTAGACCAATTTTAATTACTTCCCCTTAACCTTGTAATTGATTTTAAAACTCTCACCTCTGATTTTTAAAGAAAGGGGATGACCACTTGACGGTGTCAAGTAATTTTAATCAAGATTACTTAGTGATGTGGAAGTGGGATAACATTGAAGCTGCAGAGAACAAGTGCTGGTTATGAGAAAGTAAGGGATAAGAGTGAGAGCTCTTTGCTTGCTCTTAGGGTGAAGGTGAAGAGAGACGTGGCTGGCAAGATGTTGAGCTTAGTAGATGTATCCATTAGATTCAGAAAGACTACTCATTCTATGTCTCTCATCTCTTAATACACAAATACACCTGATAAACAGCATGGAAAATGAACTAGGATGTTAGCTTCTTACTGACTTAAAATGTTCATATATATTTGACAATTGGCAGATTTTGAATGCCAGCTGAGTATCTGATCACCAGGTGGATGGATGTATTTCATGCTTATTTTCTTCCATTCCTGAATTTAATCTCCAATATAGTTGTCCCATCTGGAACTTCAGCTGTTCTCATGGTTGAAAAGTCTTCCCATGTTTGCTTTTGATTATAGTACCTATTAAAGCCAGATTGTTTCCACTTGATGTTAAAAGTAGGGTTAAACTGTCTGGGTGTAAAACATCAGCCAACCACTAGATGATAGCAAAGAGTTGGAGATTGTGGTTTTCCATTGCTGCCATCTACTGACCATGCATATGCTTGCAGACCATGTTTTGTAGCCCTAGTACTATTTTTTTTAAAGTGTTTTTTTTAAAAGGGGTTTGTTTAAAGAGAAAACTTGACATTGGCTCTAAAAGTTGACAGTTCCTGCTTCAATCTCCAAGGGCTGCTTTTTCAGCCTCATTACAAATGTAGGGAGAAATAGATATTAGCCACCCAGCTTTTTCTGACAACAGCTTTAAGATTCCAGTGTGTCGGCAGACTCAGATGCCTTCTGCACTTCAAGAGCAAAATTAAAGCATGTCACACTTGTGCATTCATAAGAGGAAGGGTCCCAAGCTGATTCCAGCTGACATCCACTGCTTGCATTAATTCAAATGAGGGCTGAATGGCCTTGGGTGACCCTTAGCAGATGCAGTAAAATATGTTACCCTCGGTCAACAAGGGGTTGGCTTTCTTACACAGCTAGAAAAAAGCTATGCTAAGCCAGACCTTCCTGTTGTGCCTGTTGATGTAAAGAAAAAAAAATCTTCCCAAATAAATAAATGCACATGTCCAGGGGTGGTGTGGGAGGTAGTGAGATATCATCATTTCACCATGAATTAGATTTATTTTCTTGGTTTTGTAATTTTGAAAATAATAAAAAAATCTTAACAATTGTTGATAAGAAAGACAAAAAAAAATGTGGATAGTAGATGTGGCAGAACCTGGAGAGAGCAGAATAGAAGATAAAGAACTGGAGAAAATGATCAAATACAAAAACATGCAAATAGAAATAGAATGACTGTGGCAAAAGAAAGCAAAGGTAGTGCCAAATAGTGATCGGTGCCTTGGGTACCATCCCCAAACAACTGGAGCATCACTGGAACACCATCGGCATCGACAAAATCCCCATCAGTTAATTGCAAAAGGCAGTTTTTCTTGGAACAGCTTACATCCTGTCACGATACCTTCAACACCAACACATGTCAACATCTCCCTCTCCCAGGTCCTTGGGAAGGACTCAATAAGTGGATAAAAATGTCATTTTGATCTTTTTATTTCAGTCAATTAAAACAGCACAGAAATAAATCAAACACCGAAGCACTCTCCTTCAACCATTTATTTTCCCAGCCACCTATGTTTTGTGAGCAAATACCTTTGCTATTTCCTTGAGATTCTGCTAATATTAACTTATCCAAATATATCTACCAAAGTGAGTTGGCTAATTGCTCCAGTCAATAGTACTTGCCTTGCAACACTGGTGACTTGGCCTTCCTACTTAATAGGTTGATCTGGGAGTGGCTGGATTTGGTCAGAATCTTCCCAGTCCCAATCCAGCACCTTTACCACTACACCATCCTGGCTGTAGATGGCTGGAAGAGATGCAAGAATTTTCCAAGCCAATCTTATTCTCCTGCACCTTCAGAAGCCACTCAAAGTCATTATAGATAGCCTTGAAAAACTTGTTTTTTCCATATCCCCCCCCCCCCCCGGCAGCGTAAACTGAATCTCATTGAGAAATTTGGTTACCCTGCCTCCCTTCAACATGACCCCCCCCACCTTGTTTTATATGGGGAAGAATGTCCTATTCCAAAAAGTGCTGTGGGAAACACCCTTGCAGCCCCAAGGATAAAAGGGCAGAATCTCAAGTCAGACTCAACTTCAGGTGACTGCATAGACTCATTTATGTCATTTTTATGGCACCACTACAATTTGCTATTACCATCTTCTGACATGTTTCTTTTGAGCCCCTCAGACTAATTTTCTATCCAGAGATTTCTTGGGGGGGGGAGGTGTCCCATCAGACTAGTTTTCTATCCAGAGATTTCTTGGGGGGGGGGGGAGGTGTCCCAACCTTAAACAGGTCTAATTTTTTTGGTGACTGCATAGACTCATTTATGTCATTTTTATGGCACCACTACAATTTGCTATTACCATCTTCTGACATGTTTCTTTTGAGCCCCTCAGACTAATTTTCTATCCAGAGATTTCTTGGGGGGGGGAGGTGTCCCATCAGACTAGTTTTCTATCCAGAGATTTCTTGGGGGGGGGGTGTCCCATTCAAACCTTAACCAGGTCCAATTTTTTTCTACTTCTTTGAGATTAGCCAACATTAGCTAAGTGTTTCCATCTAGTTGGGCAAAGGCAAGCTCTTCTCCAAGCTGAGCTAAATTTGAAGTTGAGAGCTACTATGGTGAAACACTGGATTACTTCTGAGAAAGGCTAGGTTCAATCATATTCTCAGTTCACTAGTTCACTAGGTGGCTACTCATTCTCCATCAGTGGTGTTGCTCTGTACAAAAATGAGAGAACATGATATCTACCATCTTAAGTTATAAACAAACAAACAAATAGAAAAAACTAGTAACTTTGTTACTATATCCCTAGAGGTAATGCTCAACTTACAATCATTCGTTTAGCAACTGTTCAAAAATACAATAGCACTGAAAAAAGTGACTTACAATTCGTCCTCACACTTACAACCTTTCCAGCATCTCCACAGTCAAGTGATTAAAATTCAAGCCCTTGGCAACTGGCATGTACTTAAAACAGTTGTGGCATCCTGAGGTCATGTTACCACCACCATTTGTGACCTTCCCAGCCAGCTTCTGACAATCAAAGTCAGTAGGGGAAGCCAGAGTCATTTAACAACTATGTGATTGGCTTAACAATTGTGGAAAAAATATTGTAAAATTGGGTGTGACTCACTTAACAGCTAACTCTACCGCCCAGAGTCCTTCGGGAGTTGGGCGGCATACAAATTTTGCTAAAATAAATAAAATAAATAAATAAACTTGCTTAACCACAAAAATTCTGGTCCCAATTGTGGTCATGAGTCAAGAACTACCTGTATAGTTTTCTTGCTAGCAGTATGGAGATTAGTTGCCATTGTCTTCTCCATTGCTTTGTTGGCTTCCTAATGTAGCCTTCAGTCCTGGATTTTTCTAGTGGTGGCCTCCTATACAAGTCCTAACCAGATCTGATAGATATAAGCTCTTGGAGTTCATCCAAGATCAGCTGTGCCAGGGGTGGGTTACTCCTGGTTCGGACCGGTTCGCCCAAACTGGTAGTGACCTGCTGGTGATGTCATGATGATGTCACAGAACCGGTTCGGTCGGTGCCGGTCCGTGGGCGCCGCCATCTTTTTTTTAAATTTTTTAATTTTTTTTAATTTTTTTATTTATTTTTATTTATTTTTTCTTCTGAGCATGTGCAGAAGCCGAGTTTCTGGCACTGTGCATGTGGTCGCCATTTTGTTTTTGGCTTTATTATTATTATTATTTATTTATTTGGATTTTTTTGGCACTGCGCATGCGCGCACCCACGAGGCGCGCCCACGCGATGCGGGAGGAAGCGAACCGGCAGCGAGGTAAGTTAGAACTCACCCCTGCTTGGGTCCCCTCAACTTTTCAGTCCCAGAAAGCGGCTGAAAAATGCCCTTCTCCTGTTTTGCAGCCATGCACCATTTTCTGTCCTTGCCTCCTTCCTGTTTTTATTTGGTTTTCCCTCCCACCCTGAAAGGAGCTTCAAGGAAAAGGAAGCGAGGGGGGGAAGGGGGGAAGAAGGATCCGGGAGTGGGAAGGGAAGGGATTGGGAAGAATGAGAACGAGGGCTTGGAGTCCAGAATCCAGAGCGTGCCTTTCCCAT
>QLTV01003443.1:207247-224390 GCA_003457575.1 Thermophis baileyi
GACGAGAAAAGGCAGCAAAACTTGCAAGAGCAGAGGCGGGAGAGCAAAGCAAGCAATGCTTCGGCCTGCTGGCTGGCCTCTTTATTCCCCCTCGCTCCCGAGGCAGCCAGGTAGCAGCACACAAGACCCCGGAGGCTTTATAGCATCCTGTCTCCTCACGTGAGAAGCGACCAAAAGGCCTTCTCACCAGGAGCGCTGTCCTTGTTCAGATTCCCCACCTCCCTCTGGAAGCCCTCAGCTGAGCGCGGCTGCCCCACCAACTGAGGAGAGAAGTGGACCCGCTTTGGTGACACCACCACCTACGCCCAAAATCTTTCAAGTCTTGAAATGTTTCTTGAAAGTCACTCCAAAAGGGTGAGCAAAGTAGGCTCCTTATCCTACATTCTCATTGGGGTAGTCCTCAATTTATAGCCACAACTGAGCCAAGATTTCCATTGCTAAGCAAGATTTAAGTGAGTTTTGTTCTGTTTTTTGATTTTCCTTGCCACCGTTGTTAAGTGATGTTCAGTAGTAGTAAATAAAGAGAGATTGTATCTTGTTGAGACCAGAAGGCAGGGCCAGGTGTGGTGAGTGATGTCAAGTTGGCCACGCCCACCCAGTCACATAACCACCCAGTCACATGATCCCCAAGCCACCCCCACCCAGTCACATGACCGCAAAGCCACTCCCACCCAGTCACATGACTGCCAAACCACTCCCAACCAGTCACATGACCACAAAGCCACACCCACCATCACATGACCATCAAGCCACACCCACAAAATAAGCCATGCAGAACCGGTAGTAAAAAAATTTAGAACCCACCCCTGAGCTGTGCTGCCACTTATCTGTGCCATCCTCTATAGATCTATATAGTTTCTATATAGAAACTCACATGAAAGACAGAAGAAATAGCCTCACAAGTCAGTAGGAAAAGATCTGCTCTGCACATTTCCCATTGGGCTCTGAATGCTGAACTGCCAGCATCCTTCTAGAAAATGTTGACCCAGATCAGAAAAACACAACCTCTGATTTTTTTCCCCCGGCCACAAAAGCCCTGTGAACCTACAAAAGCCACCCTGAACCCTTCTCTTCCAAAGGAGTTTATTCTGATGCAGAATCCTGGGCTGCATCAACAGAGGGATAGTATCAGTAGAGAAGTGACAATATTACTTTGTACCAGACTACTGGGGCTACACTTGGGATATTGCATATTGTTCTGGTCATCTTGATACAGAAAAGAGGCTGAGACCCTAGAAAGCCTGCAGAGAAGAGCATCAAAGATGATAAAGAGTCTGGAGGCTAAATCGAATGATGAACGGTTGAGAGAGCTAGGTATGTCTAACCTATCAAAGAGAAGGATTGGGGGGGACATGATAGCTGTCTTTTAGTACTTGAAGGACTGTCACAGAGATTAGAGGATTGGCTTGTTCTCCAAAGCACCAGAGGGCAGGACAAGAAATAACGGGTGCAAGCTTGTTAAAGAGAGATCCAACCTAGAAGTAAGGAGACATTTTCTGACAGTGAGAGCAATTAATCAATGGAATAGCTTGCCTCCTGGAATTGTGGGTGCTCCATCACTGGCGGTTTTCAAAAACAGACTGGGCAATCATTTGGCTGGGATGGTATAAAGCTTTTGCCTTGAGCAGGGGGTTGGATAGAAGACCTCTAAGGTCCCTTCCAGCCCTAAGATTCTATGCTGTAATCACAATTCATCATTGTAATTAAAACCTTTGGGAGAGGTTTTGACCATATTGGGAAAACAGGAAAGCTTAATAACTTAATTTAATATAAGATAATGATTTTTAATAAATTTAAAGTAATTGGATTAAGAGTCTTTCATTCCATATAAATACCCTAGATCAGATTTAGTTTCTATATTAGTCTTAACCATGGTTATCCACAAGGAGGTCAAGAGGAGACAAAGGATGACATATGCTTCACAACATAATTACACACAAGGTACAGCTATGAATCATGATACAAGTACTAGATTCTGCCTTTTGAGCCATTACGCCATCATGGCTTGTAACTGACATTGCTGGTACCACCTAATTCTCACTCTTGCCCTAACCTGCCTGTTGCTGTTTGGTTCCAGCCTGTTGCCTGAAAATTAAAACTAAGTGAAATAATGAAAAAAACCCTAAAAACATGTCTATTTATTATAATTTCTAAAAGGTCATCAATGCTTCAGCTTATCTTAGGAAGAGACATTTCTCCATATTCAGATATACCCATGAAGTTAGGACAATCCAGATTATTGACAATATCCGTAGGCCAAACTCCAAAAGGACAGAGCCAGTTTGATCTAGACTAGAGGTTAAGGCACCAGGATAGAAGCCAGGAGACTGAGAGTTCTAGTCCCACCTTAGCCATGAAAGCCAGCTAGGTGACTTTGAGTCAGTACCCTGTTTCCCCAAAATAAGACATCCCCTGATAATAAGCCCAATCGGGCTTTTGAGTGCATGGCAATAAGGCCAAGCGCTTATTTCAGGGTTCAAAAAAATATAAGACAGGGTCTTATTTTCGGGGAAACACGGTAACTCTCTCTTAGCCCACCCCACCCGGTTGTTGTTGTGAGGAAAATAGGAGGAGGAAGGTGTGATGGATATGTTCCCTGCCTTGAGTTATTTGTAAAAACAGTAAAGGTGGATACCAACAAACAAACAAACTAAAAGGGAATTGTGATTATGGAGAAGGTACTGTGCCCCATTACACTTATGGACATGCACAGTTATTTTGGTACAAGGTACAGGTAGTCCTCGACTTACAACAGTTCGCTTAGTGACCGTTCAAAGTTACAATGGCACTGAAAAAAGTGATTTATGACCATTTTTCACACTTATAACCATTGCAACATCCCCATAGTCACATGATTTACAATCAGATGCTTGACAACTGACTCCCGTTTATGACGGTTGCAGTGTCCTGGAGTCATGTGCCCCACTTTTGCAAACTTCAGACAAGCAAAATCAATGGGGAAGTCAGATTCACTTAACAACCGTGTCACTAATTTAACAACTGCAGCGATTCCCTTAACAAATGTGGCAAGAAAAGTCGTAAAATGGAGCAAAACTCACTTAACAAATTTCTCACTTAGTGACATGAATTTTGGGCTCAATTGTGGTCGTACGTTGAGGACTACCTATATAGCAACATATTCTGAAGTCTCTAGTGGTGCTGTCCAGAAACACATTTACCTCCTTAGCAAGTTTCGGCTGCTCTAGATTTTGCTTAGAATGTCCATGTTTGATTCAAATTATAAGGGAAATATCATTAAGGATAAACAGAAGAAAAAAGCAGGGCTCTCTTAGTCATTAAGGAAGCTGCATAGAGAGAGGTCTGCTCGTTTCATTTGCATCCAGAGCAAAATCCTACCGTGAGAAGCGATGCAGAGTGATCTCTTTTATGCATTGTTTCTTTAATGAGATGTGCTGAGTTCAAACCTGTCTGGAAATTATTCTTTCTTCCATATCTTTTAACATTAATTTTCAATGCACGAAGTCTGTGGCTGTTGACTATGGCATGCAAATTTCTTCAGATTTGCTAAAAAGGTCCTTTTCTGAAGGAGATGCATGCATGCATTCATTTATTTGTTGCATCACACAGACTTAAGGCAGGGAACAAATAGCAACCTTGTTCTTAAAGAGATCTTTGCAAACCGAATTCCTTTTGCCTGGTTCCTAAAAACAATTCTGGAAAATGCTTCTTCTGGGAGATGCTTTGCCACATACTTTGGTGACTATTCATGTGAAAGAATGCCATAGTGGAGATAGTCCCCATGGACAATTATCTCCACAGTTGTGATTTCTGCAGTGGACAAATGATTGGCTCTATGGAGTGCTAAAGGGAGCTTCTTTGATAATCTTCTTTAAAAGATGAAGAAATAACTTCTGAAGTTGGCTTGGTTGGGCTTGGAAAATAGGCCAAGGGCTTTCTCTGCTCTGAGGGAAGGACATGATGGAAACTCTGTAGGAGTATCCCTTCTGACTCAGCCCATCTTGATTGGCAGACATGAGAAAATCAATGCTAGCTCTTTGTGTTGTCATTTGTAGATCTGAGTTGCTCTCTGATGCAGTTTCTTCCACCATCCAATATACTAAATGGACATCTTTCTTAATCTAGGACTCCAACAAATAAATCTGGGAAATACTAGCAGGACACTTCCCTTTCCCACTGGCAGGAGTGGGAAAACTCACCACAACCATCTCATCACAGTCATCTCACCACAGCCAATTCATTGCAGCCATCTTGCCATGGTCAACTTGCCATGGCCATCTTGCTGTGGCCAATCCAATGCAGTCAACTCGCCATGGCCATCTTGCCATGGCCAACTTGTTGTGGGGCAACTCACTGGGAGTCAGTTGCCTGTGGGATAACTCAACGTGATAAATATTATCTGCCACTATTTCTTTGATATTATTTCCATTGACAAAAATGGAAATAATGTAGAAGAAACAGTGGCAGATAACATTTATCACGTTGAGTTATCCCACGTGAATTGTTCCATGGTGATTTGTCCTGCAGTGAGTTGGCCACGGCAAGATGGCTGTGGCAGGTTGTCTAGACCCTGGCCTGGGAGGAATAACTATGACTTTCTTAAAGGAGTCAATTACATGGCCTGGGCACCTCCTCATGGCAACCGTGGAGAAGGCATGAGAGGAGTCTTTGCACCCCTCGTGCCTGAGTTAAGATCCAGGCCATTCTCCTGCTGGGCCAACCACCTTTCAGGGGGTAAACCTCTGGTTATGTCAAAATAGAAGAAAAAGCATCTTGGTCCCTGTGGATCCCAAGACCACAGTAGTAAAGACCAGAATACAAGAGGCATAGATGTTCCCTTAGACAGTTCGTCCATTTCAGTCAGTTCCTATTTTCTAAATGGATATCTTTCTTAAACTAGGACTTCAGCCAGCCAACCTGGGAAATACAGCAGGACACTCCCCTTTCCCACAACAAGCCAAATCTAGCTAAGGTGTTCCAAGCCCTAATAATTTTCCCTCCAAATGAATTGGATTATTACCACACCAATCATTTTCAGCAACTTGGTCAGTTGCCATGCTGGAGGAGGAGTGGGTGGGAATTGTGTTCTGATCCATCTGAAAGGCAAAAAATTGTGTAAGCCTACTAAAACGTAAACCTGTTGTATAGTATTATGTGGTAGCATGTTCTAACTTTAATGTTATTCAATAACATTACATTACATTTATTGTTATTTCAAACTTCCTCACTGTTTCCCATTGTTGTTTTCTTTGTTTAGGGAAAGAAAACATGTAGCTTATTTCTGTCACGGAAAGTTCTTGGCCTCCTTCCAGAAGTTCTCAATAGATCTATTCCCTGACAAAAATGTGTGTAGAAACTTGCTTTTCATTTTTTTCAGAGGACAAAATGTACGAGCACAGTTAAGAGCAACAGTTTTGTATTATTTTTCATTTTACTATTGTTGTAACCCACTCTAATCGAAAGACTCTTGGTGGTATACCACAAAGGAAACATATAAAAAAAATAACCTATTAAAACTAATACCCTAAAATAAAAGCCCTTCACAATTAAAAAGGAATCAAAGAATAATAGAATGAAATTGTTTTAACCACTGTACAGAAAGCCGATTGTGTGTTGTAAAGATGCATGAAGTGATTGGAGACTGGGAAGGAATCTGCTAGCTTTCATTTTGTTTTCTGGTCAAAAATACCCAGTATGGTCATAGAAGACCATACTGGGCATTTTTGAAACTTTTCTTGAAACTTTCAGGTTCTTTGTGGTGCTTCTTGGTTGATCTCACAACCCTTCTGGGACGTTTTAGAAAGGAGAATTCTCTCCTGAGGTGTGCTCTGTGATTCTGGGAATGCAAGCCTATTTGGTGGCACCTGTGGTGCAAGGCTATCTAGATCCAGACATTCTCAGCCAGGTTATTTCCAGATATTTATTTATTTATTTATTTATTTATTTATTTATTTATTTATTTATTTATTTATTTATTTATTTATTTATTTATTTATTTATTTATTTATTTATTTACGTATTTGATAATATACATAACATTATTTGAATACATAAGATAGGTACAAATAAAAGGGAACATTTGGACAGGGACAGTAGGCACGCTGGTGCGCTTATGCACGCCCCCATGGTTTTTTTTCTTTTCAAGTTTTTTATTTTATATTCAGATATGTTGAAGTGCAACTTCCATAACTCTGAACCAGCAATCCCATGTATGTGGAGAATTTTGACTAGGGTGGACAAAGAAGCTAGGAACAAATCACATCACTTTAACTAAGCCAGCTCACAGATTTGTTGTGTAGTTGAAATGGGCAAAGAGAAGAACCATCAATACATTTGGATGGAGGAAATGTAGGGCAGACAAAATGTGTGGAATGGTCTCTCCTCTCCTCCCCTCGTCACCTCCCCACTCTCCTCTTCTCCCCTCCTCTCCCTTCCTCTATCTCCTACCCCCTATCCCTCCCCGTCCCCTCTCCTGCCTTTCCCCTTCTATATCTTTTCCTGAATTTTGAATGGGTGAAAATGAAACTATTCAGTCTCCCATTATGTAAATTAACAATATGCTGAGAAAATGAACTCTGGGCAAACTTTCTCCCAAAACCATTCATTCTCTCTCTCTCTCTCTCTCTCCCTCCCTCCCTCCCTCCCTCCCTCTCTCCCTCCCTCCCTCTCTCTCTCTTCACCAGAAAGGTGATGCTATCTTAAGAGGTAAACCAGCCACAGGTTTCCTCTGCTGAGGCTCTTTATGTCCATTTTGAAGCTCCACATCTTCCAGTAGCTCACTAGAAGTTCTGGAAGATGCTTCTGGACATGCACAACACATGCATAAATGCCACTGAAAAGCCACAGCAGTCCTTTGGATCATCATGAATCTCAGCCTGCACTTTTTCTTACGAGTTCTTGGCCACAGAGCATTTGCTTTCTACAAGTATTCCAAAAGAGAACCGAATGCTGTACATTTTCCTGGATAGATTGCATTATGACTGTGATTATTGCTAGCTGAACATGCAATGAATGACATGTTCAGGTAGCCAAGGAGCATGCATACATGTCCTGCATTTGATTGCGCCATCCCTTTGCCAGTGGTGTCCAGTCTCCCTGGCATCTCAGCCTTCCACTGGATAATCCCAAAGGAGGAGGATGACCCAAAATATGGCCAGCTAGAGGAGCTTCAGAGTCCTGGAAAGGCATGCAGCAAAAAGCAACAACATCAGCAGCTGCATCTTCAGCATCCTCCAACAGTTTTTTTTTAAAAAAAAACCTTTCAAGAGAAAACGTTCATACATTCTCAAGCATGCTGAGACAGAGTAGAAAAACAAAACACTTGCCATGAATCAGAGGGAAGAGCACTTCTGAGAAATTGCAAGAGTGATTTCAGAATAGCATTAATCCTCCGTCTCTAGAACACATTTGCTTCCAATTGTCACTACGGGATGGGCAGGACCCCGAAACCAAGGGGAAGTCTGGAATTGCTACTAGCTGTCAGCAGATTCCAGCCAAAGGGTCTCCAAAGTTCTTGTCTGCTGCTTGCAGCTTGAACAGCTTCAGCTCTGTCATGCTACTGTTAGGAATGTCTAATGAATCCCCTAATGGCAAGATGGTTAAATGGAAGGGTTAGTTCATATTTTTTTAAAAGAAGAGTTTTATTAGGTTATTTACATTACTAAATTAGATTAATATTTGTAAATCAAGGCGGAGGATGAGAAATTTCATCTATCACAGATGGGAAAAAAGCTGGAGTAGGGGTGAAATCAACAGCAACATTACGTTAGGGTGGGTTGAAAGAAGTCAGGCAGAGATTTTCCAAGGACATGGCAGCATCTATAGGCTGTTCAAAGATCAAGATGGTGGATAACTAACCATATGATTGAAGTCCCATCATACAGCACCTATATAAAAGGGGGCAGAGCCTTGTTTTTGTGGCTCCTGGGTGACCCCAAAGATGCCTTAAATGACAATTCCTTCCCCCCAATCTTCCGAATTTGAAGGGGTGGCAAGAGGCACAAATAATGTAATGTACATTATGGCATCACTAACACAAGTTCTGCCCTTACATACTTTTGTGTATGTTTGTGTTTGTGTGTGTCATGTTGCAATGCACATACGAAAGGATGGAATTTGGACCATAGCAATAGCACTTAGACTGATATACCGCTTTACAGTGCTTTACAGCCCTCTCTAAGCGGTTCACAGAGTCAGCCTCTTGCCCCCAACAATCTGGGTCCTCATTTGACCCACCTCGGAAGGCTGGAAGGCTGAGTCAACCTTGAGCCGGTGAGATTTGAACCGCCGAACTGCAGCTAGCAGTCAGCTGAAGTCGCCTGCAGTGCTGCACTCTAACCACTGCGCCACCTCGGCTCTTAACATGACATCATGATGCCTGTTTTGTCCTTTTGATGTCATTGGGGTTAGGAATGAATGCCTTTTTCCCCTCTATAAACCCCAGCAGCCTGTACTGAGAACCTGCCCTTAACATTTATGCAGAGGACTGAAAATTAAAAATATATCAATGTTGCCCAAAATCTAGATTCATCTATCAATGGTTGAAGAGATTTTACATCAGCTGGTTTGGAAACTGTTTCAGAAGTTTGGATTAAATGGTATTTACTGTATGCATGCATGTATGTACAGTATTTATGTATCTATTTATTATTTATTTATTTCTTAATTGTTTAATTTATATACTGCCCATCATATTCTGAAAAAATATCTCTCCTGTTGGCTTTCAGTTGTAAGTCGGGGCTTCTTGGACAGAATGCCAGAAACAATGAAGCCATGACAACAAAAAGACCTTGCATTTATCCCCTATAGTTCTTTTCAGTTATGAATTTCCTTTCAATATTCTTCCTAAAGGGAAGGAGAATTAGGAAAAACACTCCTTGCAAGTGTGTGCATCTCTTGTAATTCTTTACTTACTTAGTGACGAGCAGCATGCCTGAATGCTTGTTCTGTCTTTCAAAGTGCCTCTGGAGTCTTGCAGTGTCCTCAACGTAACGTGTGCTAATTAAATCCCCAGGGAAGGCCTCAAGAGTGAATTTGTCCCACGGCGCTCTTCAGATTGGATAGGAAGACTTACAAGGAATAAAGGATGCTGAGTAGAAAACAACTGGCAGTGTATGTGTGTTCAGTTTAAAAAAAAAAAAAAAAAGCTGAAGTGACAGCCATCACCATAAGAACAAAGATCCAACCCAGTCTTGACTTTTTGGACCTCTGTAGATGGACCTGCCGTATGCCACCTCCAACAATAAAGGAAGGTCAAAAATACCCCCAGAGATAAGAAGTAGAAATTCTCAGACACCCAAAGAATAATATTGGAAAACATGAGAGTTTTTTGCAGGGGAAGAAAAGATCTAAGAACTTGTGAGATGAATTTTGGTACACTGTTAAATCAAGGAACCTTATATTATAGGAATAATCTCCCTTTTCTCCTTCTGGCTCTTAGAAAAAAGCTGGGTCTCATGAGAAAAGAAGCAACCTTGCTTCCACAGCAGTGTTTCCCAACTTCAGAAACTTTAAAATGGGTGAATGTTTATGGCGATTCTCAATCATCCAAGTCATGGTTGTCCCAAAGGTGCTTTTTTCCCCCTTGAAAGTGTTTCCCTTCTCATCCAAGAAGTTTTTTCAGTTCTGACTGAATGGTGGGGAATAGAAGGACTTATATTCTTTGCAATCATGCTGGCTGAGGAATTCCAGGACTTGAAATCCACACATCCTGGTTGAGGAATCCTGGGAGTTGGAAGTTCACCCATCTTCACTTTGAGATGCAGACAACATAGACTCATCCCCAACATCCTGCACCTGTCTTCAACAATGAAGGGACACAGGGCAGAAAACATCCTGTAGCCAAGAAGGTTCCACACCCATTTGCACTACTCAGGTGACCCTGAGGACACAGATAAACCTCCAAGTGGCCTCAATGACTCTCTGAAAGGATGCAAATGACCAGCTGTCTGCAAGGAATATAAATCCTTCCATTCCCCACTATCTTGTCAGAGCTGAAGAAACTTCTTGAATGAGAAGCTAAATGTCTTCAAAGAAAAAAACAAGGAAGTCCACTTGCCTTTTGAAAAAGCACCTTTGGGACAACCATGACCTGGATGACTGAGTATCTCCATAGACTTTAACACCATTGCATCATACTGCCCAGTATTATCAACATCAGACTTCGACAACCAGATGCCTTGCAAACATACTGTGATTGCAATTCTCAGGATCCTCCATGAGTCTGAGTAAAATACAAAGACAACAAAGGGTTAGAAATGCTAAAACTCAAGTTCTGCCTTCTAACATCCCTAAAGCAGTTGATTTTGTGGGTCTTGGTTGCTTAACAGAAGACCCTGTTTGGGAAATTTCCAGCCAGGCCAGAAGGAGAAATCAAGCAGGGAATTAGCCTTGCATCTTTGCACATCACCAAGAGACCTAAGACTGATCCCCCTGCCCCTCCCCCCCCATAGCAATGGATAGCAAAGCAGAAGGAGTTAAAATACGGGCTTCTCTGAACTGTATTTTAGTCCAACCATGTGCAAAGAAGACAACTAAGAGAAGAAGACTGGGTAAAACACGGAAAGACAGTTGTTCTGCGTGTATCATTAAGGCTTTCAAGGCCAAACCACGCTGTGCTAACAGAACTGGAATTTCCCATTAGTCAAACCAGCAGCTGTGAACATTAATAAGAGATGTGCTTAACAAAATCTCTGTGTCCCTCTATCGCTCCATCCTTTCCCTTCCCTGCTACAGAACCCGTTGCAATTAAAGCCCTGTTCTTTCAATGTGACTGGAGAAGGGGGAAAAAATTGTGTAAAAATGAAAACGCCTGGCTTCCCTATAAGATTCACTTTAATGAGGTAAGCTTAATTGAACATTTTACAAGGGCATCCTTATTTCTCTTTTTAATTAGGTCCTTCTTCCCAAACAACATGGGACCAGATGATTGCATGCCGTTTATTAATGAAAGTGCCACCAATGAGAAGCAGCAAGGGGCTAAGGAAGCACCAAAACAGGACTTTATTAGGGAATTTAGGAACCCATTAAAACTGAAGGGCAGAGCCAGGAAGGGTGGCCAGATGAAGAAGACCAAGGAAACCTGGAGGGTTCATTTGGGGAGAAAGACCAGCATCAGGCTGCGTTAACAGAGAGATAGAATCAAGATCACACCAAGTGTTTAATACCACTCTACAAAGCCTTAGTAAGAGCACACCTAGAGCACTGCATCCAGTTTTGGTCTCCACGATGTAAAAAAGATGTTGAGACTCTAGAAAGAGTGCAGAGAAGAGCAACAAAGATGATTAGGGGACTGGAGGCTAAAACATACGAAGAACGGTTTCTGGAATTGGGTATATCTAGTTTAGTGAAAAGAAGGACTAGGGGTGACAGTGTTCCAATATCTCAGAGGTTGCCACAAAGAAGAGGGAGTCACGCTATTCTCCAAAGCACCTGAAGGCAGGACAAGAAGCAATGGATGGAAACTAATCAAGGAGAGAAGCAATCTAGAATTAAGAAGAAATTTCCTGACAGTTAGTACAATTAATCAGTGGAACAACTTGCCTCCAGAAGTTGTGAATGCTCAAACATTGGAAGTTTTTAACAAGAGATTGGACAACTATTTGTCTGAAGTGGTATATGGTTTCCTGCCTGAGCAGGGGGTTGGACTAGAAGACCTCCAAGGTCCCTTCCAACTCTGTTATTCTATTCTATCAGTAGCAAAAGGAATGTAGAGATTGCTGTAAGGAATCAAGAAGGTGTTTCAAACAGGAGAGGTGAAATTGTGTTATTTATTTATTATATTGCACAATTATTTATATTCACTCTTAGGCTAACAAGCTTTCCAAATGGCACCTAAAACAACGGAGACCACAAAAGACAATCAGTGATATTATTATGGGCATTTATGCATGGAATTGGGGACTAAGAAGATCAAAATTTTAGTCCACTCTCAGCTATCATCATTCTCTGGGTGATTTGAGTCAGTCACTTTCTCTAAACTTGCAAAACTATATGGAGAAAGATTTTGAGAAATGGGACGAAGGGATGCTGCCTAGGGAATGGCTATATGAGAGTGGACATAGCCCACAGCTGCAGAATGTGTGGGGAAAGAGGCTCGGAAGGGACCCTCCTTAAGTTCTCGGGCTCCAAAGGTCATGGTGGCAGATTTGTAGTTTCAGACTTGCAAGAGTCTGTTAATTTAGCCTTACAACAGCAACTTGAAGATGTCTGGACTTTAACTTCCAGAATTCCCTAGCCAGCATGTTGAATTGAAGCATGGGAGTTGACCTTAATGTTGTGGAGGTTGAGAAACACTGCCTTACAATAAAGTAGAATTAGCTCATCTGGTTGTATTTCCTGTCTGGTCTACTTGGAAAGGCCAACAAAATCCCATTTACTGCATAGGATTGCTGCTGAAGGAATAAAATTTGTATTAGCCACCACTATCTTGTAACACTTGGTGGTGTACCACAAAGTGAAACAAAGGAAAACTAATGCAAAAATAAATCAATAATGATACAATAGAAAGACCACAGAAATGTACATATATGGAGGATTAACCTCTGGGCCAATCAGCTAGAATTGAAAGTTAATTGAAAATAAAGGGACGGCATCATCCAAGCTTATTACTGGATGCCCTGGTGGCGCAGTGGTTAGAATGCAGTATTGCAGGCAAACGCTGCTTACATCCCCGAGTTCGATCCTGACCTCCTCAAGATTGACTCAGCCTTCCATCCTTCCAAGGTTGGTAAAATGAGGACCCAGATTGTTGGGGGCAAGATGCTGACATTGTAATCCACCCAAAGAGTGCTGTAAAGCACTATGAAGCAGTATATATATTTAAGTGCCATTGCTATTGCTATTATTATTCCATAAAGAAGGCCTGCTACCTGCTACTGTCCAAGTCCCATGAAACTCCAAAGGATTGTTAGCAGATCTTCATGACCTGACTGAAGCAAATGGGCAGAGTTCATGGAATCATGGAATAAGAAGGGATTTCAAGCATTATTTAATGCAACCCTCTGCAATGTGCAGGAAAGCCAACTAAGCCATAAAAGAGAGCTAAATGAAGGTGTAACTGTGTCAAGAGCATGGTAGAACCTAGTGCTTCCTTACTCTGAAGCTAGACTATTCCTCATTTTGAGTTATCATTGGAAGGGCAGGTTTAATTGCTCAATCAATCAATCAATCAATCAATCGCATTCTGGGATCTTTTCAGAGGGACGTTGATGGTAATCCTGGTGAGAATGGGTAGGGAGAATCAACTAGAGCAATCTTCCAGCATGATTTTCTCCTGCCTTTCTCCCTTGGTCCAACCTACATTGGGTTTATGATGCTGGCAAGGGATGAGTCAGAATTTCTTCCAGGGATCAGGACTGGAAGTAAATATTCAGGAGAAAAACCTTGGAGAATTTTGATTAATAAGACATATTAAATAAGAGGTTAAGTTGAATTGCAATATTTACTTTCATTTTCAGTGGTGAATCTTATACACAGGAAGTTCAAAGCCATGCTCTTCCTGTTTTCTTTCTCCCACGTTTTTGGTGAGAACCAAACATCAAATTCTCTTTGGGCCAATCTGCACCTGGATATTGTTTACCCAACAGCTGCTAGCCTCATTAACCATATGTGAATTTGCTGTCATAAAATGTAAATTGTACTGTCATAAAACGTAAATATTTGCAGATTTAACTTCCCTAAAATGAAACCTGCATGGTTCCTAATGTGTGTGCATGTTTCCTCCAGGAGGTAGTATGAAAAACAAAAATTAGAAGCATTAGAAAACCCTTTCCCAAACTGGTGGACTACAGTTTCCATCATCCTTTGCCAGCATGGCCAAAGGCATAATAATTCAACACAGGAGGAGTGGGGGGGGACATGCCATGTTAGGTGACACTCTATTTAAACTTCAATAACAATGGGAATCAGTCTACACAATGGGATAGCAAGATGAGTGGCATAGAAATTTAATAAATAAATAAATTCGTAAATATTGCCATGTTTTTAGTCCAGGAAATGGAGGCAGAACTTATTATTTCTGGTCTACAGACTGCATTACAAACTTGAATTATAGCTGACATAAAATTACATAAAAGCTTACATAAAGACACAAAGCTTATATGATTACATAAATTTTACATAAATACATTGTAGCTGGGTGGAAAACTGCATCCTCCCAAATCATATCTTCTGTATATTTTGGGGATATTTCCTGGGGAATACAGAAACCCTTGCTGTATCTGAAAATAGAAATATTTCAGATTCTCCTATTAGTTTACAGATGTTTACCATGAAAATCCAGTGCCATTGGATTGTCCACAAAATCTAGTTGGATCCTAAACAGATTGTGAGGAACAGTGAACACCTGTCAGCTTTAGAGATCACTTTTGGTACAATGCTATTAAAACTGGATGGATTTTTTTTCCAGATTTTTGTAAACAGTCTGAATCATTTATGTTCACACTACCAAAGCTTCGAGCCACATCTTAATTTATGTGATTGTTAATGCGTATCATATATGAATCATCTCTTTGATACAGTCAAAGAACCCTGATTTGATTCATCATGATATGTATTCCCTATTGTATTCCCTGGTTGTTTTGGAAATCAAACTTTTCATTCAGATGTTGATTAGTATTGAGGCGACACACATCAAAAAGAGTCAGGGATTCAATTGTGCAATTACACAATTGTAAATTAAAATTGTGCTGTCTTGATGGTTTTTACCACATCCTGCAGAACACCCCCTGAGCTAACCGGACATTCTCAAAAGCTCCTAAGAAAAATATCCATATTTTCCAGTAGTGAAAACAAAATGGAAATTGTTGAAGCCTATTTTGTAATTCTACCTTTATTTTCTTTCTGATTTTGTTCTGACAGATACAAAAGGAACAGTTGGGAAAAGTGAAAGGTGTTGCTTTATCCCATAAAAGGCAGAGGAGTTAAAATTTAAAATTCAGCTCCAGGAAAAGTTGGCTTGTGCTAATTTTCACACAGAGATTTATTCCTAGCTATTTACATGTGAGTCCCTAAGAGAAGAAGGGAGCTGAATGGGTCTTGAAACTATTATCATCGCCTATGCTTTCATCTGCAGATTTGTCATATGATATTATAAACATTTATGAGATGGTTGACTAATGCAACAAATTAAGCTCCATTCAAGGCGTGTATATTAATCACAGCAGAATGGAACGCTGTGCACAGCCGCAACCGGATGCTCTGCTGTTCTCAATTGTCTTCCTGTCTTCACTGACTTTTCAAGGACAGCTTTGGGCTGATCAGGTGGAGAGCTTCCTACCTTTTGGTGGCTAGAACATCATGAGCATCTCTGGGGAGCACAATTCCATAAAACTGTGGAAGCCTGGGATCTTCTCCAACTGTAATATCCAACAGGTATCAAAATTCACATCCCTTCTCTGGGTATTGTAAAGAATAGGAAGTGGAAATCCATCATGGTGAAAAGAAGAGATATAAGGAAGGAGTTCATGCATGCTTAGATTAGGCCAAAATATTAGTCTAATCCAACCCCACAAAAGCCTTTAAAATATAGATAGTCCTCAATTTATGACTGATGGCTTAGTGAGCTTTTAAATTTACAGCAGACTGTCACAAAGCTACTTATCACCTGGTTTCAAAGTTTCTATGGTTGCCGCCTCCCCCTCTATGGTCACGTCATTGCATTGTAGGTGCTTGGCAACATGCAAGCGCATACAGCTGTTTGGTTCATCCTGTGGTCACTTAACCCCGTTTTATGATGTCTTGCTGGAAACCATGTTTACTTCCAGTTTCTGGTAAAAAATGCCCATTGGGTATAATGAATTCACTTAAGAACTGCCATATTTGCTTACCAACCATGTCGTTCAGTTAATGACCATGGTGTTCACTTAACAACCATAGCAAAAAAAGTAAAATTGAGCATGGTCACATGGTGGCCCACTTAACAACTTACAACCATAATTCCCAGCTCAATTACAATTGTAAGTTGAGAACTGCCTGCAATTATAGCACTTATAGCAATAGCACTTAGACTTATATACCGCTTTACAGTGCTTTACAGCCCTCTCTAAGCGGTTCACAGAGTCAGCATATTGCCCCCAACAATCTGGGTCCTCATTTTTACCCACCTCAGAAGGATGGAAGGCTGAGTCAACCTTGAGCCTGGTGAGATTTGAACCGCCGAACTGCAGCTAGCAGTCAGCTGAAGTAGCCTGCAGTACTGCACTCTAACCACTGCGCCACCTCGGCTCTTATCCAGTGGTCTATTTCTCCTATCTTCAGGACTCTTCCAGCCCTATGAGTCTTTGTTTTATGTCCTTTTGCTACTCCTACTCCTCTGCTTTTCACAATAACTTGACATGTACATAAATTAAATAAATGGAGATGTCCCATAACCTGCTAAGAAAACTTTCACCAGTAAAAATTCTCAATGATTAAGTTGACATTCAAAGTTCAAGAGGAGTTGAGTCAATAAGAAGAGTTCTTAACATACTGAAGACTGGATTAAACTCTCATTTAAGGCAACTGGATCCATGTGTATTCAGAAGGAGAAGTGCAGGAAGATTCGCCCACAGAGCGAGGAAAGGCATATAACTGAATATTTGGTTAAGCAGAGTTCATGCATAGTACAAGTGTGCAAAAAAACCTACTTGTATAAGAGAGATATATTTGGGGGAAAAGGGGAAGGGAAGAGACAACAGTTACTTATTTCTATCTCCTCGCAGAGGAAAGGCAGGAAAGTCTGCAGCACCTGGTTTCTGCCATTCTTTCTCCCCCTTTCTTTCTGCATCTGGCTATATTTGCCATTTCTGCTGTCCTTTGTATTATGCCTATGGGTCTTTGTGGGCATGTGGGCACAAGGAAGCATAGGATAGGCCCGGTTATAGTACGGAAACTGCTTTGGTCGCGCTGATGGATGATCTCTGGCGAGCCAGAGATGGAGGTTTTTCCTCCATCCTGGTGCTGCTCGACCTCTCAGCTGCTTTCGATACCGTCGACCACGGCATCCTTCTGTGTCGATCAAGGGAGCTGGGAGTGGGTGGCACCGTTTTGCGGTGGTTCTCCTCCTATCTCTCTGATTGTTCACAGTCGGTGTTGGCAGGGGGGCAGAGGTCGACCCCTAGGCCCCTTGAGTGCGGGGTGCCTCAGGGTTCGGTCCTCTCTCCCCTTTTATTTAACATCTACATGA
>QLTV01003443.1:233430-254259 GCA_003457575.1 Thermophis baileyi
TCTTACTTTGATAATGGAGTCAGGGAGGGATGCGTTCAGCCATGTTTCACAGACAAATATAATGTCGAATTTAGCAGTTTTTAGTAAGAGGAGGAGTTCGGGTATTTTGTTTACGATGCTTCTTGCATTAATTAGCTTGCATTTAAGATCAGCAGTGGTAGATATTGAGGAAGTAAGGGGTGTGCATGCCTAGTTTTGGATGATGAGAGGTTGGTTTTGGTTGATGGTAGAACCAGCCAAGCCACGGGTTCATTGAACCAGCCAAGCCACGGGTCGCAGCGCCAGTCCTATTCAAAGAAAAAAAAGATGGAACTATGAGATTATGCATTGATTTCAGGGGAATAAACTGTGTTTGCGTACACAACCTATACCCCCTCCCCCTCATGCAGGACATGCTATCACACTTGGCCAAGGGAAAGGTCTTTACCAAGTTAGACTTTAGAGAAGCATATTACCAAGTCAGCATCAGGGAGGGGGACGAATGGGAGACAGCATTCAAGTGCCCCCTAGGGAGCTTCCAATTCAAGGTGATGCCTTTCAGCCTGCCCCAGCGGTGTTCATGCAACTAATAAACAAGGTGCTGCCCGAGCACCTCTATAAGGGGGTCCTGGTCTACCTGAATGATATCCTCATCTACACTGAGACCATGGACGATCACATACCCCTGGTCCGCCAGGTACTACAAAAACTCTTGACAGCCAACCTGTACGTCAAGCTGTCAAAATGTGAATTCCACCGCACACGGCTAGACTACCTGGGCTACCAAGTGTCAAGTGAGGGAATAGAGATGGACCCAGCCAAAGTACAAGCCGTCCTAGGCTGGCAACCCACTCGCACCCGCAGACAGCTACAAAGTTTTCTAGGCTTTGCAAACTTCTACAGGCAATTCATCCCCTCCTTTGTGAAAATTGCCAAATCCATGATGGACCTCCTAAAAACGGGGAGCCCAGGAATGAAACCCCGGCTGGGACAGTCCCTACAGTGGGGCCTGACCTGCCAAAAGGCATTTGAAACACTGAAAGAACTGTTTGCGAAAGAACCAGTGTTAAAACACCCCAACCCCGAACAACCCTTCGTCATCTAGGCAGATGCCAGCGATGTGGCAGTGGGGGCAGTGCTACTTCAAAGAAATAGCCAAGAAAATCTACAACCCTGCCATCCAGGCAGATGCCAGTGACGTGGCAGTGGGGGCAGTGCTACTTCAAAGAAATAGCCAAGGAAATCTACAATCCTGCGCCTACACCTCCCGTAAGCTCACGGACACAGAGCGACAATGGGCAGCCTGGGAAAAAGAGGCGTTCACGGTGAGATGGGCACTACTAACCTGGTGACACCTGCTGGATGGAGGCCAGAAACCGTTCGAAGTCTGGACGGACCACAAAAACCTTGAGGCCCTCAGGACCCCATGAAAACTATCTCCAAAACAAGTTTGTTGGGCTCAATACTTCAACCGTTTTGACTTCATGCTAAAGCACATCCCAGGAGGGAAGAACTTTCTAGCTGATGCCCTCTCCCGCATGCCACAGTACAAATGTGAGAGGGAGCAGGTGGTGGATGCCATCATTCCCCCTACCCAAATAGCGGCCCAAGTAACCACCAGACAGCAATGCCGCGACTGGCATGACCAACCAGCAAGTGACCAAACGGCGAAACTCAAAACCGAACTGCTGGCAGACCCCTGGTTCCGAGACAATCAACACATCCTGACAAAAAGAGATGACCTCGCATGGAAGGGGATGAAGCTCTACGTCCCGGAATCCCTATGCACCCTGATCCTCCAGAGGAGCCACGACGCCAAACCAGCAGGCCACTTCAGATTCCTAAAGACTTTACACTTAGCACGGAGGCAGTTCTGGTGGCCCAGCATAAAGAAAGATGTGGACAGTTACATGAAAAGCTGCACCATCTGTGCTGCAATGAAGAAAAGACCAGGAACCCCCCCCCCCGGCCTGCTACAATCAGTAGCGGAGCCAACAAGACCATGGGAGGAGATCGTGATGGATTTTATAGTGGAGTTGCCGAAAAGTGGGGGGAACATGGTGATCTGACTGTAATAGATCTATTTTCCAAACAGGCGCACTTCATCCCCTGCAGCGGTCTACCCTCAGCCCACCAGCTGGCCAAGCTGTTCCTGAAACACATTTACCGCCTGCACGGAGTGCCAAGAAGAATTATCTCAGACAGAGGGGTCCAGTTCACGGCTAAGTTCTGGAGGGAGTTCCTATGGTCCATTGGGTCTTTCCAGGGCCTTAGCTCGGCTTTTCATCCGAGCACCAATGGGGGCTCAGAGAGACTGAATGCCATGGTAGAGCAGTACCTGAGGTGCTACGTGAACTATCAGCAGTCCAATTGGGCGGACCTCCTGCCTTTTGCTGAGGTTGTGTACAATAATGTGGTTCACAGTAGCACGGGACTAACCCCGTTCAAAGTAATGAGCGGCATGGACTTCGTCCCAATGCATGTTGACGCTGAAAGCAGCCTGGGAGAATGTCAAGAAGGCGCTAGCTAAAGCAGCACAAACTTATAAGAAACAGGCAGACAAACATCGAGCTCCCCAACTGCCATTCCAATTAGGGGAGAAAGTTTACCTCTCCACAAAATATTTAAGGTTAAAACTCCCTAGCAAGAAACTGGGGCCAAAGTTTATGGGACCATTTCCCATAGTAAAGATAATCAACCCAGTCACGGTACAATTGAAGTTGCCTAGACTGCTAGGAAAGATACACCCGGTATTCCATAGTAGCCTCCTAAAACCCGTAGTCGGATCGACCCTGAGGCCACTACCCCATGATCCACAACCCGCCAACGTGATTAATTGGACAATGTGATTTATGACATGGCCACTGAGAAGGGGGGAAACAGGGTCAAGATGACGTGCAGACGGGTCAAATTCAGTTCTGGCTGCACCGGAGTATTGCCGAAATGTCGCTTTTAATAAATCTTTGTATTTCTTTTGGACTTTGGCTCACGGCTCCTGAATTAATTAGGGCATCTTTCGGAAACTTCACAATATCATTGAACCTCTTTTCCAGATATGGAATTTGCACACTGCCTCTTCCAATGACTTTAGCCTTCTGGCCATTTGCCAAGGCTACTGCATCTCCAGCAGCTGGATGTATCCTGTAAAACAGTTTTGAATTATTAACAATTGTTTGACTTGCCCCACTGTCTATCAACCATTTGTCTCGGTTATTGCAATAGCTAACTTTTACAACAGCAATTTGTCCATCTGCTGATTTTCTTCCTTTGCAGACAGTCTTTCTGCAAATGTGTCTTTTCACCACAAATGAAGCACCGCCGCTGTTGCTGGGCTGTAATCTGGTCTCTTCTCTGCTACATTTCTCTGTGCAGACATCTTGTCTGTTGCTCTGTTCTCTGCAGACAGCCAGTCTGTTACATTTCTCTCTCTCTGCTCCTTGGGCCCCCACCTCAGGAATTTCTCCTCATGGCTTCTTCTAAAATGGCGCTTGTTCTCCTCAGCAATCAAACAAGGTTTTAAGGCCTCCAAACATAATTCCTACTCTGGTTTGCACTCAAACACTGCTGAAACTATGTCCTACATTTAATCCAGACTGTTTAACACCAACAGCACTTTTTGAGATTCAGGAATCTGCATTCCACGCTGTTCTAATTCAACAAATAAAGTTTGCATTTGTACAAAATGCTGCTCCACAGATTCTCCTGGTTGCAGACGGGCTCTGTATAATTTTCTTGATAATTGCACAATATTGCATGCAGACACACTCACATGCACACTTCTCAACTTCAGCCAGACTTCCTGTGCAGTCTTTAAATCAGCCACATTGATAAATTGTTCATTTTCTAAACTCAAGATGATACAAGCCATTACTTTATCATGCTGCCTCTGATCTGCAGCTGCTAATGGTGCCTGGGGTGGATTAACAACAATATCCCAGAGCTCCTTAGCCTTCAGGAAACACTCCATCTTTGCAGCCCAAATTATATAGTTCTTCTGTCCCAAACGAGGCAGAGAGCTCTCCTTAAATTCAACAGCAGACATCCTGCAAGCCTTCTCTGCCTGGTTTCTCTTTTAACCCAGGCAGTCTCTCAGCTTAATTACAATTCAGTCATTCTGTGTGCTCTGGGCCCATAACCTGTCAGAGTTTGCAGCACATCTGACCAGCACACAAGTAAATGAACTTCAGCAGGATTCAATTATATATAAGAAACTTCTTTATATACAATTCCATACAGCAGAATCCAGAAGTACAGAATTCAGAAGCACAGAAGTAATATTCACAGAAGCAATATAATAATACAGAGGCAGGATATAATACAGAGGCTCACTCATATATATACAGATCAGAGAACCTAAGCCAAGCCATCTCTTATGGCCCCATACAAACAAATACTGTTTCAGTTTCCAAACAGTCCCCATTGGCTGACCTGTTGCTATGCCTATACATTGGCTGACTTTGTTACTAAGTTCATGAATATACTCTGACAGAACTTCTGACCGTCACAACAGTGAGCTATTAATAAGATGGAGAGGATGTCATGAGAACATTCCTCTACTAATATTTAATGGGATATCTTCATTTCATAGCAAGCAAGAAGAGTTGATGAGTCCATGATCAACAGGAAACCTTTTTACATATGGTATACATTTTAGGGCATGTCAAATTTTTCAACTTTCAATTTCAAAACATTGGGGGTGCTCAAATATCATAATTTTTGTTTGTTAATTAACAAACAAAAAATAAATGTTAATTACATTTATTTCACATAGAAAGGACAATGTGATGCTGTGATTAAAAATTTTGGACTAAGACAATGGAGACCCAAGTTCAAGTCATGAAAGCTTACTGAATCATTTTGGCAATTAGCATCCCTTAGCCAACCATTATGAGCATATAAGGTGGAAATAGTATACAGAGTAACTTTGTAGGATCTCCTGGAGGAAAGGCAGGATATAAATCTAAAACCATGACTTTTATTCAACAGGGGTCTTCTTACATTTTCTTCAAGCTGAGTATACATATTTTAAGAACTATCAATCTCTGAGCACAGCAAAAGGTCTTCATGGGTTGGATGTGGCTTGCAGGTTATATGCTTCCCATCCCTTCTAGAAGTTTGGATTAGCAATATCTGGGACACACCTCCTTCTCCAGCACATCTAGGAGATAACTCTTCTTTGACTCCAACTG
This sequence comes from Thermophis baileyi, assembly GCA_003457575.1. Taxonomy (NCBI): domain Eukaryota; kingdom Metazoa; phylum Chordata; class Lepidosauria; order Squamata; family Dipsadidae; genus Thermophis; species Thermophis baileyi. Next base: position 238,599 of record QLTV01003443.1, read on the forward strand.
CACCCTGGCAGTGGCAGGTTCATCAACATCTTCTCTTAAGTCTAGTATAGTATAGTCATTCACTATACTATTAAAAGAAGAGGGAGGAGAATACGAGACATGCCAAAGTTCCAATATAATTTTGAGATATTCTGGTTTCCTAGGGAACCATGTCCTTCAGATCCTGGGTGTCCCATTAAGTTATCTGCCATGAATATGTTGTCTCTAGGAAAATAGCAATTGATCTTATCCTGGTTATAATTTCTGTAAAGCTGATTTAGTTTCCCTGAGATAGGTCATGGCACTAGCTTTTTTCCTTTTTCACACACTATGGTTGCATTGGTAAAGCATATTGGACCAAGTCAGTTAAAGCTCTAGGGCTGCATTCACCCAATCTGCTAAGCTTGGCTACTATTATGCCAAGTTAGAGTCCTTGGAGGCTTAGCAGCTTGTGTGAAGCCAGTATGATGGCTTCAAGACATTGTTGAATAAGCTTAGAAGATGGGTCAGTTCAGTAAGTAAGGCAGGTGTATTGTGCAAAGCCAGTGTTTTTCTCATATTCTCTCTCCTCTCTCGCTCCCCTCTCCCTGCACACCTTTTCTGTCCCTACTTTCTCAGAACTGAAGCCAAATGAAACAGACTTGGAGGAAAGCAGAAGTGGGAAAGCGATCAAAGCTTCAAAACTTGATTGGCTCTTTTCTTGCGTAGGATCAAGTGCCCTTGAAGCCACATTGGAATGAAACAAAAATTGTGCTGCCAACAACATTTCCTTTTCCTCTCCTTTCTTATTCTGTTTGATGAAAAAGAATTCGCTTGTGAGCTACTTTTAAAGAAGTTAATTTTGGAGCAAATATGAAGATCTTGCATTATTGGCAATAACTTTACAGAAACCACATTTCTCTCTAACCTGATTTTAAAAAAAATACCTAGTAATTTGCTATGCCCACATAACATGTTAACACTAAGTATTATGGCTTAAACTGGTGGTATGCTTCATATGTCTTATCAAGACCAAGGTTGGGTTTCCAACAATCAGCTGAACCCCAAGCTAACCACTCTCATTTTCATCTAACATTTTGTGTAAGTCCAGCAACTAGTAATGAGGTAGGAAGAGCTGTGTGAATTTAAACATCCTATTTTCCAGGGAACCCAGAACTGGCTTGGCTTAGGGCAGAGTGAACAAAGTTTTGAAAACCAGAAGGTTGAGAAAGTTGAGAACCACAATGACAATGATCAAGAATGGACTAATGTGCAATTATCCTTTTGTTTATTATCTTATTCTTTTAAAGGGAATTCTATATATTATTTTATGCTATGTATTCACTAGCACTGATGATGTTACCTAGCTAGGGTAATGAAACGTCTGCAAGAAAACAAGCAATTTCAGAGAGCACCAATGACCACTCAATTCTATGTTTGTTTTGCATTGGACCTAAATTAATTTTTGACACTTTACTGTTTTCATGTACTCCTTTCCTCAGAATAACAGGAATGGCACCAAAACAGAGATTCAGTTGTTACAAGACCTCTGTTACAAGACCTTTTAATTAGGGTGCTCTTCTCCAGCCTGAGCATCCTCTAGATAAAAAGGTGACTCCAAAAATTCACAGCAGTAGTCAGACAGTCTACGAATTCTGGGAATTGATACCTGGAAGCTACTACGTATATACCCTGTTTCCATTTCATTTTGATATTAGGATGACAAGGCTGGTTTCCATGGGAATGGGAAGAGACATTTGAAGTCCAAGCTCTGTCTCCAACCTCTGATCTAATGACTCATTTTAGAACCAGTTATAGCATTATTAATTTGTGTCTAGTCTTCCTAAAATACCAGCACACAATGCTTTAGAATTAGGTCATTCTAGAGTTTCCTAATGCCCAATTGGATCTCCAGGAGCTTTGAAATCAGTATCAAAGGCCCTATGATGACCTAAAATCTGATATGAAGGAACTAGGACAATAGCACTTCTTCCCCATGGAGAGGTGTCTGGTCCCATTGTATTCTTATTTTTAAAGCATGAACTGAAAGCTTCCCTGCTTTACAAATCTTGTTTGAAAAGTAAAATATTCCTAGCCTAATTAACAACCCTGGCTTTTGCTGATGACCTTCCTTCAACATATTAACCAGATACAATTCTGCTTAGTAGTTCCAGATCAGCCAAGACTGGCTAGGTGCTCCCACCTTGTTAGGCAAACAAGTTTCTACAGGACAGTAGACATAGCTAGCTCCAGTTATCTTGAGATTGCAAGTCATGGTATTCTTAGCAAGTCCAGATTTTGCCTGGGTGGCAACTTGGGAATTTCAGTTCCAAGGCATCTGGAAGGTATATAGATTGGGGAGGATTTATCTGTTCCATTAAAAACAACAAACGACACTAATTCGTGTTCAAATTGACCCTTAGGTGTGGGATTAGCCAGGGATCAATGACTGAGTGTGGTTCTCCATTGATGCTCTTCTCCAGCTTGGGATGGTGTGGCCAAGAGAGACAATGGGGACCAGCAGAAATGAATACAGCTAGTCCTTGACTTATAACCACAAAGGAGTCCAACATTTCTATTGCTAAACAAGGCAGTTGTTAAATGAATGGCGCCTCATTTTGCAATTTTTTTGCCACTGTTGTTAAGTGAATCACTGCAGTTGTTAACCGAATCATGTGGTTGTTAAGTGGTTGGTTTCCAGATTTAGGCTCCATTTTGGATGCCTGTTTTGTCAGAATCAACTCAGAAAGTAAAAGGAGGTATGCTGCACCAACTAAATAGCAGCACCCCACCTAGCCAACTTTCCTTGGAATAGGATATTAAACAGGATCAGGTCTCATAGGTACTTGAATTGGATTTATCCAAGGAACAGTAGGCCTGTCAGCTGGAGAAAGAAGGGGAAAAGTCCTTGAAGAAAGCCACGGCAAATCATTTCCCTAATGTTGTCAAGTAAATTATGTGTCCATTAACTTTTCTTACTTTTACATAATAGTATAGCCAATAGTATATTTTTCCTATTATTTGTTTTTGTATTTTTGTATTTTATATTATAAACTAATAAAAAGGACAACCTGAATTATAAAAAAGTAAATTACGCATCCAGCTGAACTCAAAGGAGGATTTACTTTACATTTGATTTAATTGCTACAAAATGGCACATGTGTGGGGAAAATCAGTTTCCAGATGATTAGGATTGTTTAATAGACACATAAGGAACGTGGCCTTGCAGCTAATAGGGCCTGTGGTAAATTTTATAAGAACATTCCCATAGCAACCCCTGAATCTCAAGATGCAAATGTTTCTTCTAAGACCATTGTTCTCTGTAGATAACAGAAGGGCAAGAAGTAACCTGAGATCTATTATGTTATTACTTATGAATATGCATGCATGCATCACTTTTACCTTCTTTCTGAAATGTATAAATATGATTGCATCTCTTTGTCTGCAGGGGTGTTTCTCTTTCTCTTCTTTTGGAGCAGACCCCCTCCAGTATGTATTGTCTAATAAACATTGAAGTGAGCCTTGATTATTTGCTTTGGTTCCTGAGTTTGATTTTGCAAATGCTAAGCATTTCGGAATGGAATGGAATGGAATGGAATGGAATGGAATGGAATGGAATAGAATAGAATAGAATAGAATAGAATAGAATAGAATAGAATAGAATAGAATAGAATAGAATAGAATAGAATAGGTCATAGAGCTGGAAGGGACCTTGGAGGTCTTCTTGTCCAGCCCCCTGTGCAAGGTAGAAGTCTTTACATATACCATTCCAGACAAGCACAGCACAATTGCCGAGTTGCTATACTATGTGATGCGGAAGCAAGTAAACCATTTATTGTGTTGAAATAATGGACCACTTCATCCAATGACTGACCTTCCACCCTGCTGAACCATTGTTTGTCCAACCCCATTTTAGGCAACTTTTTTGTGCTGTGTGAATCCAATCTACAGGGGGAGGTCTTTGATCTTGGACCCATCTCCCAAATCTGTTCTCATCTCTATCACATCTTCTACCTTTGTCACCAAGATGGTGTCAGACCTGATTCCATGGTGCCATTAGTACCAACAGCAGCCCGATTCCTTGGCAGAGGGCTTCACCTGGAACATACATATCTATATATATAAAAGCGAAAACCACTCATGCATTAATCACGAAATCTCCAGAACCGTAAAGCCTACAAACTTGAAATTTGCCACGTATGTTCCTCTTGGCTTCTAGGTGCTCACTAAGAAAGGATTTTTCAAAATGACCTTCACAGCATGACTATTTCTTATATTATTATTAACAAGCTCTGATGCTAAGGAGTTCTACTCCCCCTCCCCACCTGAAAAGAAATCTGATCCAAATGCAAAACACAAGCAGATGAGTTTCAGTTTTTCTTTTGCTTTCACAGCAACAAGCAGCTTTACTACAGAACAGTTGAGCTAAGCCACGCTAGCAAGATCTCCAGAGTCAGTTCACCTGACAGCCTGGTCATCCTCCAGCCAGAGAGCAAAACCAGGAATGTTGTTTACAGGGAGGTCCTGAGCAATTCATCTGAGGGACGAATTGAAAGTCTATGCTATGCAAATAAGGTCTTCATCTGTAACGGAAACTTAGCTTACCATCTCTAATGAAATAATACAGTCCCCTTTTTAACTACTCATTCATTTTCAAGCTTTAAGTGTCAATTTATCAAGCCCCATCACATAGTTTCCTAGCAAAGCATGGGTATCAGCTAGTATGGAATAAAGTGGTTTGCAAAGAGATGTATTCTATTTCAGTCCACCCTTTGAAGAATTCAGATGCTACGGTAGCAGATTGCAATCAATTAAGAAGGAAAGGTGCACTTTGGGGGGCAGTCTCACCTAGATAACATTTGAACAGATGGAAGCTGGTAAAAGCTGTTGGCAATGGAGGACATGACCAAAATGAGAATGTGGAAATGAAGTATTTCTCCCACTGAGAGCATAATAAAACAATGATGCCTATCCACTGACCCAGATCTGGGAAGCAATAAAATTTCCTCTGAATCTGTGGAAATAGTTCAAATGTCTTTCAAGGTTCATTAGGGCTCTGACAGTTGAACAGGAGGTCAAGAGGTCTTCTCACTCCCCTCCCCACATTTATTTATGATTTCGCCTCCCTTGCCGGAAGACAGATCTGCCTGCTGCTTTTTTGTGTGCAATGTTTTGTTTTGTTTTAAAATAGTGTAGCTGAAGCAAAAAGAAGGGATGTCCAGTGGCTCGGCTCTGGCAGGGTCAGGGTGAGTGGAGGTGTCAGAAAAGGTAAGATGGTGGTTCTAATGGGTGGGATTGAAGCCCTATCACTTTTTGATGTCGGTTCTCTTTTCAAAAATATTTCCCACTTTTTCTGGGGAGCTGTGAGAACTTTAGCACCACATTACATATAAAGCAGCTGCTTTATGCAGCTACTGGCCAGCCCTGCAAAATATAGTCTTAATTTCTTAATTAGGGGAGAGGCAAATATTCCCCATGATGTGTTCACTGGTTTATTAGAATGATCTTTCAAAAAAATCACATTATTAATGGGGCATCTGTTGGAAAGGCACGGTTGAGAGAGAGGTTTCAGAATGGATGGAATTGGGGAACATTTGGGAAGGGCAGAGGCAGCTTTGTGATAAGTGATACCAAGTGTATCGTAGGGATGATGGAAGGACAACATTGTGATGGGGCAAAAGACTTGTGTGAATTGGGTTTAGTGATTTTTAAGCTGTAGTTATACGGTAGCTTTCACTGTTGTTTTTTAATTTCTTTTTTTAATTTGACGATTGTTTTGTGCCATGGAGAGTTTAGTGTAAATTGATGAGGTTGTAACTGGCCAAGTGTCTTTTGCCTGCAGTTGGAAGAAAGGATAGAAATAAATAAATAAATAAATAAATAAATAAATAAATAAACAAACAAACAAACAAGCAAGCAAGCAAGCAAGCAAGCAAGCAAGCAAGCAAGCAAGCAAGCAAGCAAGCAAGCAAGCAAGCAAGCAGAATACCAATCGGCTTCATCATGTTGTAGCTGTCTGGAGCTTTTCAGTCTGGCAGAACTACTCCAGATGCTGTTCTTGAGGCCTCGTACAGGATATTCTAACTTGACTTCTCTTGCTTAATCTCTTAAACACCAAACATATTATTGTTTTCCTTTTTTTCTGAGGTTCAATATTTACAGTCCTTTGTCTCTAGATTACACTCAGCTTTTAAAGGGTGTCTTTGCATTGTCTTAGAGTAGATTAATTGAATTATTTATTAAATGGTTAATTATTAACAATTGAAGGAGAGTAATGCACCCCATCAGGCAAAAACTGTGAAGTCTGGCCTTGGTAGCTGGGTTCCTGAGACATGTATTCCACTCTCAAAATCAATATCATAGTTAAAATGTCCTCAGGCTTTCCTTTTATTCCTTTCCATTTTGGTTTTTTTCCCCCCTGTTTTTCTTTTTTACTAAGACAAGTTCCTGCAGAGGCTCTCTTGCCTCCCTGAAGCTCATTTCTTCTGTAAGTCCAACAGGGGCTTCTTCCTTGCTGATGCCCCCAGAGACTCTTTCGAAAGTGGGTTCTCCGATTTGTGGTTCCTAACTTCATTGGAAAATCATAGTTCTGCCCTGCAAGAGGCATTTTTAAGCAGCCCAGAGAGTTTCTGATCAGTATTTCTTGCTCTTCAAACATCTCTTCCTCCGCCTGGGAGACTCTGGTAAGAATATGATTTTAACAAAATCTGGAAGTGGAGGCTTAAGAAATAACTCCCTCTCTAAAACAGAAGGAATTAAAAGTTCAATCTGCAAATACACTGCCTTGCATATCAATCTGGGACCTTGCTTTTCCCTCCAAACATGCTCCCTAGTAGCTGTAATCCAACATGGTGCAGTGGTTAAGGCACCAAGGCTAGAAACCAGGTGACCATGAGTTCTAGTCACCAGCTGGGTGATTCGGGGCCAGTCAACCTAGCTCAGCCCTAGGAAGGAGAAAATAACAAACCAGTTCTGAAATCTTGCCAAGATAACTGCAGGGACCAGTCCAGGAAGTTGCCAGGGGTCAACATTGACTCTAACACACAACAAACAAACAAACAAACAAACAAATAAAATAAAATTAAGTAGTAGTGCATAGTTGCAGATTTAAAGGAGAAAACATAATCCAGAAGGCAGGTGAGCAACACACATAGCATTAGTTAGTACTTCCTTAAAGCTACAATATGTTTTCTTGAGATGGTGCGACTGGTGCCCTGAAAGCCTAGGGCTCAGAAGGATTCAAAAAAAGACCCAGCTTTCTTTAAAGCTGCTGACAGGTGAGATGTGCACCATTCAACACTTAGGTGACTTTGCCTGATTCTGAGAAACTCAAGTAGGGTCCGACTTATTTAGGTATTGGATGGGAGACTGCTAAGAAATGTAGGCACTGTAGGCTGGAGGTGATAGTTGAAAAAACATTCCAGAAGACAATGATGAACCACTTCTCTATTGTTATCAAGATCACTTGATTTTTCTGAATGCATTCAGTACCATGGACAGCTCACCAGAATGTTTTGTTGTACTGTAACAAGAAAGTTGTCATTCAAAATCCCAGGAGCTCAATTGCAAAAAACATTAACTACTAGAGCTTGGCACAAACAGCGGTGACAGGAGCAAGGCTATTAAAAAGGATCCATGGAAGAAGTTATTTGATAGCTTTGCAAGACCTTGGTAGCCAAGAAGGCTGCCAGATAAAAAAGGGATAAAAGAAGTTGGGCAGCCAGTCATATCCCATGGCCTCTTTGTAAATGCCAAGAACTAAGTTCACCCATGTGTCCAAAATCCTGTTCTCAGGATTTTGTTCTCTCTAAGGTGATCTTTCTTGAGGAGATCCTTTGTCTTCCAGACCCATCTCACCTGCCTTCTCATTTCCCCTTTCTCAGCCTCAGTGGGGAACTGGCACAGGGGTAATCTCCAGTTAGGAGATCAGCTTTATGAAAAGTGACTTTTGTACATGCTCCACACCTATACAGAAGCTATGCCTGCCAAGAAAACCAAAGTGTCTGAATGGGGATGGGTGATGCTCACCTCATGGAGGACATCTAAGGGGTCCCTTCCTCAAATCTTTGTTGAATAAAAATGTCTTTCTGCATTTCAACAATGGTTCAGAAATGCAGAAATACTGCTTTGTACCTGTTCTCCAGAATTCTGCACTGAACTTATTGTATAGGAGGAAAAGGTAGACCTCAACTGTTATCTGCCACCACATGTTTTTCGTTTATCTTCAGGTGAGATGTTTTATCATACAAAAGAAGCTGGCAAGGTAGCCGACAGAACTTCTCTGGAGGAATCATATTCAGTGAATGGATCACATAGAATGGGCCACAATTCCTGATCATTGTAGAAATAAAGACTAACAACTCCTTAAAACTCCTACTCTAAATTTGGACCAGTTTCAGATATAATTCCTCTCCCTTGAATTGGAAGAAAAGGCAGCAAAATCCCATTCTATCCTAGTGATGCAGAAATTAGCAGTTTGTGTCCGGAGATTGTGTCCATCTCTAAAGACTGAGATTTGTCAAAAGTAAAGCGATAGGCAGAAAAATAACTCAATTCTTATGGAGGCATTTTTGAGAAAGATTGATGTATTGGCTTTCATGATGTGTTCCTCTCTTTTGAAAGAAACCTAGGGAGCAAATTCTCTTTCATCAGATTGAATGTGGAAGAGTTGGGGAAAAATGCAGGAGAATTAAATGCATAGTGTTCAACAATCCTTCTGGGTTTTCAAACATTTATTTATGCTGCTGTAAGCAGGCAGTAGCCTAATCCTGATTAAAAACATCATTCATGGGTGTTTAAAAAGAAGATTTGGCTTAAAGTGTTTCTGTCATTCATAGACCCTTGTGCAGAGGCTTTAAAAAGTGTGGGGGAAAACCTTCTCCATTTGGAAAAAAGAAAACTTTCTCCCAGTAAGTATGTGTGTCAGTGTCAGTGTGGGTGTGTATGTGGGTGTAAGAGAAATGTTTCAAAGCAAATGATTGGGAAAAGGAAAGTTTCAGCTTTCCCTTTCTGACTGCAGACTGAATCATCCCCTTTCTATGCTTATAATCATGTAAACAAAAAGCCAAAAACCAGATTCCTGGTATACTTTTAATAGGGAGCTCTTAATGACCAGGATGGGATTAAATGTCTACATTTCTCCTGCTCTGCCACCCAATTTCTGCATAAAACTGCTTGGGTCTCTTTCTGAGAAAAGAACACTGAAAATGGTTCATTTGTTGCAGGATTTGGATAATCCTGTAAATTGCATCTTAGGGGGCTGGGCCTGAAGAGGGACTGTGGAGTCTATGGGCTCCCCATCCTTGCTAGAGTGCAAAAAAAAAAAAAAAGGGCATCCAGCTCCTTCCAATATTCCTTCTTATGGGCACACATGACACCCAGAAAAGGGGACATGCCGGTGCGTCTGCCATCATGGGCCATGAACAAAAAAAAAAAAAAAAAAAAAAAAGGGCATCCAGCTCCTTCCAATATTCCTTCTTATGGGCACACATGACACCCAGAAAAGGGGACATGCCGGTGCGTCTGCCATCATGGGCCATGATTCATGGCATATTTGAGCTCCTGGTGGATGCCCCTGATCACCAGCCAGGTGAAACAATTGGGCAGACCTGGTTGGGGACAGAGCTATAGTGGAATCTGGCAATGGAAGCCAACAGATAAACCAACAAGACTTGGAACTGTTGACTAAGGATGGGCAATTTCTCATAAGGACCATATTTGGACACTGAGTAGTCTGCTTGGGGGGGCATACAGTGTGAAAATGGGATTTATCTAAGACATCAAAGTGGGCTGGGTTGGGTTACAAACTCCTTTGAATATAATATAATCTAACCTTTATTTTCATCCATTTCCTATTATAATTCCCCAGGGATATGATAATTCTTTCCTTGCTGGCAAACTGAAAATTACTAGCTGGCATTGCTTTTAAATAGGGCTACCTCAAAGACTTTTGGGGGACACTGCTTCTAGACCTTGTCTTGTAGAGTTGCATTTTTATTTAGGCATGCATATCCAAAGCATAAGCCATTATAATTTATATACAGTATGTGTGATACTCTTTAAATGCCATAGGTTCCAAGTGTATCACCACAACACATCAGCATGGTCATGAGATCTCTCCTCCCCACTCCTCCTTTTCATAAGAAAACTAAATTAGGATTTGATGCTCACTCTTGCATTTCTACTTCTCCCCTTTTTGTTCTAGGTAAGTCAAGCTGGTTCCTGAAGACCTGGAATGTGTTCTTTTATATCTGCCTCTCCCCATTTATTGTGTGCTATCTCTCTCATTCTAGCCTTCAGCAAGATTACCACAGCGTCCAAATGCCCATTGACCATATTGCTTCAGCTTCAGCAAACGTAGTCCCCATTTCCCGGCCTTCCACCAAATGGGAAAGCATCCATGAGATCGTTCTCCATTCTGGCAAGCTCATTCCAGAGGTGTCTGGTATTTCTCTGGAGTAGACACAAGTCCATCCTCCCTCCCTGTGTCCTGAAACTGACTGCAGCTGTTCCAAGCTTGAGCAGGATTAGTTTTGATTTCTCTGGGTTGTCTCTGCACTACTTTCCATCTGCTGTGTTATTTCCACATTTAATTATTTACCATAGTCTGTGTGGGTGGCGGTACAGAGGCAATTATCCCTCTATTGAGCTACTTGACTCCAAAACTGACACAATTAAAAAGGGGAGGGGAAGGAGGAAATCCCTCAGATGACATCTGCCTTGCCAGTAGCAAAGCTGAGAGACTTTGAGGGTAACGAGGGAAGGTTGAGTTGGTAGAGTATTTTCCAGCAGGGCCAGCCCTACCAGTGGGCAAAATGAAGCAGCTGCTTACGTGGGTGTCTGTAGGGAGAACCAAAGTCAGATGATTTGCATAATGACGAATGTCTATGATTGCTTTGAAAGGTAGATGAGGATAAGTAGTGAATTGGGCCATTACTCTCTTAATTCTGAATCTACAGGTACATTTTTTGCTATTCCATCAACCACTACAAAACCCTTGCTTGGAGAGCCATTTGTCCAGGATGGTATAATGGACTCCTGCCTTGGGCAGGGGCTTTAACTAGGAGTCCTCCAAGGTCTGTTCCAGCTCTATGATTCTATGATTCAATGGAGTCATTGGAGAAACACAGAAACACAGGCGGGATTCTTGGAAAACACCACAAATGTGCCCCTGATTGAATGATTAAGTGCCATCAATCAGTGTCATCTCTTAGTAACCACATAAATATAGATTTTTTGTGGGTTATTCTTACATTGAGATTACCCAAAGATGCTCCCATCGTCATTTTAATGGTCCACCTACTTTGTTACTGGTTCCTATCAGCTCAAAGATCTGCCAAGCATGGGAGAACAGCATGTTGATGGCTACGTTTATATATGAGACAATATATCAGATTCAGAAGTTTTAAGGGTGAACAAGATGTGCTTAGCATTTGAAAGACGTGAAGTGCCCACTTTGCCTCTTAAAATGCCACCATATTGCACTATGCTAAATGTTGGCTACTCTTTTTTGGAGGGCTCTGGGGGCCAGAAAAAGAGAAGCTTCAGTTTTGGCATCCCTTTCCTACCTACTCAAGCTGCAGATACACTCAGTTTCCCCTGTCCTTCATAGAACTGGAAATCAGCTTATGGCTGGAGTGGGAAGAGCAGAAGTTCAATGTGGATTTTGAAGAAGATTTAAAAGAATGGGGCTACAACCACCAAGTTCTCAATCTTGACCCTCTTTGATCCAGCAAACCTTTATCTGTTCATGCAGCAAGAGATGAGAGTTGGGGAAAATATGGAGTTTATTACCATGCCTGCCATTTTAGCTTTTTGAACCATACCCTGCAGACATTCCTGACAATGGCCAATGCAAGAACCACCTTCCTCCCCACTCATCAGGAAATTGGGTGGTCGAGATGGCCACCAAATTCTGGAGAACATCATGAGGATGAATAAGGATGATAGGCAGGAAGAAAGCCTTCTCTTAGCTGCATTGCACTCAAATGAGCATCAGTTTATTCATGGAAACATTTCCTTAGAACTTCATCATGGCTTATTCATGTGCACCACCTAAGAGACAGTCGGAAGGCTCCTCCTTAAGCTGTCACTCTGCTTCTTATTGCCTTGAATCTTCTCTTTGTTCAGTTATCAGATCTGGATGGAAGAGATTTATTGAGCTATTAGACTCTCTGGGCAGTGTATGCCTTAGGTAACAACTCAGGGTGTATAAAGAATGGCAGTCGTAAATATAGTCCTGGGATGTGATGACATGAGGATCTTTATCTTTATACTTGAGATCACTTATTTGACTCATGGGATCTGCTTGCCTCATCTACCTTGGGGCCAAGATGCTGTTTTATTCCAAAGGCTGCTTGTTTTGTACATTTCTCTGACTGTGCAGATACAGTCTCTTCCTTGTGTTATAAACCACTTTTGGAAAAGATTGGCTATCGTTCTACTCTTCATACAACCAGTGACTTGAGCACAGCACATGCCAGAGGCAGGGAAAGGTTGTTAGGTCTGGAGGCAGCTGAGAAATGTCCATCTCCTCCCCATCTCCATTTCTTGAGGTTTTTGTCAGCTCAGCAACTGAGGAGTGTTCACGTCTTGGGCAATACCATGTATAAAACATACTCCAGAGACCAATCTAATTGTCCCAGTCTGCAGCATGGTTAGTTTCCAATGTGCAGGCCCACAGATGGCAGAAGCAGCAGTCTAGGCAAAATATATCATATGGGCCAGATAGTTTTCCATAGGCTTTGGCTCAGCTGGAAGTCTAGCCAAAGGTGGGCAAATGGCATGCTGCTTCTTTCAGAAGAAGTAACACCCAACCCTGTGTCAGGTTGTCTTCTGTCCATGAGGAGGACTGTTTTGTCCAGGGATGTTGCAGGGCATGGACCAAAAAAGTTAAAATAGCAGCCACAGTATTGCAATCACACACAAAAAGTAGGCACAGTTTTGATTGCATCTTTGAGCTGCCAGTGTGACTTTTGACTACATCTCATGGACATTAACTGGACGAGAATTTGTTGAATACATCTAATCCATAACTGCATCCAAATGCATGTCCTGGATTTTCTCATGCTTCTTGGCCTATGTAAAAAAAAAAAAAAAAAGGAGTGAAACTTTATTTCATGATGAATCTCACTCCCGAACACTTAAACAATCATCCTGGAAGATTCATGTGGTTGCTGAAAAGGAAAAGGGGTAGAATAGAGTGAAGGATGGCCAAAAAAAGGTCTTGGCTGGGGTCAAGACAAGAACTACATTTAAGATTTATGATGAAATACAAATGCAATATAGTGAATATGATTACTTTCTAGTTATCTATGTAATTGTTTTTGCCTTGAAAGCATTTGGGGGGTCACAGGGAAAGCTTTTAGGGAGGGGTGTGCGTTGTGGGAACCCAGATTGTACCTCCCTGGCATAAACCAGTAGCCAGCGACAATGTTCCCTGTAACAGTAGAAAATGCCGCGCGGCAGTTAGAAACTGGCGCGCAGCGCTCTCTTTTCATGTGCGCGGGCACGCAGGCGCGCAGCCTCTGCCATTAGAAAACACCATGCGGAAGTTGGAAACTACCGCGCGGCGTTCTCTCGTTACGTGCGCAGCCGCACGGCCGCGCACCTTAGAGGGAACAGTGGCCAGCGATCTCATTATAAGTTCTGAACATTGCTTTCTGGTTTGTCGAAGTCTTTTGATCATTGCATAGCACTATCAAATACACCCAGTGCTTAACAGGATAGAAAAGGATTATCAGTGCCAGAGATTTGATATCTGTGTCCCATGTAACACGAGAAGTCTCTATTTTTACCTGGAGTAAAGGCATCCAAAGTTAAAATGGAGAGAGAAAGGAAATATTAAAGGGTGAATAAGTAGGGACAAAAATAAATGTGACTGGGCAGGGAAGTTAATAAGCACCATTCTTATTTGTTCTTGATGTCATCTGCTGAATCTGACACTGGAGAAGAAGCTCCAGATGAACCTGTGGTATGTCAGCCTCAGGAGAATTACATGAGGTTGATCAAACACAGGCAACACCTGAGCAGCTGGAAGACTCAGAGGAAGAGGGAAACTCTCCCAGCCCACGCACCTGGCAAGTACTGAGGAGAGAACAGAGAAGGCCTATTAGGCTCCTCGCCAAGCAGAGAAGTAACCCTTCTGATTAGGGGCAGCTGGCTGGAGCTTATAAAATGTTTATGCTCTGCCACTGTTCTCTTTGCTAGAAACAATGTTTGACATCTTGCTTGTGTATGACAATCATGTGTGGATTCTGTTTCTTGGGCCTCTGACCTTTGGACTGACCAACAACCTTGTCCTGGCTCTGAAACCTTCAACTGATTCGGGCTGATTCTTCAGCATGCTCAGGTTCTCAAAGCAAACCTTGTAGGCAAGCTTTGCTTCATTTACATTCCTTGTTTTACTGTAAATTCTTCATCCTAGTAGTAAACTGATAATCTCTTGAGAAACTCTGTCTACATGTGTGTGGCTGATGTCTGCACCAGGACACCTTGCAAGGAAAGTGATGATTAGTTTGCTAGATGCTCTACATGCTCATTCCCCCAGGGACAGCAACGTCACATCGAAAATAGTCACAGGGAGACTTTTGTTCAGAAAAGTTCTGAACAAGAAACAATACAAAATCGAAAACAAAACAAAACATAACAAAACAATACATACCATTTAGGATTATTTTACAGCTTTCCGTATCGACACACATAATTTGCTTTTGTACTTCTCTATTATATATTACCTTTCTATCCATTTACTTCTCAATAGCAATATACTATAGTAATACATACAAGTATACATGTAATAATGTATATTTTAACAATTCTAAAAATACTAATTATTCATATCTACAATTTATTTACATTTATATTTACATCTTTAAATTTGATCTTATTTAATTACTCCAATTAAAGTATTCATCAATTACTATATCGTTTTCTATTTTCAAGCCAATTGTACATTTGATTCCATACTTCATAGTATCATCTCTCTCTTTCAGCTCCATGGTCATTTTGTCCATTTCAGTGCATTCAAGTATTTTCCTAATTACTGCTTCGTCTGAGGGTATGTTACTTTGTTTCCAATTTTGTGCGAATGTAATTCTGGCTGCGGTGAGTATATGTAGTATAATATATTTAAGTTTCTTATTTATTTTCGAGTCTAATATTCCTAATAAGAACAGTTCTGGTTTCAAATTGATTTTTTGCTCTGTAATTTCTTCCAACCACCTCTGAATTTTACTCCAGTACTTCTTTGTAAGGGGACACGTCCACCACATGTGATAGTATGTTCCTGATTTGTAATTGCATCTCCAACATTTGGGGGATCAATTTGGAAACATTTTGGCCAATCTCGCTGGGGGTAAATGCCACCTATAAAACATTTTGTACAGGTTTTCTTTGTATGCCATTTGTCTGAAATGGTATAGGTCAGGATCTCCTGCTTGAGCAGGGGGTTGGACTAGATCAGTGATGGTGAACCTTTTAGAGACCAAGTGCCCAAACTGCAACCCAAAACCCACTTACCATATTTTTCGGAGTATAAGACGCACCAGAGTATAAGACGCACCTTAGTTTTTGGGGAGGAAAATAGGGGGAAAAATCTGCCTACCAGGTATTCATCTGGCTAGCGTCCTTAGTCTGGTCAGCTTCAGCACATTATTTTATCCCCTGGTTAGGGCTTAAAAAAACCTTCTTCGGAGGGAGTAGC
>QLTV01003443.1:254777-281655 GCA_003457575.1 Thermophis baileyi
AGTGTTCAGTCTGTGCTCTTCCACTCTTCTCTCTCTCTCTCACTCTCTCTCATTCTCTCTCTCTCTCTCTTTCTCTCCCTCTCTGTTTCCCTCCCTCTCTCTCTTTCCCTCCCTCTCTCTTTCTCTCTCTTTCTCTTTCCCTCCCTCTCCCTCTCTCTCTCTTTCTCTGTCTCTCTCTCTCTCTCTCTCTCTTTCCCTCCCTCCCTCTCTCTCTCTCTGTTTCTCTTTCTCTTTCCCTCCCTCTCTCTCTTTCCCTCTCTCTTCCCCCTCTCTCTTTCTCTTTCTTTCTCTCTCTTTCCCTCCCCCCTCTGCCTCTGTTTCTCTCTCCCTCCCTTTCCCTCCCTTTCCCTCCCTTTCCCTCTCTCTCTCGCTCTCTCCCTCCCCCTGGGGGGGAAGGAACCCCTGAACTGGGTGCTGGGTGGTGGGAATCTGACATCCATAGGCCAATGAGCCCAGGAGCAGTGCGCCGAAGCTCAGTTGGCTGGCAGGGAGGTGGGGCATCCCAACACAGGCAGCTCTGCAGGAAAAGCAACTGACATCCGAGAGGCCAGAACGAGCTGAGACGATGCAGGGTCGCATTGTGGATCTGCATCATAATGGCCTTCAGGAGGAGGAGGAGACCCCATCTCCCCCATTGTGAAGCATACGAATGAAAAAGTTCACTCAATCAATTCCAACTTCGCGAGATCTTGGAATTTGAAATTCCAAGAGAAGTTGGAATTGATTGAGTGAATTTGTTTTTTTTTTTAGTCCCACAAACTTTTGTTTCCCTGCAAACGATGGCAAGAAATGCGACGGAGAAATGCAATGGAGCTGGGCTGGGGTGCTGGTGCGCATGCCCACAGAGAGGGCTCTGAGTGCCACCTCTGGCATGCGTGCCATAGGTTCGCCACCACAGGACTAGATGATCTCCAAGGTCCCTTCCAACTCCACTACTCTGTTATCTTTCTTCCTTAGGGCCAGTCTCTAACTGCTACCAAAAAAAAAAAAAAAAAAGGTCAGAGGCTGTAACTGGAAATTTTCCTTTCTGTGACATGGAAATGTTAAGCATTTGTCCATATAAACAATGAAGCATTAATGACAGCATTTATGTTACACAAATATCAAGCAGTAACAGCTAAACCACCTCCTTCCACAAGCTTCCTTTATAAAGCGTAAAGGTTGCATTGTCTAATTATCCAGCAGCTTTGGAAGTCCAATCCCTCCAAAGATTCTTGCTCTTTCTATTCAGTGGAGCAGATGAGCCTCTCACTATGTTTTAATTGCTCCATATGTTGTCAAAAGCAAAGGTGCGGTGTGGAATTCAGCTTGGGCCTTTTTCAGAAGAATTCCCATTGCCCAGAATTGGTAGAGTGAACAAAGGTTTATTTTCAAGGTCCTGTATTTGGTCATAAGTGATTAACTTGTAGAACATCTGTGGCACACACCTCTTCATTTTGCACCTTCTAGTGCCTCAGAGGGAGTGCTGAACTACACTCTTTCCAGGTTTGCTCTCAAAAATTATGCTGTAGGGGGGAATCCCCCAACATTTTCAATTTGACTGGGTTTTTTTGGTGGGGGGAGAATAAGAATAGATATTTTACTGCTGCACTATTCTTTCATTCTCCTCATTGTTTCTTACCCAATGCCTTCTTTTCTCATTCATATTTCCCATACATTACTAAACAATAATGTGAAATCACAACTGCCAGTTCTTTAGCTGATGTTGGCCTTCATATGCATCAAGTTCTTCTCAAGACTATTTATGGGAATAGTCTATGTACCAATCCAAGCAGAGTGGCCTTATGTAATTGACAGATGGAAATGCTGTTGATGTGCAGATTTTCTAAGTGCCATCCATGATTTGTTGATATGGTATCCAGTATGCTGATAGCCACTGGACAACCATAGCCAGTTTATGCAATAATCTTTCAACTTCAATTTTCAAATCTTGATACGTCTTCTCCAATACTTTATCTTCTATTCTACTGTCACCTGGTATTGCCACGTCAATTATCCACACTTTCTTCTTTTCAACCAAAGGTAAATCTGTTGTGTTTTAAGCCTCTTATTTTTATTTTTATTTGCTCAACCAATTGGGGAGCATAGGATATCACGATACTTAGTTGCTACTCAACCTTCAGATGCTAGATCAGTTTGTGATCTTGATTATGTTATTTTGGATTAAAAGTTTACTTGGAAATCAGTCCAAATCCCATTAATGGGAAGGATAAATATACGAGGTGGCGCAGTGGTTAGAGTGCAGTACTGCAGGCTACTTCAGCTGACTGCTAGCTGCAGTTCGGCAGTTCAAATCTCACCGGCTCAAGGTTGACTCAGCCTTCCATCCTTCCGAGGTGGGTAAAATGAGGACCCAGATTGTTGGGGGCAATATGCTGACTCTGTGAACCGCTTAGAGAGGGCTGTAAAGCACTGTAAAGCGGTATATAAGTCTAAGTGCTATTGCAAAGTGCTATTGCTAAATTCTGGAATGACTGATATTTAAACAATGAATGGCAAACATAGAACTTACATCTGGGAGATAAGTAATTGTGTCTTGTAAAAATTAATTGTAAGAGAGAAGCAAGGTGTTGGGTCATATCCCCTTATATGTCAGCCGTGGAAGCCATCTTTACCGTTGCAGCTTCAGGGCTGCCACATTTAGTGCCTGGGAAAATGGGAGCGGGGATTGCATGGAGTGGAGGATTAGCCATAACAACATTCCTATCTCTGGGAGTCAAGGCACCTGGATGGGAGTGCCTGGGGGTTGTCTCCAGTTGGGATGGTGAATTGATTGGACCATATGATGGACTTGTGGGTGCAGGGGAAGGGTCTTGGACTTTCCTTTGGGTGGGGGAAAACCTGGAAGCTTTCAGATTTGGGTTTTCCCAGATGTGCCAATATGACATCTCTAATAAAATGGAACTCAAAGTTTTCATTCAAGCCTCGGAGTTTTCTTTTGTTAGGGGTGTTACTTGGAACCCTGACATTAACCCGAATCTTCTTTCTTAAACCATAACCAGCTCCCCGAGCACCGGGGTGCTGTCCGGGGTCCTGAGCCCCAAGCGCCGACTTGTCATCCGGGCGGCGTAAAGACTCAGGGAAGATGGAGGAGAAAGCGACAATCGAGGAGGGAGTTGCCGGCATCAGCACAATGGTCCACCTTGAGACCATCTCCTCCCCTTCTGAGTGCGTGGTGCGAGCAGAAGAAGCCGCCGAAGTGGAACGCCGACTGGGCGCTTGGCCCAGAGAGCCGACGACCCAGCAGACCGCTCAGCCAGACCCCTCCCTGTGGGGAGAACCTGCCGCAGCCGGCCCAACCCGGGAGATAGAAGTTGGCCTTCTGCCACCCGAATACGGGGTGGGGACCAGCCCAATGGGACATGTCCGGACCCCAGAGTGGAGAGAGCTGAGACCGCTGGGATCTGACAACTCCAGAGAGTGGGTCCTGCCACCGCCATCATGGAGTCAGTCGCTGACAGGCCTCCCGGAATGGTTCGGCCAACTTGAGATGGGCAGTTACATCCCTCTGCCCCAAGCCAGCCAACCAAGGTGGATCCTGGCACAGCTCACGTTCACCTTCCCGGATCTGGGTCCTGCAAGTGCCCAGAGCATGGCGACGGCGTCCTTCCACTTGGCCTGGGATGACAGATGACCTGGCCTCCCCCCATGGGTCCAATCCATTGGGGTGACAGCTCCTGCCAGAATCAGGCCACAATGTCAACCGGACCTCAGGGGCTTGCCGAGACCAGCCAGCCCCCCTCGTAAGCCAGTCTTCATGCTGCCCCCTGCTGAATATATTCCCCCCAGCTGGGCTTTTTACCCCGGCCAGGGGTGGGTGCATTGTCAGTGGGCACCAGCACCAGTTCCGCAGCCAGCACCGGTCCCACAGCCCGTGCCGGTCCCACAGCCAGCACCGGTCCCATAGCCAGCACCAGCTCTGCAGCCGGCCCCAGCAGTCATCTCCCCTGAGGCACCCCCGCTGGCCCAGCCAGCGGCCCCGCCAGCAGCATCGCCACCGAGATTCCAGGTGACATTTGACAGAACCCCGGGGAAGTTGGCATACTTCCTCAATTGAATCTGGGCTTACATCGATCATTATGGGGATCAATACCAGACCGATCATGACCTCATCTCAGCCATAGGAGATGGGATGAAAGAAGGGGAGGCTGCAGATTGGATACCCCAACTACATGACGAGGGTGCCACTGAACTGGACGATGCTGATGAGTTCGTCCAGTCGCTCTGGGTCAGATTTGAAGATACTGACCGCAGGCAGGAGAACAAGGTGCAGATTAAGGCCCTGAAGCAAGGGACCCGTTCCCCTAAGGAGTTTGTCTGGGAATTCTGGAGAGTAGCTGGGAAGCTTAGGCACTGGCCTGAGTTGCTCCTCGTCCACTACTTCAAAGAAGCCATAGACCCAGAACTCAGAAAGGCTTGTGGCATTAGGGGGGTACCAGACCGACTACAAGACTGGTATTCCATAGCAGTGGCGATGGATCAAGAAATTAATCTCCACTGGAAACCCGCAACAGAAAGGCCAGCCAGAGGAGTCCTGGGCCGCCGAGTCCTGGCGAAGCCAGCCGAGCCGCCACCTGCCAAGCCAGCAGGAATGATCAAGTGCTTCAGATGTGGCCAACTAGGTCACCGGGCATCCGAGTGCCTAGCACCTGCTCCTGTCCCGCAGCCCCAACCTCCATCAGCAACCCGGGGAAGACGAATGCCCAGGACATAGGGAGATTCACCCGGCAAGCCGTAGAGTTTTCCCCTCCCCTCCACGAAGGTGAGGAACCTCTAGCCAGGGTCCCTAACCCCAGAAACGTCAATGGGAGCAGCGGTGAAGATGACCTGATGGTAAGTGAAGCCATCCATCCTTTCGCTGTCAAAATCAGACTAGTGGTGCCAGAAACCGGGGCGCAGGGGGATGTGGAGGCCGTGATAGACACTGGCTGCACCAGGTTCCTGATCAGTCTCCATATCATCAAGCAGCTAAAGATGAGGACCCTAACTCGCCCCATATGCTTTGAGCAAGTAGATGGGACACTAATAGGCAGGGCCCCTGCCACTCTAGTCACTGAACTTGTTAGGCTGGAAATGGGATGACACAGAGAGCTCATCCAATTTGTAGTAGCCCCCAAGATGACAGAATCGGTTATATTGGGGCTCGCTTGGCTAGACAAGTGGGGACCTACCATTATGTGGGAAAACTGCTACCGGAAAATAAAGATAGGCATCGGCCCCTTACTGCCGATCCCACCTGATAGCTACCAACCAGTGATGAAAGCCAGCAGGCCTCCATTGGAAGCAGCCACCACCACCACAGAAGTGCCCCCAGGCTGTCCCCAGGTCCCTAGAGAGTATCAAGACCTGGCCGACGCCTTTAGTGAGGAAGAATGCAACGTCCTCCCTCCTCACCGCCCCACTGACTGTGCGATTGAAATTGAACCAGGGGCTAAACTACCAAAACCAAAGATGTATTCCATGACCCCGAAGGAGATGGCCGAGCTGAGAAAATACATTGACACCAACCTCACCAGGGGTTTCATCCAACCCACAAAATCCAAAGTAGCAGCCCCCATGCTATTTAAAGAGAAGAAAGATGGGGGGTTGAGACTTTGCATGGATTTTCATGGAATTAATGCAGTGTATGTGGAGAACACCTACCCTCTCCCCCTCATGAAAGACATGCGGCACCATCTGTCAAAAGGCAAAGTGTTTACCAAGCTAGACTTGAGAGAAATGTATTACTGGGTGCTCATCCGAGAGGGAGACGAATGGAAGACCGCTTTTAACTGCCCGCCGGGCAGCTTCCAATTTAGAGTCATGCCTTTTGGGCTCCAAGAAGCCTCCGCGGTCTTCATGCAGCTGATTAACGAGGTGCTGCATGAACACCTGTACAAGGGAGTCCTAGTTTACTTGAACGACATTCTCATCTTCAGCGAAATGCTAGAAGAACACATTAAATTTATGCGGCAGGTCTTGAAGAAACTCCTAGCAGCGAAGCTCTATGCAAAGCTCTCTAAGCACGAATTCCATAAGACCTCACTAGACTACCTGGGCTACCGAGTGTCAAGCGAGGGAATTGAGATGGATCCAGGGAAGGTGAAAGCAGTGCTAGACTGGCAACTCCCTTGCACACGCAAACAACTCCAAAGCTTCTTAGGATTTGCAAATTTTTACAGACAATTCATACCCGCTTTTGCCAAGGTGGCATTACCCCTAACCGAATTGCTGAAGACTGGCCCCCTGCCATCGAATCCATGGCCAAACCAGCCGTTGGCCTGGATGCTAGACTGTCAGAAAGCATTTGAAAAATTAAAGCGCCTTTTTGCGGAAGAGTCTATTCTTCAGCATCCTGACCCTGAAAGGCAATTTATTGTCCAAGCTGACGCCAGCGACGTTGCGGTAGTGGTGGTGCTCCTCCAAAAGGACCCTCAGGGTCAGGTATTGCCCTGTGCTTACGTGTCCAAAAAACTGACTGACATGGAGCGGCGATGGGCGATTTGGGAGAAGGAAGCCTTTGCAGTTCGCTGGGCACTCCTATCATGGAGACACTTCCTAGAGGGAGCCAAGGTGCCATTCAAGGTATGGACTGACCATAAGAACCTCGAAGCCTTGAAAACCCCTTGGAAACTTTCCCCCAAACAAGTTCGCTGGGTGCAATATTTCCGGCGGTTCAACTTTGAGCTCAAATATATACCAGGGGAAAAAAAATCTGTTGGTGGGCGCACTATCCAGGAAACCCCAATTCGAGAGCCAGCGGGAAGAAGTTGTCCACGCCATCATCCCAGCCCCCCAAATTGCAGCTCAGGTCACTACCAGGAGTCAGACCAGACGTGGGGCCAAGCCCTTGGAAGAGAAGCTGACTGCTGAATTAAAAGCGGTGCTTCCAACAGATCAATGGTTGACAGGGAATTGAGAGACCTTAACCATGAGGGAAGGACTAGCCTGGAAAGGGTCTAAACTCTATGTCCCCAACAGCTTGAAACTACAAGTCCTACAACGCAGCCACGGCTCACAGCTGGCCAGTCACTTTGGATTTCTAAAAACTCTACACCTGGCGTGGAGACAATTTTGGTGGCCAAAGATGAAGGCGGATGTGGAAGATTACGTAAAGAGTTGAGCTACTTGCGCCACCATGAAAATGAAACCCGGGAAGCCTCCGGGATTGCTCCAACAAGTAGCCGAGCTCAGCAGCCAATGGAGGAGATTGCCATGGATTTTAAAGTTGAACTCCCCGAAAGTGGGGGAAACACAGTGATCTGGACTGTAATTGATCTGTTCTCTAAACAAGCACACTTTACTGCTTGCTCAGGACTGCCCTCAGCTAAGAAGCTGGCCAAGATGTTCATCAAACAGATCTACCGGCTGCATGGAGTGCCACGATGAATTATTTCTGACAGGGGAGTACAATTCACTGTGAAGTTGTGGAGAGAGTTCCTGAGGTCCGTTGGATCATCCCAAGGGCTTAGCTCGGCTTTTAATCCGAGTATGAACGGAGCCGTGGAACGTGCCAATGCCATGGTGCAGCAGTACATCAGATGTTATGTGGATTACCAGCAGGAGAACTGGGCGGACCTGCTACCTTTCGTGGAGGTGGCTTACAACAACGCAGTGCACAGTAGCACTGGACTGACCCCTTTCCAGATCACCAGTGGCATGGAGTTTGTCTCTATGCCTGAGCTTGCCAAGCGAACAACCCTCTTCAAAGATTCTAACTGAATGGATGGAGTCATTAGAGAAGGGTTGGGAAAACACACACAAAAAAGCGCTAGCGGATGCTGCTGAAGCGTATAAAAAGCAAGCCGATAAACACAGATCCCTCCAACCACCCTTTCGGGTGGGAGACTGAGTTTATCTGTCAACCAAATACATTAGGCTAAGATTGCATAGTAAGAAGCTAGGACCTAAATTCCTGGGACCCTTCCCCATAGTAAAAGTAATTAACCCAGTAACCATGCATCTCAGCCTCCCCCGCATACTAGGGAAAGTGCATCCAGTATTCCATTGCAGCTTGTTAAAGCCAGCAGTCAGTTCAAGGTTGAGACCTCAGCATGCAGCACCTCCCAAACCAATTGTAGTACAGGGTGAGACACATTATGAAGTGAAAAAGATTCTAGACTCTAAGTTGCACAGGGCCAGACTTCAGTATTTAGTTCATTGGAAAGGATACTCTTTGTCAGAAGCTACATGGGTTAAAAGTTGGGATGTAAAAGCTGATGCACTAGTGAAACAGTTTCATGATAAATTTCCCTATAAGCCAAAGGGTCCTCCTGGGGGGGGGGAGGTGGTTAACATGCTGACTGAATTAACCCACTGCCTTCCTCTCGTTCCAGGACACAATTTTCAACTGGGGGGGGGGCTGTCAGCCCTGGAAGCCATCTTTTTCTTTGGAGCTTCTGGGCTGTTACATTTAGTGCCTGGGAAAACGGGAGGTGGAGGATTAGCCATAACAACATTCCTTTCTCTGGGAGTCAAGGGCATTTGGCCTGCACCTGGATGGGAGTGACTGGGGGTTGTCTCCAGTTGGGATGGTGAATTGATCGGAGCATGTGATGGACTTGTGGGTGTAGGGAATGGATCTTCAACTTTCTTTTGGGTGGGGAAAACCCGGAAGCTCTCAGATTCGGGTTTTCCCAGATGTGCCAATATGACATCTCTAATAAAATGGAACTTTGAGGAACTTCAAGCCTCGGAGTTTTCTTTCATTGGGGGCGTTACTTGGAACCCTGACATTATATGTTTAGCCTGCAACAGTGTTTTTCAGCTTCAAAATGTTTAAGATGTATTCCTGACAGTTATAACAATTAACGAGTGGAACAGATTGCCTCCAGAAGTTCAGGGTGCTGCATCACTTGAGATTTTTAAGAAGAGATTGGACAACCATTTGTCTGAAATAGTATAGGGTCTTCTGTATGAGAAAGGGGTTGGACAAGAAGACCCCCAAGGTCCCTTCCAACTCTGTTATTCTGTTACTCTGTTAAGACACGTGGACGTCAACCCCCAGAATTCATCAGCCAGCATGGTGACTTCTGGAAGCTGAAGTCCACATGTCTTAAACTTAAACTCACCCACAAAAGCTTACACTTGGGGTGCTAACACTTATCAATGGAGTCCAGAGTTGAGGCCCATGCCCATGTATTCCCCTTTTGGCAAGGAGAATGCTGAACAAGAGGAGAAGATTTTATGTGCAATAAAATCTACTTTTTCCTCTTATTTACACCATGGGCACAATTATTAGGCAAGTGGGTATTTTGACCATATCATCTTTTGTATGCATATTTTCCACCTTCAAGCTGTATAAACTTGAATGCTTAGTGGCTATAAGCAGATCAGGTGATGTGTATTTATGTAATGAGGGAGGGTGTGGCCTAAGGAGATCAACACCCTATATTAAGGTGTGCATAATTATTAGGCAGCTTCTTTTCCTCAGGCAAAATGGACTAAAACAGAGATTTAACTGACTCTGAAAAGACAAAAATTGTAAAAGGTCTTTCAGTGGGATGCAGCACTCTTGAAATTGCTAAGATATTGGGGCGTGATCACAGAACCATCAAACACTTTGTTGCAAATAGTCAACAGGTTTGCAAGAAACGTGTTGAGAAAAAAAGATACACCGTCAACAGGGTCACAAGAAACATGTTGACAAAAAAAGACGCACCTTATCTGCCAAAGATTTGAGAAGAATCAAACATGAAGCTACCAGGAACCCATTATCATCCAGTGCTGTCATATTTCAGAACTGCAGCCTATCTGGAGTGCCCAGAAGTACAAGGTGTTCAGTGCTCAGAGACATGGCCAAGGTAAGGAAGGCTGAAATCCGACCACCACTGAACAAGACACATAAGTTGAAATGACAAGACTGGGCCAAGAAATATCTGAAGACAGATTTTTCAAAGGTTTTATGGACTGATGAGATGAGAGTGACTCTTGATGGACCAGATGGATGGGCCCGTGGCTGGATCAGTAATGGGCACAGAGCTCCACTTCGACACCAGCAAGGTGGAGGTGGGGTACTTGTATGGGCTGGTATTATTGAAGATGTGATAGTTGGGCCTTTTCGGGTTGAAGATGGATTCAAAATCAACTCCCAAACTACTACCAGTTTTTAGAAGACATTTTTTTCAAGCAGTGGTACAGGAAAAAGTCTGCATCTTTCAAGAAGACCATGATTTTTATGCAGGACAATACTCCATCACATGCATCAAAGTACTCCACTGTGTGCCTAGCCAGTAAAGGCCTTAAAGATGAAAGAATAATGACATGCCCCCCCCTCCTCACCTGACCTAAACCCTATTGAGAACTTGTGGGCCCTTCTTAAACGGGAGATTTACGGTGAAGGAAAACAGTACACCTCTCTGAACAGTGTTTGGGAGGCTGTGGTTGTTGCTGCACAAAAAGCTGATCGTCAACAGATCAAGAAACTGACTTCCATGAATGGAAGGCTTATGACTGTTATTGAAAAGAAGGGTGGCTATATTGGTCAGTGATTTTTTTTTAAATGTTAGAAATGTTTATTTGTAAATTTTGAGTTGTTTATTATTCTCACTTTAATAGATGAAAATAAATGAGTGAGATGGGAAAAATTTCATTTTTCATTTAGTTGCATAATAATTCTGCACACTAATAGTTGCCCAATAATTGTGCACACATATATATTCTCCCAAGAATATCCAAACTGGGTGGATTCCTGATCTTGATGATTGAGGCCCCTCTAATAGTTCAACAGCATTGGATAAACTTCATAAGTTGCTTTAGGTGCTTTAGTTCTTTCACGATAGTTGGTGTGGCTTCCTTCAATTTTGATAGTTTTGCATGAATTGCCAATCATCAATATTTTGAGGTAAGAGTTGCAAAACAGAGTTCTATTCTAGGGTTTGCAGTGGATCCTTATCCATGGACAGTAATGGCTGTCTAGCACTGATATTATTTCTTGACATTTGTCATATTTTAATTTTGTGGCCTTGGCATCAGACAAACATTTTAGTTTTTCTAGGCCAGATTGATAGCCAGAACATGAATTGGCTCAACCAAATGCTGAATTTGTTTTTCCCTGGTGTGAAATAGCCAATTATCCCGCAAGGCGGGAAATTGCAACCTGTTCATTCTGTACAGCACAAAAAGGTGTGCTTTTGGGACCATATCACAAATTGAGAGCGCTCAATACATAAATTGATACAGCTTTTTATATTTTTGGAAAAAAATACATGTTCATTAGCAAGCAATAGATAACAAGCAACAAATTATTCCCACTCCACAGTAGAAGCTGGCCTTCCCAGAAGGTGTGTTCCTTACTAAAATCTAGAAAATAGAATAGAATAGAATAGAATAGAATAGAATAGAATAGAATAGAATAGAATAGAATAGAATAGAATAGAATAGAATAGAATAGAATAGGAATAGAACAGAACAGAACAGAACAGAACTGGAAGGGACCTTGGAGGTCTTCTAGTCCAGCCCCCTGTTCAAGCAGGAGAACCTATACCATTTCAGATAAGAGACTGTTTAGTCTCTTCTTAAAAACCTCCAGTGATAGAGCACCCACGATTTCTGAAGGCAAGCTGTTCCACTGGTTAATTGTCCTCACTTTTAGGAAATTTCTCCTTAATTCCAGGTTGCTTCTTTGTTTGATTAGTTTCCAACTATTGTTTCTGCTTTCTTGAGTAGGCTGACAAGGAAGGACCTTACACCTGCCCTCCAGTGCTTTGGAGAATAATTTGACCCCCTCTTCTTTTTGGCAGTCCCTCAAATATTACAGCCCTCGCCGTTCTGTCTCTCTAAGGCTATTTATCAAGTATGCAAAAGTTTCTAGAGCATTTATCTGCAGCAGGAAAGGAAGTTGGCTTTGAATCAACTGCTGGTCCAAGTTCAAGTTCCTTGAAAAGACTATCAAGGAATTCTAGGAATTTTAGGGCAAGGATGAGATGCCCCCAAGAGAAAACAGAAGTGAGAAAAATGAAGGGGTTCCCCCCCCCCACAAAATGGGGTTTCTCTGTCTAAAAGTAGCTGTATAGGCAGTCTTCAACTTACAATCACAACTGAGCTCCAAATTTCTGTTGCTAAGCAAGGCAGTTTTGGTCTGTTTTATGACCTTTTTTTGCCACAGTTGTTAAGCAATTCACTGTAGTAAAGTGAATCACACAGTTTGTCAGACTGGCCCCTAGTTTTGGTCCTAGGAAAGAATGACCCTTGACTCCATAAGCGTTAGAGAAAAGGTACTTTTACTAGGGTGCAGCACAAGCGAGGCAAGCTCTGAGGAAAATCTGTGTGAATATCATATATTGAAAGCAATCCCCAATGTCAAAATCCCTCCCCCCTTTGGGAGAAGTCCAATCAGGTCCCGTTCCAGTGTTTTTGGGAATCAGGTGCCTCAGGCGCGGTTGTAACTTCCTTTCCCAGGATCGGTTTCCTTGAAGATGGCTCAGTTTGGCACCTCTGGTTCCTGTTAGTGTCCATATTCCCTCAATTACCACAGCATTCCTTCACACCTCCACCACTGTCCCCCCCCCGGTTATGCTAGCCAGCTTCAAAGAAAGTGAAGGTAGGTATCTGACACAGTTGTTAAGTGAATCCAGCTTTCCCCATTGACATTGCTTGCTGGAAGCTGGCTGGGAAGGTTACAAATGGCAATCACATGACCCCAATTGTTACCAAGTGCCTGAATTTTGATCATGTGACCATGGGGATGCTGCCAGAGTCGTAAGTGTGAAAAATGGTCATAAGTTTTTTTCCAGTGCCGTTTTAACTTTAAACAGTCACTAAAATGGTTGTAAGTTGAGGATTACCTCTTCTTACAAGGTTCCTATATTTCCCTTGGTATAGCATGGAAGCTTCTGACATTCTGATTTTGATCAAGATTAATGCGGCTGCATGTCAGTCCCATCGAAAATAATGTTTTATGGTAAATTGCATAAGAAAATAGTAGAATTGGAGTATGAAAATATATGTATTGTAGGAGACTTTAATGCAATTATGGATGTGGATTTGGACTATAAAACTAGCAAAACAAACAAAAAAGCGAGGAAAATACTCCCAAAAACTTTTTTCAAAATGGTGGAAGAATTAGGTATCCAGGATGCGTGGCATGAAATTTACCCTAAGAAAAATCAATACACGTTTTATTCAAATAGGCATATATCTTGGTCCAGAATAGATATGATGTGGATGTCAGCCGAATTAATATCTAATATACAAGAAATAAATATTGAAACAAGTATTTCGGTGGATCATAATCCAACAAAAGTTGTATGGAAGGGACAAAAATAGAACTCAAGGTGGACAATGAATGAAGCAATACTGAAAGAAAAGAAATTTATACAATTTATGGAAAGAGAACTGGACTTTTTCTTCAAAGAGAACAAAAAAGAAGAAACTTCATTACAGAATGTATGGGACACAGCAAAGACATACATTAGAGAATTGACTATAACATATGTGGGAAAGAGAAACAAGAAAAAGAGACAAACTCAAAAGGAACTAGAAGAGGAGTATAGGAGGTTAGAGATGGAATTGCAAAAAGATTCACAAAAAAAGAATGTAAAAAATCAAATGGACTTTAAAAAAACATAACCTGAATCTAATAGATAAAGAAGAACTAGCACAAAAAATTAAAAGTTCTAAACAAAACTTCTTTGAAAATGCAAACAAACCAGGAAGATGGCTGGCATATAGATTGAAAAAGAAGAAAGAAAAGAAATTGATTTATCAAGTAACAGATGATGAAGGGAGATCTTACTATCGAAATGATGATAAAAAGAAAATAATTCATGATTATTATGAAAAACTATATAATCAAGAGACAATTCCGGAAGAAAAAATAAAACAATATTTAGAAAAAGCTGAACTACCTACAGTATCAGAAACAATTAAATTGGCATTAGAAGACAGAATAACAGAATGATGGAATTAACAGAAGCAATTAAAAAACAAAAGAATGGCAAAACACCAGGCCCGGATGGGCTACTAGCAGAGTTATAGAAAACACTACAAGATACTATGGGTAATTCAATGTTGGAAGTATTCAATGAGCTATTGTTAGAGGCGAACTCTTGGATGGAAGCATATATTACTCTCATACCGAAAGAAAATGCAGACCTGCAACAGATAAAAAACTATAGGCCAATATCTTTATTGAATGCGGATTATAAAATATTTGCTTCAATAATAGCAAAGAGACTAAAGAGATTTTTAAATCAATTTATACATAGATCAAAATGGTTTTTTTTAACCGAAGAGACAAATCAAAGACAATATGAGAATAATTTTGAATACACTGGAGTACTATGAAACACATCCAGAGAAGCAAATGGTGTTGATCTTCCTTGACACACAGAAGGGATTTGATAATGTGAATTGGCAGTTTATGATGTCGCAATTAAAAGTAATGGATTTTGGGGAGAGATTTATTAAGATGATAAAGGCAATATATTATAAAGAAACCGCAAAGGTAATGGTAAATGGAGACATGACTGAAAAGGTTAGCATAAAAAAGGGCACAAGACAGGGATGTCCTCTGTCTCTGTTACTATTTGTATTGACGCTGAAAGTATTAAATAGAAATATTAGACAGGATAGGGAGATAAAAGGTATGGAGATAAAAAAGGAAGAATATAAACTTCAGGCGTTTGCAGATGATCTGGTCTTTATTTTAGAAGATCCGCAAGAAACAGGGCTAAAATTGTTAAAAAGGATAGAAGAGTATGGTGAAGTGGCAGGCCTGAAAATAAACAAAGAAAAAACTAAGATTTTAGTGAAGAATATTACAGAAAAACAAAAAAGAGAGTTAATGAAGAGATTATTCAGATTACAAGGAAAGTTAAATATTTGGGAATTCATTTAACAGCGACATGTGAAACGATCAAGGAAGATAATTATTATGAGCTGATGCAACGAATTAAGACAGATTTGGAAAAATGGAAAAGTTTGCAACTATCATTAATAGGAAGAATAGCTACAATTAAGATGAATATATTACCAAGGCTATTATATTTGTTTCAAACAATTCCAATAAGATTGGAAAGAAAATATTTTGAAGACCTTAATAAAATAATAATAAAATATATTTGGCAAGGGAAAAAAGCAAGAATTAATTTAAAAATGTTACAGGATGCAAGAACTAGAGGAGGTTTTGGATTACCAAATTGGGAACTATATTACCAGGTAGCGGTGTTAACATGGATGAAAGAATGGATTGTATTGAGAAATACAAGATTATTGACACTGGAGGGACACGATTTGCAATTGGGCTGGCATGCCTTTTTATGGTATGGGGAAAGTAAGATACATGGTTACTTTCAAAGACATTATATAAGAAATGCTTTATTGTTAGTATGGGAGAAAATTAGGGAACAACAGTATTTAAAGATACCAGTCTGGCTTTCGATGATGGAAGCACTTATACATCCAAATATTATTAACATGGGAAATATTGTTAGATATAAAGATATTTTGACTGAAAATTGGGAGCTCAAAACGAAACAAGAATTAGAAAAACAAGGGAGCAATATGGTTTGGTATACACAATTGCAAATACAATCTAGGTATGAAAAAGATGCTAAATTATATGGTTTTTATATGGAATTAACAGAATTAGATAAGATATTAACAGGAACAGAAGAGAAGTTGATAAAAAAAATGTATAGCTACTTACTGAGCATTAAATTAGAAGAAGAACAAGTGAAGGAAACAATGATAGCTTGGGCAAAATTTTTTGGTTATACGATAGAACTAGCAAAATGGCAGCAATTATGGGCTAGAAATTATCAATTGACAATGTCAACTGCGTATAAGGAGAATTTGTATAAGATATTTTACAGATGGCACCTTCCACCGGCAAGACTGGCAAAAATGTTTAAAGATAAATCAGCTAAATGTTGGAAATGTTATCAGATACCAGGCTTGTATTATCATACTGTATGTGGTGGACATGCGTAGAAGCTAAGAAATATTGGACAAAAATACATACATGGTTGGAAAAGATGATACAACAACATATTGACTTGAAACCTGAAATATTCCTGTTGGGGATTTTACCAGAAATTTATAGCAAAGAAAATGTATATTTGATTATCCATATAATAACAGCAGCTAGAATTGTATTTGCACAACATTGGAAAAGCGAAGAGATACCTACAGAGGAGAATGTGATTAGGAAAATATTAGAATGTGCAGAAATGAATAGGTTAACATTGGCAATTAAAGAGAGAGAACAAACCGAATATTATATTATATAGGAGTCATTCTATCGATGGTTAGAGAATAAATATAAAAGTTAGAAATAAAAATAGATGAGTGAAATATAGAAAGTGCATTAATGGAGTTAATATAATTAATAGAGTTGAATAAATTAAGAAGAGGATTGTCATAGTATCAGATATTTAATGTATTGGTATTAAGCTAAGAATAGATCAAATAATGAATATGGCTGTAAATTTTAACTGTTATCGCACAAAATATTTGTACCCAGACGACACACACTGTTTACCGAAAGATGGTTTGTATAAAATAAAATAAAAAAAAAATTCAAAAAAAGAAAAAGAACATGTTTTCACTTAGGATGTGATGGGATGATGTAATGCTATCACTGAAGAAATGTAGAGGAGGTTCTGGTTAATGCCTGAATAACAGACTGCCTTAAACTGTCCTGTCCTCTGTCTTGTCTTTCCTGGTGAAAAGACAAATTATTAAATGAATGTATTCAATGAATCCTCCTAGGTTCAGATGAAGACCATCTCACAACACTAAGCAGAACTCCCTGTGAGATAAGCGTTCTAAATAGGATGGGCTGCTGTAATCCAAGGATGTTATCTTGGGAAAAAAAATGTCTTTAAAAAAATAACTTCTTAAAGTTCTTTTAACTTTAACTTTTCTTTCCTTTTTAAAACATTCTGGTGTGCTTATAGCAGCCCTGAGTTTTCAAAGAAAAGAGCCAGGTTTCCTAGCACTTCTTGGGCTGATCGTATCTTGAAATATTCTTTGTCACGTGATCAGTCCTGGCAGCATTTGGGAGATGCCTCAATATTAAAACAAAGCAAAGAAAATGAAAGAAAATGAAACGGAGCAAAGCCAAAAACAAAACAAGTAATTGTTCCAGTCATTTTGAGCTTTATAGAAATGAAAAAATAAACAGCAAAACAAAATTGTTAATTTTTTTAAACGTAAGGGCAAGATATATGTATATGAATACACACATGGGCATGCACGCACCCATTTAGTAGTCATTTCCCATCCCTAGGACTCTGGGGAGTGCAGAACACAACAAAAACAGAAGAAAACAATAATGCCCTGTTTCCCTCAAAATAAGACATCCCCTGATAATAAGCCCAATCGGGCTTTTGAGTGCATGGCAATAAGGCCAAGCGCTTATTTCAGGGTTCAAAAAAATATAAGACAGGGTCTTATTTTCGGGGAAACACGGTATGAACAAATGAAGATTTTATTGTCATTTATTAGACTTTTTAATCTCACCTTTATTACTTTTTAGAAACAACTCAAGATGGTGAACATATCTAATGCTCCTTTCTCCACCTATTTTTTCCATAACAATCACTCTGTGACATGAGTTGGGCTGAGAGAGAGGGACTGGCCTAAAACCATCAGTTGGATTTTCATGCCTAAGGCAGGACTAGAATTTACGCTCTCCTGGTTTCTAGGCCAGCACCTTAACCACACTGGGCCAAAGATCTATTGGAATAAAACCATCTTCAAGGCCTTTTAGAAACAAGGAGAGTTGGGGGGGGGGCATTCATGATTCTGGAAGCTCCTTCTTCATACTGATCAAAATGCCCATCACCAGCCCATTTTACAACACATTTTACTGTGACATTTGCTGGGGTTCTTGTAACCAAGTCCCCTATGTTCCTGTCTTCTGAATTGCCATGCAGAAGAAGAGTCCTTAGGTATCTTAGTGCAATTTCACAATTACAAGTTTCCCTGATTAACACTCTGGCTACTATGTTCTGCATCTTTGAAGACAGCCCCATGTAGTGTGCATTACAACAGTTGCAACAGTCCAGTCAAGTAGTGATGAGGGCGCAACAGCCTTCTGCATGGTTCCGGTTGAGCTGCACCAGTGCACCAACTACAACTGGGCAATGCTATTTGACCATGGTTACTTGCTGAAGACAGAAATCCAGGAAGATCCCCAGATCACCGAAAGCTCCTTCATGAGGAGCATCAACCTTTCAAGAACAACCACAGTGCTGCTATTATTGGATGTTAACTACTGAACAGCAGCTCCATTTTGGCAGAGTTTAATCTGGGCTTGTTTCTCCCCATCCAGATCCTTGTAGCTTGGATGCTACACCAAACACCAATTCAAGATTTCCCCAACATCCCCAGCTCAGTCAGGGATGGTAATGTATAACTAGTTGCCATCAGCCTATTTATTTATTATTGTTTATTTACATTAATTATAGCTGGCCACTCCCATAGATTCTGGGCTGCTTGTAAATACAAATCCCAAACCCTAAAAACCATTAAAAGCATATAACCCCATAGACAGCCCTGACTAAAACAATCCAACAATTAGAAATCCCACCAAACCAAGAGTCTTGGTCACACAGGTCAACCCTAGGCCCGAGATCAAGGCCACATCATTTTCACCCCCAGGACAGCAGGGGCTGTTTATACCTCTGGGGGATACAGTTCCAGAAGACACCAACACTCTTCCCAAAAACCAAACTTTAAACAGAGGGTCTCAGTTCTGCTTACCTACAAAGCAGACCTTCTAAGTACCTTTGATGACTCACAGTTAACAACCATCCCACCGCACCTCCCCTTCCCTGGGGTCTTGGCTGAGGCCAAGCTTGATAATCATGTGGGCACATTTCTGAGAGGGAACCTCCCACCTGGGCCACCCCAGTTTGTTTTCAAAAGACTGAACAAAAGAGGTGTGTTAAGCTTAGCAAAGCAACATGCTGTTTAATATTTGTGCAAACCCACCTCCAAATTTTGTTTCATTTTGCTGCTAACTCAGTCTAGAGAGAATTCAGGAGCACAGCTATGGGGGATTGGTGGGAAGAAGAGATCCAGTGGTCTTTGAGTTACTCATCCATCCATACTTATCCACCAGAGGCCTTGATTATAGACACCAGGTTGGCACCCTAATCCACAATTAAATCATAGATGAGGCAGATTTATTACACATTGACCTGGCATTCAAAAGCAGCAGGTGGAAACTGGGCCCACCAAGAACTGATCTACCTGATCCTGAGGGTGAATGCTGAGAACCAGTTATTGGGGTTGCTCAATGTTCCCAGCACCCCGTGATGACACTTCACCCTGATTAACAACACCTCATCCCAACAGATAGATGAACTCCTGTGGCTTCATATGAATGTTCGATAACATTTGTCCTTGTCATTAATAGGTGTCTGTAGCCAGACCATTTTCAACTCGCAGTTACCCACATGTGGATGGGTTTTATCCCAGGTGTGGCTCATGTTCAGCCTTCTGAGGCAGTGGGACACCATCATGTTCTCCATTTTATATAGCTTCCTCTTCTCTCTTCTGCCAACTTCCTGTATCTAACACATGGTGGTTTCAGCATTGCTTGATCTCCTTGACAAAAACTTTTCACCTGCTCATTTAATCCTACAAATTTAAGAGGAAAAACAGAATGAAAAAAAAGTTGACAATTCTTTATGGCAAAGCAGCAGAAACCGGAGGGGGGTACCAAGTGGGCTGCGAAGCCCTGCCCACCCCCGAGGATTGAAAACAGCTCCCACTTGACTTTCTTCTCACATCTTGTTCCTTACATTGTGGGCAGCCTGTGAAATGTACCTGGAAATGAAGTTTGTCATTCAATTTGGCATTTTGGAGACCCCTGCTGTCTGCAGCAGACGTCTTGTTCATGTTTCCGGAGTGACTGAAGAAATAATATAATTTATTGATGCCTTTTATTTCCCTGCTGGTGCTGCATAAACATAAATCTGCATGTGTCTGGTTTTCTCCCTTCCAATCTCTTTTTGTCTCTGCTCTGGCTTGCCCCATCTCCCTCTTTCTGGTTTCTTTTATCTGGTTTCCTGTATCTCCCTGCCTACCTTCTCTTTCTCTCTCTCTTTCACACACCCTCTTGCAGAAGGAGAAATGCCGCAGGTGTGAGCCTGTTGCTCACAGATGAAATTTTCTTCCATTGATTCAGAGCTATGAAGGACAATTGCAACTTGAATCTTCCTCTTTAGGAAGGCAAAAGAGGAGAGGGAGGAAACTTCCATTAGGAACATGAAAAGGCTTTGACTGGAGGCTGAGTTGAAGGCCCGGAAGTGACTTCAATAAGATCATAGTAATGGTGCATCCTTTATGAGAAAGAGCCACCAAGGAGACCTCCTGGAGGAAAAGAGAGTCCCCTCTCCATCATGGAAGTCTCATTTCAACAGGTGCCCAGAAGAACTCAAAAGTGAAGGAAGCACATAAGCATATGCTGGTGAAAGAGTCATAAAAGTCAAGATGGCAGCTTCTACCAAATGATCAAAGCCTGCACCTCTGATATGTAGACTGTATGCAAAACTCCATGTTCTCTCCTCCCTCCCGCATTATGAGTAATTTCTATCTGCCTTTTCCTCTCTGGATTTCTTGGTCCTGACATGAGTGGTGGATTACTTTGAGTTTGCCTTTTCAAGATCCAAGGCACCACAGACAGGCTCACCCTCATTCTTAGCACCTCCTGCCAGCTGGCTTTCTGTCTAAGCCTTGGCAGCTTTCCCTGAAGGACCAGGCTGAGGGGAACCCAGGGGATTCCTCTCCTTGCTTCGGGCCTCTTTTTAGGCAGAAAGCCAACCTTGAAATAAAGTAAATAACCCAGCTGAGAGAAGCAAGTCCCAGATACAGTATGTCCTTGGCCTCAGGAGAGGAGAATCTGGAATAATGAGACACCCAGGTAGGACACCTGGAGCAGGTGACAGGGAAATGTCACCCAACCCAACTATGGGTTGGAAACAGAACAGAATAACAAAGTTGGAAGGTACCTTGGAGCCATCTAGTCCAACCCCCTGCTCAAGCAGGAGACCCTATATCATTTTAGACAAATGGCTGTCTAATCTCTTCTTAAAAGCCTCCAGTGATGGAGCACCTACAACTTTTGAAAGCAAGCCGTTCCACTGGTTGATTGTTCTTACTGTCAGGAAGTTTCTCCTTAATTCCAGGTTGGCTCTCTCCTTGATTAGTTTCCATCCATCATTTCTTGTCTTGCCTTCTGGTGCTTTGGAAAATAGGCTGACCTCTTTGTGGCAGCCCCTCAAATATTGGAACACTGCGATCATGCCACCCCTACTCTTTCTTTTCACTAGAATGGACATACCAAATTCCTGCAAACATTCTTCATATGTAAGTATAATAAAGCAAAGAGTCCAGGTCTAGCTCATTCTCAAATGGGGAACCAGGATTCTAAGCTAGACCAGTGCAGTGAATGACAAATTTCTTCCTTCTGTTGTCAAGAAAACACAGGAATGTGTCCTATTTTCACATAGGTAGCAGAGTCAGGATGGTGGCACTATTGTGTGATTGAAATCTTGACCCTTTTTATGCATAGTCACAGCTGCCATGTCATCTTCTCATCATGGAACATATCCAGTTTTGCCCAGATCAATGGAGCGAGACTTGA
Organism: Thermophis baileyi; assembly: GCA_003457575.1. NCBI lineage: Eukaryota > Metazoa > Chordata > Lepidosauria > Squamata > Dipsadidae > Thermophis > Thermophis baileyi. Next base: position 276,358 of record QLTV01003443.1, read on the forward strand.
GGTTTGGTCCTGGCAGAATTGGATCAATTCCACAGGAGTGGTTGCACAACATGGAGAGAAGTGCATAACTTCAAGATGTGCCCTAGAATTTAGTTTCCTAAGTTACCAGCTGACGCCAGCTTCAGCTAAAAAGCATGCATTGGGTCCTATCTGACAAATGGCAGGAAATGGAAACTTCTGCACTTAGGTAGGAAAGAGCAGATGCAGAGGAGCAAGACAGGTGGCATCAGGATGGCATTAGTAATCCTTGGGGAAAGGATTTGGGAGTTAGCAATAGCAATAGCAATAGCAGTTAGACTTATATACCGCTTCATAGTGCTTTACAGCCCTCTCTAAGCGGTTTACAGAGTCAGCCTCTTGCCCCCAACAATCTGGGTCCTCATTTTACCCACCTCAGAAGGATGGAAGGCTGAGCCAACCTTGAGCCGGTGAGATTTGAACCGCCGAACTGCAGCTAGCAGTCAGCTGAAGTAGCCTGCAGTGCTGCACTCTAACCACTGCGCCACCACGGCTCTTACCGGAGTTCCGGTAGACTACAGCTTAAACATGAGCCAGCAGTGTGTTGCTGCAGCAAAAAAGAATAAATGTTATCCTGGGTTGAAACAAAGAGTTGTAAAGTTTGACAGTCCTGGGACATGATGGTTCCACCCGATACTGCACCGAATAAAACCTTTGCACAGGTAGAGCAAATTATGCAACAATTCTCAAAAGCAGAGACCCTTCTCTCTCTCTCTCTCTCTCTCTCTCTCTCTCTCTCTCTCTCTCTCTCTCTCTCTCTCTATTTCTCTCTCTCTCTCAATATATACATATATACTCTCTCTCTCTTTCTCTCTCTCTCTGTAGTAGTACTGTGACTGAAAAAGCCCCAGGGGATGAAGTTCCTCACTATTTAATACCATTAATTTAATTGGGATTAAACTAAGAGAGGCTGCCACCTGCTGAAGAGAGGATTATGAAAATAAGGACAGTTCACACACACACACACACACACACACACACACACACACACACACACACACACACACCCCTTGGCTACCTTGTCTTTAAACAAGCAGAAGCAAGTCTCTTCCTCAAGAGAATTGGAGCAAAATTCTGCTTTTGCTGGGGAAGAAACTTCAGAAAAAAATATATCATTTCATGAAATCATAGGAGAACTTTTAGGGGAAAAAAGCATAGGCCCTTTTTCTTTTTAACCAGAGATTGATTTTAAAGATTTTTCTTTCTCTCTTAAAGTAAAGAAAGTTTTGAGCTCCTCTTTAGGAATCTGTCCATTAGACAAATGTCCTCGACTTAAGACCGAAACCGGGACCAGAATTTCCACTGCTCATCAAGGTGGTTGTTCAGTGAGTCTCACCTGATTTCTTGACCTTTTTTTTTTGCCATGGTTGTTAAGCAAATCACTGTAGCTGTTAAGGAAATCACACAGTCCTTAAGCAAATACGGTTTCCCCCACTGACTTTGTTGCTTGGAAGCTGTCTATGAAGGTCACAAATTGCAATCAGAACCCAGAGCAATTCAACTGTTGTAAATGCGTGTTGGTTGCCAAATGCCTGAATGTTGATCACGTGACCCTGGGAATGCTGCAATGGTTGTAAGTGCAGATCCGGTCATGAGTCACTTTTTTCAGCATCACTGTCATTTTGAATGGTCACTAAATGAGTGTAAGTCGAAGACTACCTGTATCCACTATCGACTATGGCTGCTTTTTCAGAAATTCAGCATCGTGTTTGTTCATGGTAGGCAGGACTCTCCTTTTAATAAGGCACGTTTCTTAGGACCCCCTCCCCATCTTCCCCAGAAAGAAATGGAGTATTAGTAGGTCTGGCAAATCAGCCCCTTGCAATCTCTTCTCCTTCTACCTGTCCCTGCTTGTGAGTGCCTCTAATCCTGCTTTCTGCTGCAGCCCAGAAGCGGGTTTATTTAGCTACCCCATGCAAAGAAGAATGCAATCAAAACGAACTCCTGGAGATCTCTGTTTAATATTGCGTGGTTCAGGGCAGGCAATCTCCTTGTTTTATCTGGAGGGAAATAAAAGGCACTGCCAGGAAGTTCATAAGAGAGGATTGATAGTGTCGTGACTTATTGTCTCAGATAAAGCTAAAACCCAGGCAGGCGAAGCAACGATTTATAGGCAAGCAGTAACCGAGTTAAAAAAGGAAGGAAAAAACCCCCCAAAATATTTCCTCCAAATCTTCGTTGGTTTGAGAGGTCCTCCTCCAATGTGAAGATCCATCTGGACAGAGCACAATAGAGAATTCAGAGATTTGAGTCTCTCCCACATCTGAGATTTTTCAATAGTATTTTTTTTCTAAATTAAAATTGGGTTGCCCTTTGCCTTGAGCAGAAGAGAGTTGTTCCTTCATGAGCAGCTCCTAGAACAGTGATGGCGAACCTTTTTTTCCTCGGGTGCCGAAAGCGCGCGCGCGGCCGTGCCCCCACCCATAATTCCCTTCCCCCCCCTCCCCCTGGAGGCCGGAAACGGCCCATTTCCTGACTTCTGGTGGGCCTGGTAGGCCCGTTTTTTGCCATTCCCAGGCTCCAGAGGCTTTCTTGGATCCTGGGGAGCACGATAATGGCCTCCCCCGCAACCTGGAGGCCCTCTGGAGGCCAGAAACGGCCCATTTCCTGACTTCCGGTGGGCCCGGTAGGCCCGTTGTTCACCCTCCCCAGGCTCCAGAGGCTTCCCTGGAGCCTGGGGAGGGTGAAAACGGCCTCCCCTGCCCCCCCGGAGGCCCTCCAGAGGCCGAAAATGCCCTCCCAGAGCCTCTGCGTGAGCTGAAAATCAGCTGGCCGGCGTGCACATGCATGCTGGAGCTGAGCTAGGGCAACGGCTCACGTGCCAGCAGATATGGCTCCGCGTGCCACCTGTGGCACGCGTGCCATAGGTTCGCCATCACTGTCCTAGAACAATGAGCAGGTATCATCTCTGCAACCCTGGAGAACTTAATTAATACCTAACAGAAGAGAATATCTACAGTTCAGGGTTGAACTGTGGAATCCTTGGTGCTCTCCGAGCTTGGCAATTTGCAGGCATTTCACTATCTGTCTAGGTAATGTTCTATTCTGGTAGGGCAACCTACTATGCAGAAACAGGGAACAAACCCCAAACTTATTCTTACTGATGAAGTTACCTAGTTGGGTAATGAAACATCTGCAAACAAACATCCAGACTCAGAGAACACCAAGGACTCTACAACTTAGTCAAAATCAATCTTGAAACATCAACACAGCTGGGCAAGGTTCAGAGGTAGGACTTAACTTTCTTACAGCCCCCTTTGCTGCTTTCACTGACAAATGCAGAGTGGGTCATATTCAGGAATCCTGATGGGGATCCTCATGGGGAAGGGATCATATTGATAAGGAGAGGAGAAGCACCAGGCAACATGCCACTCTGAGAATTTGAGACCCAGTTTGGTCAAGTGATTAAAGTACTACCATAGAAACCATGAAAGCTGAATGGCTGACTTTGGGCCAATCACCAAAGGACCATGAGTTCTACTCCCATCTTAGGTATGAAAACCAACTGGGTGGATTTGGGTCAAACACCAGGAGATGGTAGATAATATAAGATGATAGAGTGGTGCAGTGGCTCAGTGGTTAAGATGCTGGGTTTGTCAGCTGGAAAGCCGGCAGCCTGGGTTCAAGACCCAAGTGCCACATGACCGGATGAGCTCCTGTCCTCACCCCAGCTCCTGCCAACCTAGCAGTTCGAAAGCATGCAAATGCAAGTAGATAAATAGGTACCACTTCAGTGGGAAGGTAACAATGCTCCATGACATCATGCTGGCCACATGGCTATGGAAACATCTTCGGACAGTGCTGGCTCAATGGCTTTAAAATGGAGATGAGCACCGTGCCCTAAAATCAGCAATGACGAGTGGAGTAAAATCCGCAAGGACACCTTTACCTTTACCAGAAGATGATAGGTTCTAGTCCCACCTTAGACATGGCTAGGTGACTTTGGGCTAGTCGCTTTCTCTCAGCCCAAATAATTGCATAGGGTTGTTGTGGAGGAAATAGAAGGCGGGAGGTGTATGGTATGTGTTTACCACCTTGAGTTATTTATAAAATTAATAAAGGTGGGATAAAGATAAAGAAATAAAAAAAAAGCCTATTATTTCTTATCTATAAAATGCTTCTTGGGCTGATATCCAGGAAGGTGTTTTGGGGCAGAAAATGGATTTCTATCTGTTCCATCTTCCCAATATGATACATCTAACATAACAATTCCTAAAATCCATATTAACCTTGGCTTTGTCAGATCATAGATACCCATGCCATTGCAGAATGGACCGTTTTTGAAAAGCACTGCATTCGCAGAGACCTGAAATTTCTCTCTGCAATCCTAGAACGGGGGCTGCTGATTTGTACGCACAAGCCATCACTCATAATTTGGGTGTGAGAAATGTATTGGGGCAGGTCACTTTACCCAGTGGAAAGATTGCATGTAGAGAGAAACAATAAAGTCAGGAAATTACATCTGTACAGACAATTCTGGAGCCTGGTGGCTGCGCAAAAGGAAGCAAAATATATTTTTTATTCAGGAATGAATATTGTGATAAGAAAGTCTAAGTAACCTAGTCTATCTATAGCTTAGAGGTGGGATGATGCAGCCTCCATTATGAGACACAGAGAGAGAAGCAGAGAGAAAGAAAGAGAGAGGGGGGAGGAGGAGGAGGAGGAGGAGGAGACTTAGAGAGAAGACAAAGGACCAGGACCTGGAAAATATCCCTAAGACTTTCAGTCTAAGTGGTGGGAACTGGAAGCATATTATGCAAAGCCTTGCCACATAAATGTTCCTTAAGCAAAGAAAGAAGACAAAAATGCAGAATCTCTCTTGCCTTTGTGGTGCAGGCAATTAATATAAGCAAGGCTGAATTTTCCAAAGACACAGATATTGTGACTGTGAAGTATGTCTAAGACACATATGTCTAAGATAAATGCAAGCTGCATTGTATATTGATGCAGGCTTTCACAGTCAGCGTCAGTGCAATACTGCTGAGCTTCTGGGCTAATAGGCCATGCTCTAATTATTTGGTATTCTGACATTTCGCTAGCAACTGTGGCTGACATCTTCAGAGGTGAAAATTGTCTGCTCTGTAGCCCACTTCTTGGCAGGTTATAGACAATATACAAAGGTTTGCTGGTAAAAAGTCAGGAGAGAAAATAATTAGATCACGACCTATCAGCCTGCATGTTCATCACCATTGAACTTCCTTCCTTCCTTCCTTCCTTCCTTCCTTCCTTCCTTCCTTCCTTCCTTCCTTCCTTCCTTCCTTCCTTCCTTCCTCCCTCCCT
>QLTV01003443.1:304851-322984 GCA_003457575.1 Thermophis baileyi
AGGATGGAGGAAAAACCTCCATCTCTGGCTCGCCAGAGATCATCCATCAGGGCGACCAAAGCAGTTTCCGTACTATAACCAGGCCTGAAACCCGATTGGAAAGGATCCAGATAATCCGTTTCATCCAATAGCCGTTGGAGTTGGAGCGCCACCACTTTCTCAACAACCTTCCCCACAAAGGGAAGGTTGGAGACTGGACGAAAGTTTTTTAAATCTGCTGGATCCAGGGATGGCTTCTTGAGGAGGGGCCTCACCACCGCAACCTTCAAAGGTTGCGGGACGGACCCCTCTCTCAAGGAGGCGTTGATTACAGCCTGGAGCCAGCCTCGTGTCACCTCCCTGCTGGCAGAGACCAACCAGGAGGGGCACGGGTCCAATAAACAAGTGGAGGAGCTCATCGCTCCAAAATGGTCATAAGTCACTTTTTTCAGTGCTGTTGTAACTTCAAATGGTCACTAAACAAACTGTTGTAAATCGAGGACTACCTGTTAAGCATGTGTATAACTAATATTCCCAATTGACTACAATCTTGAAATGCCAAATTAAGATTTCAACCATTTCATTGAAATTCAAATTCTGGTCAAGTACAAGAGATTTGAGGGACATGATGAAGGACCCACCTAATCCATCGTACCATTTCTGTCAGAATATTCATGACTGGGAGAGCCAATGGTAACAAGGTCAGCCAATGAATAGGCATAGCAACTAAGTCAGCCAATGGGAGCTAAACACTTCTGAGTCTGTGCAGAGAATCGAAATTGAAACTTAAGCTTGAGGCTGGGCGTGGCTCACCCCACTCTGTGCTCTTGTCTGCTCTGAACTCTGAACTGAAAGCTTGTCTGCTGCTGGAAATGAAACTGCTTGTAACTGTTGCTACATGGAAGAAATAATCTACTTGTGGTATTGTATATATATATATGATTATGTTTATAAAGAAGTTAATGAATCCAGCTGAATCAGTTATCTGTGTGTGCTTCTGGTTTTGATTTATGCAACAAACTCTGATAATTTCCTACAACTAATAGGCTGCAAAGATTTCATATCTCCACCCCTGATTGTCCACTGGGTCCTGAAATCCTGAAGCAGACTGTCTCTCAATGGGGCGGCTCATGCAATCTATCAGAGCAAATAATCCTTTGGCATGGATTACCAGCCAGGCTTGTTGAGACATCATGACATTGTGGGCCAGAGCAGACAAGGTGACCATCCTGGTGAAAGGCTGGGTAAGGTTCTGGTAGTTTGGGATGGCACCTAAATTGGGAGGCAGAGCTGGAGGGGGAATCTACTGGACAGGGCAAAGAAGCCGAACAGTAAATACCATGTCACTGGTGTGGGCATGGCTAACACTGGAAAACTTTTGGGGAGAATTTCATTTTCTGCCATATTTTTTCAGTAATAGCAGTTAGAGCAGCTTTAAGTATAGAAAATGGGCTCTCCCCTGCCCAATTCTGCCCTTGCTTAATTTTTTTCTAGAGTTTTATCAATCCTACCTTTATTATTTTTATAAATCTCAAGTGGTGAATGTACCCGTTGCTCCTTCCTTCCCTTATTTTCCCCATGGTAACAACCCTGTGAGGTGGTTGAGAGGTAGTGAGAGAGCCTGAGAGAGAGTGTGACTGGCCCAAGGTCACCCAGCCGGCTTTCACGCCTAAAGCAAGACTAGAATTCACAGTCTCTGATGATTGGCCCAAAGTTTCCAGCTGGTTTTCATACCTAAGGGAGACTAGAACTCATAGCCCCCTGGTTTCTAGTCTGGCACCTTAATCACTAGACCTTAATCTTGACAACTTGGACATGTGAACTTCAACTCCCAGAATTCCCCAGCCAGTAACAATCCTGGGAGTTGAAGTCTACACATCTTAAAGTTGCGAAGATTGAGAAACACTACAATAGTCCAAACTGGCTCATGGATTTTCCATGTTAATTGTTCAAAGATTCACTTGTAGTCTATAACTTCAGCATGCCTTCAATCTAGAACTCTTTCATTTCTCTCCCTCCCCCTTTGCTGTCTTTGTTTCAGGCTGAGCCAATCAGCCCTACTCATTCCAAGAGCAAAGGATCCTTTTGGGCTCTCTTTCTGTCCTCCCTGCCCAAGGGGATGCAAGACTGTTCTGAATGGCATCTGTACGAAGGAAATGCACAATGGAAGCCATTGTTGTTACCTTAGTAAGACAGTCCTTACAGCTTTAGAGTGGGAGGAAAAGGGGGGTGTTGCTTTAGGTGGCATGAGTCATGAGCAAGTAGGCAGAGGGAGACGGGGGATTGGATCCAAGGAGGGAGGGAAGTGGCTCTCTTTTACTGCCTCAAATGCTGTTTAAGAAATTGAACTGCATAATGATTATCCAGCATAATTACTACAGAAAAGGCAATTGAGGGATATTAACAATGTTACCCGAATTTGAGTAAACATGCATCTGTAATTTAGGCCACTTTTCACCGGGGCCTGCTTCTCAACCATGGCTGCATTCAAAGGTCCTTTTGAAATGCTCAACCATTTCTTGTCGCAACCAGGGTAGCGTCAAGGTTAAGGTGTTGAGTGGGCACTGGGGAAAGCCCAGATCAACTTTTCCAACTTAAGATGCAAGTTCCTTGGGGGTATTTGGAGACCATCAGAACCCAACCGACATGATAGGATTGTTACGGTTGGGGAAAAGTGGGGGAGAGGAACCCTGACCTCTTGAATGTGAGGTACGGCATAAATTGAACAGAAAAATAAGCAGGCCGAGGAGTTCCTTGAATTTCTGTAAGGGAAGAAGAAATTCTCCAATCTTTTCTCCAAGGTGAGTCTGCCTCCAGAGCCTTTCCATTATTTAATATTATTTATTATTTAAATTACTTAAATAATTATTTAATAATAAAGGCGGGATATAAATCAATAAAATGTTAATGGAGAAGTTGCTAGAGTAGTCAGGGGTGGGTTCCTCCCAGTTCGGACTGGATCGCCCGAACCATTAGCGACCCGCTGGTGACATCACGGATCCGGTTCGGTCGGTGCCGGTCCGTGGGCGCCGCCATCTTTTTTTGTGAATTTTTTGTGAATTTTTAAATGTTTTTCCTGTTCTGCTGCTTGAAAAAAGGCCCTGCCGCCCACCCCTGGGTTTATACTGACCTTTATTCCTTGCCCGAAGCACAGCTGATCAGCTCCTCAGCTGTGTTTCACGCTGATTGCAGCTACTGAGCATGTGCGGAAGGAAAACTGCGGGAGGGAACGCACGTGTGCGCGCAAAACATCGCGATGCGAACCGGTGGGGAAGGTAAGTGGAACCCACCCCTGGGAGTAGTGTACTGCAATGAACAGCATTTGCACACCCACTTCACAGAAATATGCATGCGCACATGCACACGTGCGCACGCACACACACACACACACACCAAACTGGCCAAAGTGCAAGGATTCCTCACGCTTCCTCCAAAACTCTCCTCTCCTTTGGAAGAAATCCCAAAGGCAAGTTCTGCTTCATTCAATTGAATGAGAACCAACAGCGGTTTAAAAAGCAGAATTTCAGAGCTGGCTTTGCTTCCAGCAGTGATTCTCTAGATAGTAAACTCAATTTGAGAATTAGTCTTTCTTTTCCACCTATCCCACCCACTCATTTCTCTGCTACAGAGAGTGCTTCCCCCCCCACCTCTCTCTGGCTGTTTTTTAAAATGTTTCTGTCTCAAATATAGGCTTACCTGTCAACTGATATGAAACAAAAGGAAGGGATATTTATTTTCTTCCTCTCTCTTCCTCCCCCCCCTCTCTGTCTGAGGTTTCCTAAACCAGCATTCTAGTTCTTAAGGGTTTTGGAAAAAGGCCACCCCCAGCATTGTTTCTGAAGTCCTCTAATTGGCAGACACCTTAACTTGAGAATTTGATTTTGGTCTCTGCGTGTTGTTGCCACAACATTGTTCCCAATTTCCAGTAAGAAGAGAAGAAGATTGGACTGTGGGATCCTTGGTGCTTTTTGGGTGTGATTGGAAGCATTTCATTACCATACTAGATAGCATCATCAGTGCTAGCACTGTTGGATAATGAAACAGAATAACCAAGCTCAGAGAGCACCAAGGACTCCACTGCCACTTCCTTCCTTGGGGTGGGGGGTTATTTTTATTTTTTATTTTTTACTATTTTTATTTCTTTTATATTGTGTTTTTATGTCCTGTAAGCCGCCTTGAGTCACCATGTGCGAGTAGGCAGCAATATACAGTATATAGGGTTTCTAGTCAGGCATAAATGTAGATATTGTTTTTTCTCTAATCAAAGAGGTTCATCTGCCCCTAGTCATTTTCCAATATTACACAAGGCTAATGAACACGTACACATGAGCCAAAGACAAGCAACAATCGAATGTCATAAGAGCCAGCAATGTCTATGCAATTGAGAACTAGGCCTCATTTGGAGAAATGGAACTTAAGATGTGAAAAGGGGCGCTGCAGATAAAGTGGAAGATGTTTTAATCTTCAAAGTCATCAATTTTTCTCTGCATGGTGCTTGGAGCAAGCAATGAAAAGATCCCATTAAGCTGGGAAGATTTCCTACTGCGGCTTTCCCAGCTATTATAGGACAGCTTTGGAACATCACACAGAAAAGCAGGCGGTTGGGTTTGTCCTCCAGAGTTTCCTGACAGTTTCCATCCTGGTTGTAGCAGGGGAACAAGCTGCTGCAGATCAGCTTGTGATGCTTCCATTTTCATTTCCTTGAAGACAAGTTAAATGAATTAATCGAGTCACACAAATGAAGGCAAATTACTCAAAAGATAGCAAATTTCATAACCTCAAACTGAGAACAGATGAGCCGAATTAAGGGAAATTGGATTATGAGGAAGAAGCAGGGATATTATTTTGAGTTTTAAACACCCGAGGTATGTCACAACTCATTAAGAAAAAAAGGCATCATAACCTCATGAGATTAACTAGCATAATTTGAACCTAAATCTAAGTATTTAGATGGCTTGAAGAAAAGGATTTTGAAAAATTCATGGAGGATCAAGTTGTCAGTGGATATTAGTCATGAGAATTAAATAGCACCTCTATTTTCAAAGGTCCTAACAAATGTGAGGGAGCTACCATCCCCATTCTTCCACTCCTTTTGGTTTTCCTTGAACACATTTAGCAAAGAAGAGCTGATAACCTCCATGAATCATTGATTCCACTGTTAAAAGCAGCTACCTTGCTTCATTTCACCCACTTCAGACGCATCTCAGCTTCTTTGGCAAAGTTCATGCCTCAAGAGAAGGCTGAAACTGGAACTGGAACTTTCTTGGAACTGGTTGGAGGAGACTGGAAGCTAAGAGAGATCCTGGACTTGGTGCCTTCAACACAGGCTGGAGTGAGGATCTCACAGCGTGTGCTGAAGAGGCTCCTGGAGTTTTGCCATAGGGTGCTATTCACACAATATGCACCAGCCCTGGAGGTCCCTCATGACACCAAGAAGATTTCAGGAGTTTTGGCCTCTCTGGTCCACAGTTCTACATGCCACCTGAACCACAACCTCTCTGGGAGGATGGATGAATGGATAGATGGTTGGATGGTTGGATGGATGGATTGAATTTCTAGACCACTCTAGTCCAACATGATTCTGGGGGGTTACAGTGAAAAGAAATGAATTGTTTAAAAAACAACCACCATCCAAGTGACAACATAACATCCAACTACATACCCCCAACTCAAAGTTGTCATCCCAAGTCCCTACTTTGAAGCTTCAGGAAGCTCCTAGTTTGTAAAGATTACATGAAGACAGGCAAGCTGAAGGTTGTAGGAATACTGCGGTCCCAAAGCACAGGTGCTGCAACAGAAGTCCCCTTCCTGAATCCCACTAGTGATGGTGAACCTATGACACACACGTCAAAGATGGCATGCCATGATGTTTTGGGTGACACACCAGCATTCACCAACAACTATTCTTGAAAGCACATAATTTTTGGAGGCTGTGCTCACACACCTTGGAGAATGGTGCAAGGTGGCCATTTTGAATGGCAGTGGTTGCAACAGGGCTGAAATTGAGGTCCTGGACTGTGCTTCAGGCCCAGCCTCAGGTCTGCTGCTGCGTGATGCTGTTCAGGGTGGACTAGATTGGGGTGGGTGGGTGAGAGAGACAGGGGGGTGAGAGAGGGAGGGAGAGAGGGAGGGAGAGAGGGAGAGGGGGAGAGAGGGGGGAATCCATTCATAATGCCCCATTAGCTTAAATTGATACCATTATTTCCACTCTGGTTCCAACAAAAACATACAAGTAAATACATCTTGTCCTTCTGCAACCCTTGGGAGCCTCATGTAGAACAGAAAGGGCCATCTGAATACTGACTCCATGTGCCCAGAGTGAGCTGCCAAGAGCAGGGAGCAATATCACCTGTGCTTGAAACTGCTGATATGAGCCAACCATGTGCACAGCTGCTGGTCTTATTAAGGTGGCCTCTAGAGAGATGGAGCTGTCTTCCATTGGCTTTCAGAGATGGACTTCAGCATCTGGCCCTTCTCTGCCTACCTGTCAGGGCCTTTGATGGAGAAACGTTTCCCACCCCCCATCTCCCTGGCGCAGGTCTGTAGAGTCACCCCCGGTTCAGCACCAAGGACAGCGCATAAAGGTGACCAAAGGAGGAGACCAGCTGGAGCCAAATTGATTGTCCTTCTCCAAAATTACATCCGAAATATTTGGTTGTCTGACAGATATTCCAGCTGCAAATAGCTGGCAGCAGGAAAAGCAAAGAAAAATGTTTTAAAAGCATTGAATGATTCATCACAGGGATGTCTTTCATGGAAGGTTTGACTTTGAAGCAAGGATGGCTTTGAAGCTCAGGCCTTCTGCAGAGCAGGAAAAAAGGAGCCGTTTTAAATTCATGAGTATAATTTCTGGTTAATTGCCATCTTCATGAAAATGAATGCCTAGCTTCATATCCAACAACCCATATGGAATTTTATTTCTTTCATTTGTTTGTGGCCATGCAGAATCTTTTACAAGGGTTTAAATTTCTCAATGGAGGAAGTCTTGGTTTGGCTTTTGCATTGTTCTTTGTGCTTTGTGAGCAGCTTACTAGGCATTGTGGAGAAGAGAGACAGAAAATGAAATTTTTAAACAAGCTTCACCCCCATCAAAATGGAAATGTAATCAGTCAGCACTCAATCTGTTAAATTAATGCTGTGCCAGATACCTAACCAGGACTATGAATAAACAAGCAAATCTCAGCTAGCAGAAGAGCATAAAAGTTTCTAGAAACAGAAGGATGACATTCCCAAGTTCATTGGAAGAGCTAGAATATTTGGGCTGGTTCATACATGTTAAATCTTAAATCTGGATTAACAAAACATGGCCACCAGAAAATGCAGGCTAGGTAGCAACCCCTTAATTATCTGAATTTGAGAAAGAGTCAGGCATATTCACATTTAGGTAGGAGACCATCAGGAAATGTTAGCCTTTAGGTGAGGCTAAGCAATTGAAAAACACCTCAGAAAAAAGGCAAATGTCAAAACACTTTTCTACTATTGCTCAGAAAATGTCAAAGATGTATCCATGAAGTTACAGTATCAAGACTTGAATGAGACATTAGCTTTATTAGAATTCAGAGGAACTTAATTTGAAGGGAGGAGATCTATCAAATACTTGAGAATCAAAGATATAACTCCTGGAACAGATTGATACCTGTGTTTATTTATCTGATGTTTATGCCAGTTTATGACAGGCTCCAAAAACCAAAAATGACACATTGAGATTCTTCTAAGCCTTTATTTATTTCTCGGTTATAGATAGAAAACTTGCTGTAAAGCACACTACCAGCACATAAAGAATATACTTTGGAAACTATTAGGGAGGAGCCATCTTCACCTTCTTTCTCTCACACTAACTATCTAAACTGGGCTGTCTCTTGCTTTCTGGAATGCATTCCCCTCTTCTTCTTGTAATCCAGACAACATTCCATTACAGTTTTGAATGCAAATGTTTTTCAATTTGGTTTTTATTTTTCAAAAGAAGCAAAACCTGCAAAGTCAACCAAAAACCATGAAGAATGGAAAGTTTTTCAGTTGCATGAGCATACTGTATCCTTGACATGGAACCCCACATCTTCAGATGATGACCCTCAGTGGCTTTCTGTAGATATTAAACAGTAGAAGAGAAAGTACCATGGTTTTGGTAGGTATGAACAGAACCACCATTTAAATTACTTAATTTATTATTTCAATTTCAAGGCTGCCTGACTCCATAGCAACACTAGGTAGCTTACAATTAAATAATTAAAAAAGAAAGCAACCGATATCAAGAAAACCAGAAATAATTAATCAAAAAGAAGAACCAAAAACCAAAAGGGCTCAACCATCATCCTAGGAGAATCTCTGAGGGCAGGAGACATCAATGAGAAGGCATGCTTCCTGGGTCCCACAAGATGCTACTGCTTAATGGACAGAAACCCAGAGTTTTCCCACTCTAGCTCATCTGATTGGAAGGATAGAAATATATGGAAACGGGCTGTCCTCCAGGTAGCCAGGCTCCATGCCATGAGGGGCTTTATAAGTGATCTCCCAGGGTACATCTACTTGTCCCACCAGAGTGGGTAGACAGGTACTGTATGTGGCGGAGCCCATCTATTAAGGAAACACACCTGATGGGATCTAGGCCCTAAAAGAAGAGCCTTCTCTTTAGTGGCTTCCTCCCTTTAGACTACCATTCCTGGGGCCAATGCAGTGGTTAGAATGCAGTACTACAGGCTATTTCTGCTGCCTGCTGGCTGCCTGCAATTTGGCAGTTCGAATCTCACCAGGCTCAAGGTTGCCCCAGATTGTTAGGGGCAAGATGCTGATGCTATAAACCACTTAGAGAGGGCTGTAAAGCACTATGAAGCGGTATATAAGTCTAAGTGCTATTGCTATTGCTATTTCCTTGGAAACAAGCTTGGGCTCTTCCTTGTTATTTTTCTGGAATGCATTGAAGCCATGGTTCTGTCAATGGGCCTGGAGATGATTCAGAGGTCACAAAGTGGCTTGTATGATTGTGTCACTGCCACAGGGATTTCAGGGGTTTTATATTATTGATTTTTTTTAATCTGATTCCATAAAGAACCTGATCTGGACCTGACATGTTGGAGTCCAATATTCATCACAGCATCCATGCAGATGGTCCTGCAGCCATCCCTTCCCAGCAGGGACTGGATCACCTTCAATATGGACCCAGCTGGCTATTGGCAGATGCCATAAAGTTGGGGAAATAATGTTATTTTGCTGTCCTTATTGCCACAATGTAAACCTGCACTTTAAATTCCAGCCCACAAAGATATCCACCAATATCCATGATCAATTACTGGCTACTGAGAGATCCACCAGTTCCCAAGTGTCTTTCCTGGAAGAGATCATTGATCAGAGCAATCAAATCATCATCAAGTTCAGAGAAGGATGGTCTTCTTTCTATGAGCTTGGAAAGAGCAGACCTGGTCACTGACATAGAATTTCATCAAGAGTGAATTCACCAGCATTACTAGCTATAAAATAGTTCAGGATTCCACCCAGAAATATTTTCTCAAATAACAGATTCATCACAGTGAGCTAATCTTGTCTGAACTGGATACAAGCTCTTGATGCTTCATATACATTTGAATAGATTCATTCAGACTTAATTTGGATTCACACTTCAATGCCCCAACATTTTAGTCTTATGGCATTTTATACTTCTTTGTTTAAATTATTTTATTCTCACTCACCCCCTTTGCAAATTGAGATATTTTCACACTCAAATCACGCACTCGGTATTTTATATAGTTCACATCTTACTTTGCTTCCCCCCTCCCAACAGAATTGGATTGCAAATTGCTTGTTTGCAATTATTGTTGAAGTGTCTTGTTTACTGAAACTAGTGTGGGTTTTATTTTTTATTGTTTTGTATTTTTTTTTATTTTTGCAACTGATTGCAAATGCAGTTCAACATTTCATATGCAAAGTTTACCCTGCGGTTCCATGTTAAATATAACCCAAATAAGATAAAGTATTTTTCAGACAGGCTGAAAATGACATACCAGAAAATGACATTTTCTCTCTTTTGAGTGATAAAAGATGTTTGTTTGTTGCAGCTAAATTAAATGCAATTTGCCCATATAATTGCATTTTAATTGTAATGGGGCTGCAGTTGGTTCTAATTCAATTAGTGGCACACCTTCTTGGAAGACAGGTGAGATGCCCTGGGAGAGCTTTCGCCAGATGTCACATGTCTATAATCAGGGTCAAATGTCTGGTTATGAGTCCTAGCATCCCATACTTCTGGGGTGACCTTAGTCTTAAAGACTAGAGGTCAACATAATAGATAGGTAATTTATTAATTGATCAGTCTCATGGCCATATATATAAAAAAATAAAAATAAAATAGAGGATCTAATTACAGGGTAAAAGAGATAAAAGAAAATGCAGTACCAAAATACATATGTGCTACATACAGAGACTCAACAGTCAGATAAATACAAGTCTTTACAGGATATCCTGATTTGTTTAATATACAGGTAGTCCTCAACCTACAACTACAACTGAGCCCGAAAATTTCTGTCGTTAAGTGAATTTTGCCCCATTTTATGACCTTTCTTACCACAGTTGTTAAGTGAATCACTGCAACTGTTAAGTGAATGACATGGTTGTTAAGTGACTCTGACTTTCCCATTGACTTTTCTGGTTAGAAGGTTGCAAAAGGTGATCACATGACCCTGGGACTCTGCAACCGTCATAAATATGAGTCAGTTGCCAAGTGTCTGAATTTTGATCACATGACCATGGAAATATTGTAACGGTCATAAGTGTGAAAAACAGTCATAAGTTGTTTTTTTCAGTGCCGTTGTAACTTTGATTGGGCACTAAATGAACTGTTGTAAGTCAAGGACTACCTGTAACATGTTCTTAGATTAACTGCCTTACCTATAAACTTCGCAGTTCTGCTCTCGATGTACAGATTCAAGCCCAAAGTGAAATAAGACAATTTGAGGTTCAGATCCCGGAGAGCTGTTCTTTCAAGTAGGGATGTTAAGCATTTCAGCCTAACAGAGACACATAGTTGACAATCCAAGAACGCATGAGCAATGTGTTCAATGGCTGGATCCTCTCATGATATGGCAAGTGGTGAAAGTGCCCATATTTAGCCACAGAATCCAACAACTCAGACCTTGCTCTAGAATGGGCCCTTCTTATTGTGATCACCATTGGCAATCTTCCCAGTCAGCTTCCAACAAAATCAATTCCTTGACAGGCTTTTTTCAAATTGGAAATAGAGATCAATATCTGAAGCTGGCATAAACTCCTACATACATGCATATACAGATAGGCACATAAACCCATAAGAAATCTGGCTGATCGCTACAGTCTAGTCAAAGTTTTGGATTGATCTCTCCTCCAATAGAGGTTGGTAGTACAGACACTTTATCTGCTGAATTTGTTTCCTGGAAGAACTTCAAGATATTTCTCCTATGGTAACTCAGCAGTGAAACATGTGCTTTGTATGCAAAAAATCCCAGATTTGATCCCTACCATCACCAATGGAAAGATCTCCAGAGGTCCATGCTGGAAAGAAGCTCTATTAGAAGAGACGTGCATTCCCCCCCCCACCTCATTAGCGCTTCCACTAATGAGATGTAATATCCATTGTCTGTTTTTTTTTACCTCTAAATTATATATTAATACTACTCATATAGTTCTTGCAGTGGGTGCAGTAGATCTTATGTTCGCTTCAATGAGAAACACATCCAATTTAAAATAAGGAAAGCTAGACCTGTAGAAAATAGAGCTATACTTCAATAGCAACTTGCATATTTTGCATGATCACAGTTTCAATTCTGTCCAGGATGGGCGACTTCTTGAGAGCATGTTAAGGTCATCATAAACCAGCCTTTATCAACCTATTGCCCTCCACATATATTGGATTTAATTTCTCATAATCATTAGCCAGATAAGCTGTTAGATATGAATTTTAATGTTCATAGTAGTTGTCCAATATATTTGGACCGAATCAAGTTGGGTATGTTGTTTCATAGAATTATAGATGGAAGGGTATTTAGAGGTCAATTAGTCCATTCCCCTTCTCAGTCTAAAACCTGACAGCAATTCTGACAGATGACCATCTAGTCGTGGTCTGAAGATCTTCCACTTAATAGCATTCCACTTAATAGCAATAGCAATAGCACTTAGACTTATATACTGCTTTATAGTGCTTATAGGAGCTGAGGTGGCGCAGTGGTTAGAGTGCAGTACTGCAGGCTACTTCAGCTGACTGCTAGCTGCAGTTCAGCAGTTCGATCCTCACCAGGCTCAAGGTTGACTCAGCCTTCCATCCTTCCGAGGTGGGTAAAATGAGGACCCAGATTGTTGGGGGCAATATGCTGACTCTGTGAACCGCTTAGAGAGGGCTGTAAAGCACTGTGAAGCGGTATATAAGTCTAACTGCTATTGCTATTTTACAGCCCTCTCTAAGCGGTTTACAGAGTCAGCATATTGCCCAAAACAATTTGGGTCCTCATTTTACTGACCTCGGAAGGACAGAAGGCTGAGTCAACCTTGAGCCTGGTGAGATTTGAACTGCCAAATTGCAGGCAGCCGGCAGGCAGCAGAAGGAGCCTGCAGTACTGCACTCTAACCACTGCGCCACCTCGGCTCTTAATGCAACATCTATTCTTCTGGTTGACAGTTCATACAGTCATACAGGCTTATGTTTAACTTGTTACTCTCATATATGCAACTGCCAGCCAGATTTATGCTCCATTCTATAAATGTGCTTTACATTTTTTCCCTACCTAAATGCAGAACTTTACATTTCTTTCTCTTAGAGATCATCCTATTCATTTCAGCTCAGTGTCCAAACCTATGTAGATATTTTTGAACCTTCTCTCTTTTATCTCTTTTATCAACCTCCCAGTTTGGAGTCATCTATCTTTGAGTGCTCCTTTAACTCTCTCATCTTTTATCCCATTGATAAAAGTGTTGGGCAGTCCAGCGTCCAAGACAAAAGCTGCCGGCACTCCGCTTGATCACTTTGTGATGAAGTGGAACCATTAATGAGCACCATCCAACCCACAATTCACTATTTTATCATGAGACTATGTTGAAGACTTCTCTAAAGTTCAGCTGCACGATGTTCATGGGATTCCCCTGATCTACTCCGCTAGTAACTATCAAACAAGAAGGTAAATACAGCCTGATGTCATCTGTTAGCTGGAGCCTACCTACTTAAGTGCTTACCAATATGCTAGCTTTCAGAAAACCTTGCATACAATGGGGAAGACCTTTTAATATGTTGCCATGGATAGCACTGTTTCCCAACCTTGGCACTTTTAAGATGGGTGGACTTTGCTGGCTGGGGAATTCTGGGAGTTGAAGTCCACTCATCTTAAAGCTGCCAAGGTTGGAAAACACAACCATAAAGAAGGCAGGACACAGTAGAACCGCGGCTAGGAGAAGACCATTAAATGGTAGCAAAGGGTTTCCTGCAGGGGGTTGGACTAGAAGACTTCCAAGGTCCCTTCCAGTTCTGTTATTCTGTATTCTAAGAGGGTGGGAGGACCACTTGAACAATTCTTCTGGAGCTCAGGGAAAGCAAGATGGCATAAGAGGGTTTGCAGTTTCTCCAGCAAGGACCCAATGTAATTAGCAGTTCTCATCACCCAAAACACCCCTTGCATTTTTTCCCTATCAGTTTACAATTCAAACTGATGAACAATAATTTTGTTTCAAACTATCTTTCAAATAGGAAGATGAGCAAAGTGTAATGTTCTTGCCCTTGGTTAGTGATGAAAAGGCCAAGTGTACTTGAAGGAGTATAAATGTATAAATGCTATAATTTCTTCTGTATAAACACATCCCCAGTCTTTGCAGCCTCCACTTCCCTTAAATTTTAGAAGAAGAACCTGGGAGGATGCCTTCCGTGGGCTTTTTCCAGTTGGGGAGGGGGGCAACTGCTTCCAATAAGGAGACATTCTCCTTTTGAGAACTGGAAGAAGAATCTTTCCTGAGGAACGTTAAAGAAATCATACATCCAGTTTTTCTGCACCCAGAGAAAACGTTGGTGGAAACTTTTGAAAACCCATTTTTATCCAACTATAGTTTTTAGCACCTGTTCATTTAGCAGCAAGATAGCAAAATGTGTGCTCTCGTTTATTGTTCATAGAAGTAAAAAAGGGCAAGTTTGGTCTAGTGGTGAAGGCACCAGGCAGGAAACCAGGAGACCATGAGTTCATGTCCCGCCTTAGCCATGAAGGCCAGCTGGGAGATCTTGAGCCAGTTACTCTCCCTCAGCCCAACCCACCTCACAGGGTTGTTGTGGGGAAGATATGTATGCTGCCTTGAGTAAAAATCATAAAGTCAGGGTACAAAGAAAATAATAAAATAAAATAGGAAGAGCTTTGATCACATAGTCATACCTTCTATCTTAACTTATTGACATCCTCTGAAGAAATGCCTGCTGTCTTGACTTTTTCTCAAAGATCCCCCAAAGCAGTGATCTTTCCAAACTTGGCAACATAATCCTGGGGAATTGTGGGAGTTGAAGTCCACACATCTTATCATTGCAAATTTTGAAGAACTCTGCCTTAGAACTTGCAATGATATGGGAACTGTGATCTGTCCCGTGCCATTTACTGCTAAATTATGTTCAAGTCCCATTTGGCAAAACTGAAACAAGTTCTTTTTGCATCTTTCCAAGTTCCCTTGCATGTAATATTTCTTTATTTCTAACATTGGGGCCCCTCCTTTTCTACTAAAAATGCTGCTGTGCATTTGTTGCATCCTGGTTTTGACTTGTTCACACAAGTTAGGGGACAGAGGCAGAGCAAAGGTTTAGGCATTCTTTTCAATCCCTTAAAAAGCTCCATGATGGGTCACATGATGAGAAGAAAGAGGGAGGAAGGCTTAGAATAGAGGACTTGGCAACTTCCTAAGCCGCTGTCCATCTTCAGCCGCTCTCAGAAGGATGCGTGTGTGTGTGGGGGGGGGGATTTTTCTCATTTTTTTCCTGCTCTCCTAGCTACATCCAATTCATTTATAAATTGAGGTTCTCCCTTCCACTCCACCTCCAATCCTACATTGGCTCTTCAACTGTTCAGATTTTGGAGAGTTAACCTGCTTTTAGATAGATGGACAGGCTTATGTGACTTTGGTCCAACTTTCTTTTGGGCTGGAAAACAAGGAAAAGCATTAAGAAGACAACAACTATTACAACAAATAGCTTTCTGGTTTGGATTGGTTTTATTTTAATCTTTTTAAACCATTTTTGTGCATTCTCTGAATGTTGCTTTGAGTGAATTTAATTATGAATCCCTGACTTGAGCTACTTTGAAAGTGGTGTCTTTCTACTTTTATAAACTCAACAGGTTGTAAATCATCCTTACTTAAGCTTTACACCCTGATGTAGAGTTAGACTGCAGCATTCTTACTGTCCATGGGGAAGGGAAAGATTGTTGCTATGCATCTCATGAAAGGGTAAATAATTTGTATTTCCGATTCCCATTATAAATAGCACTTCTCCTTTGAAACCTTGTAATATTCAAAACTCCTGGGCATCTTCAGAGATTGCTACTAGGTTTGCATGATTGGAAATGTCAAGGAGAACATTTATAAATGAATGTATGGTCTCTAGAAATGCATTGTTCCTGTTCCTATCAAAACAACAAGAACAAAAAAACCCCAAACATCTATTGAGAGGTAAAGACATATCTGCAAAGACAGCATTCATTCTCCATGCCCCCTCCACACCTTTTCCATCAATAAACTTTTACAGTAAATGATCCGTATTTTATTTTTATAGCTACCTTGGCTGGAAAGAGATATCGGATTAATGTGAGAACAAAGCAAAGAAGGGAAATGGGCTCAAAAGATGAAAGGGTCAGGTGTCATACAAAACCACAATTGATTTGCCATTAACTGGGTAACCTAACGGGAATTGATGGATGGCTGAATGGATTCATCAGGCTTTTAGGAAATGTCAAAGAGGAAATGGAAATGGGATGAGAAGATCCCTGGGTGTGGTGGAATATAGTCTGGATTCCCAGGAGGGAGGGGCTGCATTCTAGAGGGCAAAGAGATAATGAAGCTTAGATAGTTTTGTTGGGAGAAAGAGAGCTAAGAAGGCTCCTCTCTAGCAATGCTCAGAGTACATCTATAATGATGCCAGTAATTGCTTTAATTTGGCAAGATTCTGTCTATAGGTGTGGAACAATAAAGGAAAGTACTCAGAAGTAACTCTACTTGTCTTTCTTGGTTCTTGGGGAACTGACACTAGGACTGACTCAGAAACTTGGGACACCTTAGGCTCTATCATTGCACTGTATAGCAAAGGTCCATTAAGGTTCTCAGCAGGGTCTCCTTAGCTGAGCCCAAAGACACCAGAGATTAAGTCTATGGTAGGTTTTCCCCTGGTGGGAAGGAGATACTTTGAAAAGCCCTTTTATTCATTTGTGTAGTCTCCAAAGGGGCTTAGAACAGCAGTGGAATGAAATAATTTTCCCCTTCCCCCTTTTTTACTGCATTTGGGGAGTTGGGAAAATTAATCAACCAGGTGAGAGACCCATCAATGGATTTATTTTAAAGATAGAAGTAGAAAGGGCACTACTGTAAATTAGAGGATTCCTTTTGAGTTTCAGTGACTTGACTTTGATAGAACACTTTTCCCAAAAGAGGGTATAGCCATATATCAAAGTATTTGAAGATGTTTTCCAATATTTCACTGGCAATCCCAATAGTAATGTTGTTTGGACATGCATGCACATGCACATGTACACACACACACACACACACACACACAGCAGGGAGCAGCTTCTGAAGCAACTCCCTGTCAAGCTCCAAAAATGAAGAAAGACACACAGAATTACTACTAAACATTTTTTTTTCATTCCTCACCTATAGACATAAATCTTGCCAAACTAAAGCTATTACCTGCATCATTAAAAATAGATGCTGAGAACTTCTAGGGAGGAGCTGTCTTGACCCTCCCAACCAAACTATCTGAACTTTGCTGATTCTTGGTCCTCTGGAATGCAGTGCCTCCCTCCTGGGAATCCAGACTACATTCTACCACATTGCCTGCCTTTGGAACAGGTATGGCTACTTTGACAATTCAAAGATAGATGCTCATTCACACTTCTGAGTATTGCTTCCAAGCGTCTTGCCCAATCCTTAACAAAAACCGCTCAGTTCAGTGGATATAGTACATAGAATAATAGAGTTGGAAGGGACCTTGGAGATCTTCTAGTCCAATCTCCTGCTCAAGTAGGATATCCTATACCATTCTGGATACATGACTGTCCATGGATGGAGCACCCACAACTTCCACAGGCAAGTTGTTTCACTGATTAATTGTTCTCACTGTTAGGAAAGTTCTCTTTAGTTCTAGGTTGGATCTCTCTTTAATGATCTTCCACCCATTACTCCTGGTCCTGCCCTTGGACAATAGGTCAACCCCTTCTCTTCTGTGACAGCCCCTCATTATTAATAATATTAATAGTTGTTAAAATAAGCAAAAAAAATAGTAAGAGAACACCTGTCTGATCTTGATGAATACAAATCACCAGGACCAGATGGATTACATCCCAGAGTTCTAAAGGAGCTGGCAGAAGTCATCTCAGAACCACTACACCACATCTTTCAAAAATCCTGGAACACCGGGGAACTACCAGAGGACTGGAAAAGAGCTGATGTGGTTCCCATCTTCAAAAACGAGGGGGGGGGAAACAGACCCAGGAAACTACAGACCAATCAGCCTAACATCAATATCCGGGAAGATAGTGGAAAAGATAATTTAAAAAAAAAAAACAGATCTACCAACACCTAGAAACTAGTAAAGTAATAACTAGCAGCTAGCACAGGTTTGTTAAAAACAGATCATGCCAAACCAATTTTATTTCATTCTTCAACACAGTGACTAAATTAATAGACCAGCGAAATACTGTGGACATAATATACTTAGACTTCAGCAAGGCATTCGACAAAGTAGACCACAACCTACTTTTTCGTAAGTTTAGAAAAAAGTGGGATAGACAGCTTCACCACCAAATGGATTCACAACTGGCTGACAAACCGAACTCAACGAGTAGTCCTTAATGGGTCGAAGTCTACATTGAGAGAAGTAAGCAGTGGGGTACCACAAGGTTCCATCTTAGGCCCAGTACTCTCGCGCTGATGGATGATCTCTGGCGAGCCCGAGATGGAGGTGTTT